>CM043711.1:16258522-16512802 GCA_023969325.1 Oryzias curvinotus
ACGGTCCCGCTCCGATGTCTGCAGTTCCCACTGAAATGGGACTTCCCGGCACGGGGTCCAGCGGCAGCTCAGGGAACCGGGGCGTGGTGCCCTCGTGCTGCTCACTGGAACCATTGGTGAGCGCCTGCTCCCCCACTTCTCCATTATACAACTCATACCCGGAGCTGAGGGAGAGGTCCCTGTCTGTGTAGCTGAGCTCCGACTCCACCAGAGGGCAGAGGAGAGACTCTGGATTGGGTGAGGGGGGAGGTGGCGCGAGGGCGTTGTGTCTCAGATCCTGGGAGCTCACCAAAACATGCCCATTGGTTTTGGCTGAATTTGTTTTATTGTTTTGGGGTTTAACTGGGGAGGTGCTGTCTGTCAGGAGGTCAGCGGTCGTATCGTCATCGTCTTCCTCCTCCTCGACTTCCTCCTCCTCCTCCTCCTCCCCGTCATCCTTATTCTCATTCGAGTCCTCTTCTTGCACCACCTTCTCCTCATTTGTTCTGCAGTCATTTTCTGCCTCTTCCTCTACGTCATTCTCTACCACATCAGTCTCTTTGTCCTCCTCCTCTTCCTCCACCCCTGTCCCCTTCACCTTCTCATCACCTGTCCCTTTTATCCCCTCCTCCTGCTCTTCTTCCTTCTCCTCTTGCTCAACTTCTCCTTCTACTGAACCTTTCTCTAGTTTAGGGGGTATAGGAGCATATTTTTCAGCCACAGGGGTCGGTTCCTCTTCCTCCTCCTCTTCCTCCAGGTTATCCACAGGTAAATGAAGCTCCTTGCTCTGCAACTGTGGAGATGCTGCACCTGATGATGACAGAGAAGCACGAGGGAAGAGGAAACTCAGTTAAAGCAGGAAGTGGGTGGGAGCAGGATAAACAACAAGTGCAACTAAAGGAATCGTGGGCAGTGGAGGATAACGGGAGAAAAGGAGGTTTGGTAGCAGGAGGCAAAAAGGGACCATGAAAATATTGGTGGAGGAGGTAGACATACTTTTTTTATTTTTTTATGAATCATCACAGCCTCCTGAATACTCAAGGACAGGAGTGGGATGAGGGCTTGGTTTCAATTCAGACGGGTTTTTATCACAGACAGGCTGCTCAAGCAGGCACACACACACCACACACATATTACAAACACGCGCACACACAAGAGTTAAAGTCCGTAAAAACCGTAAAAGTGGTCTTTTTATTATGAGGATGTCCTTTTTAACCAAACCTGTTGTTTTCTAGGACAGTGTTTTTCAACCTTTTCTGAGCCACGGCACACTTTAACCTTAAAAAAAATCCCGCGGCACACCAGCATCCAAAAACTAAACAAAAAAAGGAGAAACTCATAGTCTGTATTGATCTACAGTCCCTCCACAATCTCACGTGCATTTTTGAGATAATTGTGGCAAAAAAAGCTGGAAGCTGCAGCTGTTTTTTTCTAAAAGATGTAATAAAAGTTAAGTTAGAAGATTTAAAAACAGTTTGGAGTGTGTTTGTCGGTTTCAACACGTTTAACAACAGATCTCCTTGTGCGCTGTCACTTTAACCCAATGCATCATGGGAGATGTAGTGCATAAAACGGCCGGAGATCGCTTTTTAGAGCTTCATGGTTTTGTTCACTTGTTCCACGGTCTGACACCGGATTCTGTAGAAAGCTACACCACTAAAGACGAGCTTTAGCTGGTACTTTTGTTAGAACTGAGAGACTTTATGAGCTACATTTGAACAAGGAAGTGAAGATTTTAACCACTTTTGATTGGTCAGACTGATGACATGTGATTAAGCTCCCCAAGAATGATTGGTGGAGACAGTTAAAGGGGCGGGACTTTTCCAAAATACAGCCGAAGCTGTAGCTAAATCGCGGTACTGTCATTCTTATCAAAATGTCTTTAATAGAATCAAATAAACGCAAAGAAAAAAGTATTTAATGATCTTTCATATTCCTAACTACTCAGTGTTTTATCAGGGCCTGTTTGGATGAACACAGAGCTGAAATCCTGGAGATGGAAATGTTTTTAGATCAGTGAATGAGGGTAATTTCACACGGCACACTTGACCATCTCCCACGGCACACTGGTTGAAAAACACTGGTCTAGGACATAGTTTCAGAGGAATTCAGCTTTAGCTTTACTTACAGGTGTGATTCGTCAACCTGACGGGCCTCTCCCTTTCTCCCCCCTCGTCTTCTTCCTCTTCTGCGTCCTCCTCCTCGTCGTCATCCTCGTCGCTCTCTCCGGGGACCAGAGCGGGGCCTGCTGGCAGAGGGGCCTGCTGGGGTTGCAGCGGGGAAGACGGGTCCTGCTCAGCTTCGCCCCTGTCCTCCCCTTCTTTGGCTCTTTCTTCCTTTTTCTCGGCTTCTCTCTCCAGAGCCTCGATCTCCAACATCCGCCGCTCCAGCAGCTCGGCCTGCCGCTTCTGTTTCTTTTTCAGCTTCTTTTTCTTGTTCTTGGAGATCTTTCCCATCTTGGAGATTTAAAAAAAAAACCACAGGAGAGAAAGAGTAAGAACAGGAAAAAAAAAAAGCAATTCAAGGTTTTAATTTGAAAAATGATCCAAATCTGAAGGTAAGGACTAACAATCAGCTTGAAGATTGTCTGCATCAGCAGTAAATCATCTGAATATAGCAGAAACTTTGAGAAACACTTCTTTTTAGACAGATGAGATGTGTGGCCATAAACACTTAACTAAACAACTTTCAAGCACCAGCTTGGTTTCAAACTAAATATTAGTGTACCGTATTTTCCGGACTATAAGTCGCACTTTTTTTCATAGTTTGGCAAGGGGTGCGACTTATACTCCGGAGCGACTTATATTTGAAATAAATTACATTGTTAAATAATTTCACATGTTCGTTATTTTCACTGACAACTGCAAGAGGGCGCTCCAGGCTCGGAGTGGTACTTAGTGGTACTTTCATACTGTCAAGTGTGTTTGTGACCTGTGTGCTCCCACACTTAAATACAATTTATTTTAATTTAAGTAGTATTTTACTAATAATTATCTTTTTTCAGGTTAACAAATATGTATCATTTCAATACAAACATTTGTATAACATTTTAGAAGATTTACCGGTAATTATTTTTTTTTCTTTTAACCCAATACAACAACGTGACATATTAAAAAAAGGAGTCCAGCATTGAGCTTATCAGTAGCCCTTTAAAGTCCAAAGTAAAGTGCAGTGGTTTTATGTTTATAAAGCAGGGACGTACTCAGTTCGTCGTGCGTCATGTAGCTATTTAGCCTGTTCTCTAACCCCCTGTTATTTTAAGTTGCCTTTCAAGGTGAAATGTATGTTCTTGGTCTCAGACTTTTTAAATAAATTTCCCTTCAAAGTGCGACTTATAGTCCAGTGCGACTTATCTGTGTTTTTTTCTACTTTATAATGCATTTTTGGGCTGGTGCGACTTATACTCCGGTGCGACTTATAGTCCGGAAAATACGGTATTTGCTAAACCCTGAAATACTCGCACATCAAAGACTTGATGATCATTTTAGAATCATTCAAAAATAATGTGATGTGTGGTGAGCTGGAGCTCATCTGAAGTGTTTTGTATTTAAAATAATTCTATTTCTTCTATCTGCTCTTTTTCCAGCATGCGTTGCTTTGTATTTTGTGTTAATTGTTGAGTAGTTTTCAAAGATGTGTTGGTGTGGTTGTGTGGTGCTTTCATGAAGGGAATAAAACATATCCAATTCAAAAATCTTAGGCATATTTATTTTATAGTAGAGTAAAAATAGCTTTTCTATTCAATCCAATTCAAATTTATTTCTATAGCCCAATATTACAGCAATAGTCATCTCAATGGAAATAATAAAGAACATGAAGTCAAAGAGTTCAATAGGTAATGGCTAAACTATTAACTAAACAGACTAGACTAAAAGTATAACTTTTTCTACAACTAAAGGGTTAGCAATTTAGGCTAGCAAGGAGGTGCAGTACTCAGCATAGGTCATACGGCATATGAATGGATATTCAGAATGGTTGCCGGGCAGTTTAGCTGTGTTTGGTGCCTCCAAAGTTAGGATCCATAACACTAATCAGTGTGTTTGTCATGGTAGAGACACAAAGAGAGCTTTCAAACTCTTCCCTTGTGATACCACAGTAACCTCTTTTACTTTTGTTTCGCAGAGATAAGTGACATTTAGGGGGTGTAGCGATTAATCAGCCTAATCAATGATTCGATTTCTAGTTGAATCAAGTTGATCAAATCGACCTAAAGCAGTCTGAAATCCTTTCTAAATGACATTAATTGATTTTATTGCTATTGGAAAGCCGGTTATTCCACTCCAACGAATGGAAACACTTTGAATTTAGCAAAGTCATGTGACCAAACAGGGAGGTAGAGTGTTCTAATAATCTTCTCTTTGGATTCTTTTGATGTGGAAAAACAACAGTAAAAATGTAAATAGATTTGACATGAATTCTTGTTTACTTGTTTGTTAGTTTGTTCACATCTTTATTTTACACTTGATTATCTTGCAAATAATACCAGGAATCTGGAAAGTTTCAGACTTTAGAGCATGTATGCTTCTTGCTTTGATTTTGTTCTGTTTGTATGCAGTGATTGTGTGTGTGTTTGTGTGTGTGTGTGTGTTGTTCTTCGCTCATACTCACATCTGTTGTACTCACCGGTTTGAGCTGGGGAGCTGTGCTAACTGAGAGAAAAGAGCAACAGGAACAATCAGAGGCTTTATCCGCTGTCAGAGGTTTCTACATTTGCAGAAAAATCTGCCGCACACAGATGAGATGGAAGAAAATGGCAAAAACTTCAAGAAAAATCCTTGTGACTGTGCCCAAAACATTCCACGATCCCTGTTAAAGAAAGCTTTTTTGGGGGGGCATTTTAGAGTTAAGAGTTAAGCACAAGACAGAAACTCCGCGGTGTGTTAGCCATTTAAAATAAAATTCATCACGCTACATGAAAAAGCAACAAAATAACATTTTATTCTGCTAACGGCTAATGGTGAACCTCAAAGAGCTGCAAGGTTGTTCTGTGTCTTCCGACTTTTTCCGTCATCAAGCCCGTTTTTGTTTTGACAGTCGGTGCTTTTCAGCTCATTTTTCCATGTAAAAAAAATAAATGCAATAGCGAATAAGTTGTTAGCCTAAGCCCGGGAAGACTCGACTGGCTGATGCAAGCAGCCGACAGCTCATGCTGAGATTTAACAAAAGTAGAGGGTTCATGTTGAGTTCGAAAAGATGCCTTTCCTTTTTTTATTTCTTCCTGTCTTTTTTTTTTTATTCTTGGGGGGGGGCAATAAAACAAAAGAGGGAAAAAATCTCAGATAAAAATCCAAAAGAAGAGCAGCTGAGGAAGATCAAAAGGAGCCGTTGGTTAATTTAACTGTCTGGAACACAGGCTTTAACATCAAACATGATTACTCAGCAGGGACAGGGCTTATTACAACACTTCATTTGTGTGTTGGAATTTTAAAATAAAAAAAATCAACAAGATGACTTACTTACCCATCAAATACGCTGAAAATGTCAGTATAATCCAGTCATAATTATCCTTAATATTAGGAAACTAGTATGTCAATGGATGCTAGGTCTTGTTGAAATCAGTCCTCCTTTTTGCTTTTATAAATGTATTCAGTAATTACAAAAGAATGTTTTTTTTTTTGTTTTTAAAGAAAAAAAAGAAAAATAACGGCTGAAAGCAGGAATGATGTGAAAGCATCACCTGCTGATCCAGACGGTGGAGGAGCTCCAGCTTTCTGCCATTCGGTTGCTTCCATGGCCATGCGCCTCACAAAGGCGTCATCTACACACATCAGGATGTTTTCTGGCTTGATGTCTGTGTGGATGATTTTACACTTTGAGTGGAGGTAGTCCAGACCCTGCAGGACCTGAAGGCACAGAGACAAAGTGGAACATGATTAGTTTTTCCGTTCAGGTGTTTCGTTCTTAGTATTCAGAATTTCCATCTTTTCACTTTGATCTCCTTCCTTAAACCAAAACACATGTAAAATTATTTTTTTTAAAGAAGGGACTGTTGGTATTGTGGTTATTTTTACTTTTTTTTTCTTCAACCCTGAGGCTTTTTAGTCACTGACGACAAAAACAACAACTTCTTTTTTTTTTTAATCCTGAAATAGCCTGAATGTGTCTTTCTGATGCGGCTCCACTGGTTCACATGTTAATCAGGTGGTAAACATCCCTTTAACTCCGGTCCCTGAGGCTTATTCAACTTTTTGTTTACACCACTTCGCAGCAAAAAAGCAGCTGCTGCTTCACTGTCAGTTGTTTAAAGACCCACTCCGATGAAAATAGATGGTGGAGGAATTATATAAAGAAAATGACGATTAAAATGGCATTTCTGAGTATTTCTTTATTCAAATTGTTGTGAATTAAAAGCAGATGAAAAAAAGCCATTGGAAAAAGCCTGTAGCAGAGACGTAGGTGCTACAATGAGCAGGCCACAAGCTCCCTGCTCTGCTCCATTCCCATGAATCCACCTGTAGACAAATAGAGTCAAGTCTTCCTTTTTCTCAGACGATCTATTGCTGTTGTTCACCATTTCTGCTGCGCCGCTAATGTTCAACTGGGAAGAGAGTGTAAACAGATGGATGATGGGAAGTGAGGGCGGGTTTACTCCACGCCTAACGTTCCGCCCACAATTCGTAGGGGAATTTCTAATAAACTACTGCTGCTCAGCAGAAACCATGTCCTAGAAAACGACACGGGTATTTTGTTTTAGGCAAAAAAAACCGGCATAATCATAATGAATAAAACAATAAATAAATTAATAAAAAGTTGATATCCAATTATGGACTTGACAGTTTAGGAAGTTACTAACAAAACAAAACAAAAGCAGTCTTAAGAATTGCAATCTGTTTTGTATTTATGTAGATTTCATCAAACTTAAAACAAAACTTTTTTTTTTGTCTATCTGATGTTTTTTTAATTAATTTTTTAGGAAAAGTTTATTAGCAATGATATAACCAACTGTTCTGTCTAAAACTGTATTTTGTTTTTACTTTGAGGATTGTCCAGTTAATTCATTTTCGGTCAACCAGAAAACAAAACATCCTTTATAACTTTTTTTATATCACACCAGAAAAAAAATGGGAGAAAGAATTTCAGGATGAATTCAGGACAAATTTCAGGACACTTGAACATTTCATATAATACCTTCAAAATAGTAAACAATAATGAAGTGAAATGATCTGTTTCCTGCTTTCAGCTTTCACTAGTTGGTCTGTAAACAACTTTACTGTTTACAGCAAAGCATAAAAACATATCTCCAACAGTGATTACCTTTGCCCCACACACTAATGTGCAGAAAATACCTGAAGTTCCACTTAATTAGCAAAACTTAAACCTAAGTTAACGATGGCAGCAAAAGACGCATATTTAAACTTAATGTGTTTGTTCAGACTGACGCGAGACAGTGTTCCAATTTTATTGTAGAGTATGACGAGCAAGGATAGGAAAAACGATGTATTGAATCCAAAAGAAGAAGGCGCAATTCTTAAAGCTACACTCACGCCGCCCTCGGTACTACGTGTTCAAGTGGCCACTTCCAGTGAAAAGTCTTTAGTAAATGGTGCATTTCAGGCTTCTGTGTTCCAAACTTTCGCGTTCACGGATCGCTAGGCAAATTTTTACAACCGTTTTTGGGCTGTGCGCACAAAACGCACGGCTATTCAATGTGCGTTACCAACTACACCTGGTCAAACCTTGACCGCTGTCGCACCAAGCCTCTTCCAACTGTAGCTGGTGGACATGCGCTAGTTAACAGAAGCAAAAAGAAAAGAAGAAGCCCCTACCTGCTTGTCAAGTGTAAACACAACATGCTAAACATGCCCGGTGTGTACCTATGGGTAAATGTGATCCTATACATCATCTTTGTGATAAAGGTCTGAGTAATATGACAGGCTCTAGCTGAATCTATGACACTTTCATGAAAAGTCTGTGTGTTTTGTGTGAACATCCTTACCTGTCTGATTATGCTTTTAACACACTGCAGAGGCAGACCTTGGTAGTTAGATTTAATAATCCATTTCAGCAAGTGATGACCCAACACCTCAAACACCATACACACATCTGTGAGCATGAGTCAAGGACTCCAACTCCAATCTCTTTGATGCTGGCTCCCACAAAGGCCTCCTTTTAATTAGGATACGTATGCCGTTGACTCCAGAGATCTTGAAGTCGTCTATCAGCTGAACCACCATGTCCTTGTTGGGGTCTCCGGGGTCGCTTTCTCTCACCTGCGGGACAAGAGGGTGAGGAGGTCACGAGAGTGTGCTGTAAAGGAAAAGTGATGTTTGAGGGGTTGGAATAAATGGATTTGATTCTCACACATCGCAGCAGTTTAATCTCATCGAGCGCCGTCTCTGTGTAGTGCTGGGCGCTCTTCACCACCTTCATCGCCACAAAGTTCTTCACCCTGCAATGCGACACAATGAAGAGGTTCAGAATATATTCTTGTGAATATTCTAGTTACTGAGGTTTAGAGTGCCACGGCGCTATGAAGAAAAAAAAAACATCGCCAAAAAATAAAAACACAGCAAATGTAAACAATCTTTAAGATGAACCATCCTCATTTTGGTCATCTTTTACTTATGGTGCAGGCTGCTCTTCCATGAATTGCTTCTGTGCATAGTTCTATCATTGCTTTTCTACTCCATAAGGTAAAAAAAACGTAATTTTTCATTTTCATTTAACTTATTCACCTAAATGTCAAAGTCTAACACTTGTTAGAGATTATCTGACAAAAACCTTCTGTCCTTTCATGTGGAAACGTAAATAAATACTTACTATGCATTTCTATGTTACACGTCACTGAACAGCAGTAGTAACAGTTTGCATTTCAAAGTCATTGCAACGGAACAAGCATACATATACTGTATACGACTAAGGGTACGTATACATTATCCACGCGCCTCTTATGTCAAAGCGGTGCAAATCTTGTAAATTGGGCTCGAAATGGTTCAGTTTGGCTTTTTTTAAACTACCATCACCTGTCAATAATGCAGGTTAAGTAACTACAGAACAACAGAGGATGACAGTTCCATGTTCATGTGATTAGTCTAAGGTCTTGACTTCTGAACAATCGTGACTAAACCTGAGACGATGACCACCGACCGTCAGCGTAAGAAACACCAGTGACACCGCAGAGTTGGGTTCGTGCACAAGTCTGTGAAAGGAGAAACTCCTGGAATGATGGTACTATCAATTATCAAGCCTAGTTGCCGTGTCAACACCTGTGGTTTCAGTCCCCGTGGTGACGTGTGTCAAAAGGCTCTGGGCTGTTTCAAGTTTAAAGTTTCATTGTTTTGCTGGGGTGTGACACAAAAATGTACACATCAGAAGTAGGAATCACAAAGCCTTTCAGTGTACTTTAGTGTGTTTGTGTTCATGTGTTTGTGACACTCACTGAATATCCCAGCATAGCCACACGGTGGAGAAATGGCCCCACCCCAGCTTTCTGATCACATGGTACCGTCCATTGAATAAATCCCCAATCTTCACGGGATGGTACCCTCCTAAAAAAAAAAAATTAAAAAAAAATGAAGGCTGCAGGCAAATGTATTTCATAACATTTCAGTATTATATTGACAAATGAGTAAAAATAAAAAGGAACATGAAGACTTTCCAGACAATTTGGAGGAGTCCAAAAACGTTCTTTTGTTATTCAATAAATTATTGAGAAAACCTTTCTGAGATAGCAGGTTATTTCCTATATTCAAATAATAAAGAAAAATGTCAAGAAACAGATCAGAGGAAGACTGAGAAAATATCTAAAGACAAACTGAGCGAATGGCATTGATCAGAAATGGACTGATCGCTTTGTATGGAAGCCCCAGTGGCTCAGGCAACAAAAGTTGTCTTCTAGCTTACAAGCAAACAGCTGTGAGACCAAAGCAAACTAAATATTTGCTGAAAGAAAGATTGAGAATTTTGACAAAAAATCCAAAATACAGAGTATATAGTGAAAAAGACAATAAACCCCATTAATACAGCCCTTTGATCAGAATCCATCTGGGGGGACTACATAATGTGGAAGCCTATTTGTGGCTATGTGTGAGGATGAAGAGAAAGAAACTGAGGAAGACAAAATAAAGATAGAATCTCAGACTGAGACAGACCATCTTAACCCCTAAATACACAAGAGAAATGTTCTTCTGGGCTTTTAAAGTTGATTTGACTTTTTTGTTTTGATTGTTTATTATTGGAGGCAACAATTCATAGCAGCCAAAAAATTATTAATAGAAATATAAAAAAATAAAATAAATCATAACTCAGCTTTCAAACCTGACCCTGTGTCAAAATGTGAATGTTCTTTATTTATCTATTTTTCTGTAGAACAAATTTCCATAAACTTTAAGTTGCCCTAAACAATCTACATGAACAAAATCCCAATTAAAATGGGCAGTTAAAGCAATGCAAATTACATAATATACTTAAAAGAATAAAAAAAGAAACATAAATCATATAGTAAAAACTACACGGCTTTCCAACCAACAATGCATCGAAAAAAATAAGACATGAAACTAAGATATCAAACTGTAGCTAAAGGTCTGAGCAATAATGGTTTTAAGCTTCCATGAATGAATAATGAGTCACCCTAGATTTAAGATTAGTACCTTCAGGAAAAAAATGAGGGTAAGACCTTAAATGTCTTCCTGGAGCATTTAGCTGCAGTTCTGATCATTATGATGGAATGAATTCATTAAGAGCTTTAAGATACCAAAAATCTTCCACTGTATTCTGAAGTGAACAGGGGAGCAGCAAACTCAAATGTGCTCTCTGCAGCAGCGTTCTGACTGAGCAGCAGAAAAAAAAGGAGAGACGACCGATCAAGACCAAAACAGAAGACACAACAGTTCGCAATGGAGGCACTTTGACTTTCTGACGGAAGGTGAAGCTTCAGCTTATCAAGCAGTCTCAACTGCAAAAAAAAAATGACCACAAAGTTGATCTGCTGCTCCAAGTCAAAAGAGTTATGGATAATTACAGCTAAATGACTGCTGTGAGGAGGACGCACAGAACCCAGAGAGCTGATAACTCTGGACAGCCAAATGTAATAGCTCTGCCTTTCCAAAAATAATTGATTTACTTTTCTTTTCATTTAGGTTAAGAACATTCGTCACCATCCATTCTTTCAAATCCTTAAACTTTTGGACAAAACAAACTATGACGGAAGCACAAAAAAAGGGATTACTCAAACAAAAGAGTTATGAGAAGCCTTAAGAATAAATAAATGACAATAATTTTAGGTTTCCACAGTGGAAAAGTTTATTTAGCAGTCAATGAGTTAAAGAACACGAGTGGATTTCAGTCGCAAAAGAGACGCTGGAATGTTTGTTTGTGTTTTTAACATTGCTTTTGCTGTGTCCTTGTAAAAGCAAGTTAACAATCATTTCAAGTTAGACCTTAAACGTCTAAATGCAGTAGAAACTGTAAGCAAACTCAGAGACATAAAAATATCAAAAATGTGGAAACATTCAAGTGTTATGATCACTGTGAGCAGGGGGCGTGGCAGACCTTCTCCCTGGTGCCTCTCTGCTCTGCACACCTGATTGTCATCTCATCACCTTGTCTTTAAAAGCCTGCACCTTCCTCTTTCTCCCTGCCAGATGATTACAATTCAGTAGCTCTTAGCACCTGTCCTGTATATCTGTCTAGCTCCGATAATTCAGCATCCTGTCTGATTTAGTTTCTTGTTACTAAGGAATAAATTGTCAACCTGCCCTCGGCTTCCGTCTCTGCTTTGGGATCCTTCCACTCAACCTAACATCAAGCAGTGAGAAAGCACCTAAAACAGGTCAAAACATGAGCAAAAAACAGGAAACCAGTGACTCATGAATCTCTCCAAAAATCTGATTTACATAGATGATTTGAATACGGGGTTTTTTTTAATTAATATTTTGAGATGCACTAAAAAGTGTACCTTAACATTTTTTTTGTTTAAACTTAAGTTGATCTCAAATTGGAAAAAATATTCAAAATAACTGTAATCAAACCATTTAAAAAAGTTCAAGATTTTCTACGAATCTGGTCATCAATTTTTGTACTTTAGATTTTGAAATTACCGTAACATAAATGAAAAAAATCCTTTCGATTGACGCATCTGTTCCTTCACCAGCTGGATGGAAATGGGTTGCTTGTAAAATTTGAACCCATGCTCATCATCAGTGATTATTGAGCCTATCTTTAATTCACTGTGTTTTAGTCACATGCACCCCTACTGGCGGCTTTGGGTTCTGCGGGTTTTTGGGTTGTCCTGACCCACAGAGGGTCCTGGAAGTTTCCCAGAAGTCTTTGCAAAAAAACAGTGTCCATCGATGCTCACTAGATTGGCAAATACAGACCACGATGCATTGCGTTTGAACATTTTTTGCAAAGAAAACGTATTTAAGTTGATTTTTTTTAGTAAAATATCAAGGTTTTCAACTTCAGAACACAGTGGATTCATAAATGGTCATCGCAAAACGCTCATACCGATGAGATTTTTACTTCGTGAAATCAATGATGTAATATTCGCCGATTGGAAAAAAAAAAAAGTAGTGAGCATGGTGTCCGAATTGCTTTTAAAATCCAAGGCTCCACATAGTCCCACACTATATAGTGTTTTAGTAGTTAGGGCTTAACCCTTGTGCTATCCTAGGCACGTTAACATTGGGAGTTGGGTCATCTAGACCCCACTAGACAGTGCGCTAAACCTTTTTTCTTCAATGATTTGTGATCTTCACTGGTGTCCATGGATAACATGACATCCTCTTCACCTTTATCCATCTTTGTCATGGTAGGGAGAACACGTCAATGTAAGGGTGGGGTCATAGGATAGCACAAGGGTTAAGGCACACTGGTGACGCTGTCGAATGGTGCACTTTACGAAGCGCTCCGGTCATTAATAAGGTAAGCGTACTGGCTCCTTATGGACAGCACAAGCCTGTAGGATGCCCACACAAACTGCATGTCTAATTTCCTACTGTCTAACAGTCAGGCTGCATGCCAGTCAAAGCGTCACTTTTTAAAAAACGCCTCGGGTTCGTTTTTTTGGTTTGACGCGCCGCGTCAAAAACTATACAACCAATGAGAATGGCGCTTTTGCTCACGTGTCTGGAGCTTCTGAAGTTACGGTAAAACACAACTTGGGGGCGCTCAAACACAAAACTGCCTTTCTGAGCACACATACCAGCAAAGAAGATAGACGCCAAGTAGCGGCTACACTGCCGCAAAGAAATAATGACGGACATTCTAAAATATCCCCGAAAACGCTCATGACACATTTTCAGCTCTTGTACCAGTCGATAAAACTCACCATGTTCTTCTCTTCTCATAACTATGGGATGTACCCAAAATCGGCGTCTTTCATCATTCAACAGAACAATCATTTCTTCATCATTGGAACTGGAGCTGGAGCCACTGGTGCTTGAAATATTCATGTTTTCTTTGTATGATTCTGACAAGCGCGTAAATACTGGCTCTCTTCTTCTGAGTGAAAAGCGACCACCTTGTGTACAGGAGTATTTCTGTTTTACATTAAGCGCCATCTAATGTCAGGGAATGAAATTGCATGTTGGCTCGGCTCATCGTCAGCGAAAATCGCCTGGGTGTGAACACAAAAGACGTGGCGAAAAACGCTGGCGAATAAAGCCAGGCGAATATTCGTCCCAGTGTGTACGGGCCTTCAGGCTTAAAATATGTCACATTGTGCCAAAAAAAAAAACTTTCAAGACTTTCAAGCTTCTCAAGCATTCAGCAAACATCACCTCCAAACATACTAATGGCTTTTAAAACCTCATTAGACATAACCGAAACAAAACCTTCAGCATAAATTATGAAAAAAAAAAACACTTTTAAAGCTATTTTAGCAGTAAAAAAGTTGATCTTTGTGGTTCTGAAGATAAATGATCAAAATATATTCCACATATGCACTACTGCTGCCTTACTGACTGCGATGTAACACTTTAAACATACAGATTACTTTCCCCTGACAGGATTTTTTTAGATTTTTCTTGACCCGATGAAGAAAACTGGGCTGTTGCTCCAGTCTGGCAAGAAGCAGACAACCTTGAAACACTTGTGCTATAATAATGGCTACACTCACTCTGCTGCAGATGACAGGATGAAGGGAGAAATGAAAGAGGAGGAAAAAGAACCTGCAGAAAGAGAGAGGAAGAGAGGTCTATCTGGAACAAGACCGTCACTGTTGAGCTGTGCAGGACAGATGCACAGAGTGGAAGTAATGAACAGGGACGGATGAATTGTGCTATTGTGTTTGGTCCTGACCTTTGCAGTAGTCTGCGGGATCCTCCTGCTCCTCATCGTCGGAGCCCAGGATCTCCTCCTCCTGCTCCGGGGGGCCAACCGGCTCAGAGGGAGGCGGAGGAGGTGGTGGAGGAGGAGGTGTGCTGACCGGGGCTTTTTGTTGGGTCTCAGGCCTGTGAACACAACAAAAAGGAAAAGTCAACGGAGCAAAAACCCGATCAATTGTTTGACGTGTCCCGGCTGTGACTCACATTCTCAGACTTTTTGAGTTGATGCATGTTAATGAACGTATTTTCTGACTGAGAACAGAGCAAAGTTTATGTTTGTGGACCAGTCCACAATGCAAGTTAGATGTTTCTTCACTGGTAAGAAGAACACTAGGAAGTGATGTTTAGTGTGAGCGATAAATAAAACCAATGCAGCAAATAGAGTCCCTGACAAGTTGCTGCATAGAAAAAAGAAAAGAGGTTTTGGGTGCAGAAACTCACAGCTGAGAAACAGAAAATGTATTGACAGAAGGATAAATCAGAAGGGTAGGCTTTAGTCTAGGAAATATAAAAGCAAACTTATTCACCTTTTTTCTTTTTTTTTGATGGAATCAGAAACAAGAAGCAAGCTTACATTAATCTTTTATAAGAATTTGTTGTTTTTGTTTTTCTTTTTCTTTTTAAACCTCAAATTGGTTTTATTTGCTTTCTATTGAAAAAAAATAAAAATAAAAACTCAAACTAGAGTAGAGCAGGAGGTATTCCAGAAAGCAGGTTATGCTAGCTCCCACGGTAAGTTTGAGGCTAAGGAAGTGGATAACCTCAGCTTTCGGTTCCAGAAATGGAGGTATGTTTCAGGGTATGTCAAGTTGCCATAGCAACTCATGCTCTGAACATAACCTGGTCTGGAGTAGGTTTAGTTGAAGGTTAGTTTGTTTTCAGAGAGGTGAAGCAGCATGGCGTGTCCATTTGAAGATGATTTAGTGGATGAAGAAGCTCAGATAATACTTTTTCCACCGTGACAGGGTGAGGGTGGCCATGGTGCAGCGGTAGGGCGGTCGACCCATGATCGTAAGATTTCAGGTTCAACTCCCGCCTTGCACGCCCATGAGTCGAGTGTCCTTGGGCAAGACACTAAACCCCACCTTGCCTCTGGTGGCAGGCAGGCAGGCAGGCAGGCAGGCAGGCAGGCAGGCAGGCAGGCAGGCAGGCAGGCAGGCAGGCAGGCAGGCAGGCAGGCAGGCAGGCAGGCAGGCAGGCAGGCAGGCAGGCAGGCAGGCAGGCAGGCAGGCAGGCAGGCAGGCAGGTGCCTGAGTTTGGCAGCGCCACCAGTGTGTGAATGTGTGTGTGCATGGGTGAATGGGTCTGTGACTGTAAAGCGCTTTGTCCTTGTAGGTAGAAAAGCGCTATATAAGTATACGCCATTTACCATAAGACCAAGTATGGATGTTTAAAGATAAACTTTTGTACTTTGATATTTGCTTCAGTTAAGATAAATCTTTTTTTTAGTTAAGTCAGCTTAAAAACAACACATGGTTTTCAGACAGTTATTTTACTTTCATTCAAATTAATTCAATTAAGTAGGTGTAACTTTGGTGCTGCTGTTAGATCGACACCGCAAGGAATTGTGGGATACCATTCCCTTTGCCTGTCTGGATGGATTTGGGTTTAAGTGTGGGTTTTTGACAACATATGTTTAGTTATTTAGCTATTTTGCTGTGTTTTGCTGAGTAATTTTGTCCTACTATGCTTAAGTCTCTGCATCGTGAGTGACAGGGAGGGAGAGGATGATGAATTTAGATAGCACCCCTACTATCAAGTCTTGTAATGACAACATCAGAAAATTGCTAATTGAATGTTAGCACTCTGTATCTATTGTTTTGGTCTTTTTTTATTGTTTTAAAAATGAGAATATATCTGCCGGCTCAAACTTAGACATATGAGAGTTCAAGAATTATAATAAATTAAGATGGAAAAAAGATTAATTGAATTGGAGTAATATGACATTTATTTAGATAAACATGTAAATTTGAGTTGTATAAACACTAATTAAGTTTTATAGATGTAAGAAATTAGGTTGCATAACTTTAACTCAATTACTTGATACCAATAAAAGTAATTCATTTAATTTGGCAAAATGTGATAAGTTATATATATATATATGCGTCACAATAAAAATAGAAATAAGGTCAGAAACTCGTGCGTTTACTTTGTCCGTTCTTTTTCTACAAGCAGAAACTCTTTCTTGATGCAGCCGTGTTACTTTTTTGATGGACGTATAATCTTCATACACCGTCATTAAAATCTCAGACTCCGTCTCACTAAAGTGTAGTGCTTTCTTTTTTTCTCCTGGCGTTTCCATGGTGACTCTGGAAATCGGCGATCCATTGAGAATGTCTTTATGTACTTGCCGTGCACGCGCATTAACCCAGGGTTACCAAGTCGAGCGTAATTACGCCAACTCATATCCGGTCTTTTGGAACCGACATACCCAGGGTAAGCAAGTTCAGGCAGATTTCAGCCAAAGTTCAGGGTTAAAGTCAGGGTAGTGTAAACTTGCTTTCTGGAATACCCCCCAGGTCATCGTTCTCCACCTTCTGAAGGATCAATGATGGAGGCGGGAGGAGATTCAGCCTTTTACCACAGCACGCTGCCATGGCCGTTTATGTGCAGACTAAATATTCAACCTTTGTCATTTTACAAACCCCCTGTATTTGTTGCTTTTAAGCAGTAGGGCTGTGTGATATGGCCTAAAAATTTTAATTCGATTTCCCATTTTTTCCCCGATCACCCCCCCCCCCCCCCCCCCCCCACACACACACACACACACACTTAAGGAAAGCCATAGGTACAAACGGCAGACTACTTAAAGCAAATTTTGGTTTGATTTAATCAAACGCAAGACAAATGTAACCCCCATTTCTGGGATGGATAATAAATAAATGAACACACTCTTGGAATCAAAGTCCCAGCTGTGTTTAAAGTCACACTTTGTAGTCTAGACTAAAACGAGACAAACATTCACCTTAGAGTAGCACCATTTTCTAAAGGATTAACAATACAGCTCATATCTGGGGTCTAAGGTTTTAATGAAATCAATAAACCCCGTCTTCTCTACGGGTTATATGGGTACCATGTCTTTGGCTGTATGCAAATGTGTCCCACAAGATATAAACTAGAACTGTGACAGTGTGGGATTTTTGATAACCGCGCTGATGAAGCAGCAGGCCTATTAGGGAGCTAATTTAACTTCCAGAAAATGTAATGCTGTTTATAGCATGTAGTGAATTTATAGTTGTTAAAAATAATGCAGCGTTAGAACAGAGAGTGGTTCAAAGTGAGGAATTTAAAGCTGAAATACAACAATCACAACTTTCTCCGTCTTAAGTCAGTCTAACATTTCTCAGCTCAGGTTAATTTAGCCTCAAACTCAAGTTGACTTGTCTAAGACCAGGGAACCAAGACCTCCCACTACGGGATAGAAACATGACCAAATGATGCTAAACAAACACACACTCACACTCACACACAGCCAGAATAATTATACAAGCAGTCACAGGCTCAGACACATGATAGAACCTTTTGGTGTGTTTCTATGGCAACTGCAAGGCAAGGGGGGGTGGAAGGGGTCTGTGTGTGGCGACTCCGAGCCATCACACGATGGCCGTTTAGGGGTGCTGAGGAGGGA
Organism: Oryzias curvinotus; assembly: GCA_023969325.1. NCBI lineage: Eukaryota > Metazoa > Chordata > Actinopteri > Beloniformes > Adrianichthyidae > Oryzias > Oryzias curvinotus. Next base: position 16,276,397 of record CM043711.1, read on the forward strand.
TTGAAATTTTACAATCCCCTTCCAAGTCCGTGCGTGCACACACATGGTCCAACGCCGCGTCCTTCAAAATGATTCTGCCTCTTTATTAAAGCAGTCACGTCTGGTGTCATACATCAAATCCATAAACTCTGTGCTTTCACACTGTTCATCTTGCAACTGAGAGTACAAACACTTACCCCCCCAACTACCCATTACTTCCCGGAGTCCAACAGAGCGGTGCAACATTAAGTCGGCACCAATGCTTCAGTTTAAAATACAAGCTGAGGACAGGCGCCGACAAAAAAACAAAAGCCAGGAGAGAAAGACCGACCAAATAACATGGTACACAGAGCGAGCAAACAAAAAGCAGACACAGAGAGGTTTGATCTGACGGCCGCAGTGGGTAAAGGAGACAGGTAGAAACAACGAGGGGGCGGCAGACACAAAAGACAAATAGCAGGAGGACAGAAAAGTCACCATGCAGAAGAAGAAGCAGAACTGCACTAATATAAAATGAATAATACACGCACAAGCAGGATAACCCAGCAAATCAAAAGTACTAACAAAACCTGTGAGCTACCATATTTTCCTCACTATAGAGCACACTTACAAACCATGCCTTTGTTCCCCTTATAATCCAGAGGGCCTTACATATGAAATAATTCTGGTTGCGCTCATTTACTGTGAGAGTTGCAAAGCACTATGTCCAAATGTTTTGTTCAATGTTATCATGAATATGCTAATGTGGCTAACATGTAGCACTCACTTATTGGGGTTTGGTTTTATGTGCTGCTAACAAAGTTGGGAGTTAGTTTAGTCAATAATTTTTGTTTTAGTGATAGCAGTAGAAAGAAATGTTGTGTTGCAAACAAGGTTGGGATTTACAGGCATTGAATTGTGAGTGTAACTAATGTTTGTCTTGAGGGCTTGAATTCCATTAAATTCATTGTAAATAGGGCTGCACGATATGAGCAAAACTTTCGATATGCGATATTAGAGATTACAATTGCGATAACAATATAATTTGCGGTATATAAACAAATAGCAAAATAACCAAAAACATTATTCCCATTTAATTGCAACAGTTAAAAGTTATACTCCAAATGATCCTTGTCGACATAGGTGACAAACATCAAACATAAAATGCCTCTATCCGATTGGTCAAATTCATTAAGAGATTTATTTGATTCGTTTATACTTCAAGATGCCTTAAGATTCTTTTAACACATTTAAGGTTTACGATTTATTGCGATTTCCGCCGTCTTTTGCGATATGCATATGGCAGAGCTGGATTTTGCGATAACGATAAATTTGCCGTATATTGTGCAGGACTAATTGTAAATAATGATTTTGTCAACTCTTCTAGCTGTAAGGTTGTTTATCTGACTGCTTGACGTTCACACAGCACGCGCCGATGAGCAGGTGCGCAGACTGCTGCTGGCTGTTTGAATTTTGTGTCAAATAGATTAAAAGACCCATTGACACCAACCCAAAGTCCAATTCAATCAACACCAGCACAAACACAAAGCAGGGAACGTGACCCAGTTAATAAAGTCTGACTGACTGATAGACTTATCTCTGACTCTTTTGTCTTGCTTGATGCACTTTATAGTTCGGTGTGCCTTAAATATGACATAGGTTCAAAAGTAGACAATTCATTGACCGTGCCCCTTGTGATGCGGTGCCCCTATAGTGAGGAATACAAATGGAAAATGCTGTATACTTATATAGCGCTTTTCTACCTTCCTCTAAGGCCCAAAGCGCTTTACAGTCCCAGTCCCATTCACCCACTCACACACACACACATTCACACACTGGCACCAACTTCCCACAAGTGACACAGGGTTCAGTGTCTTGCCAAAGGGCACTTCGACACATGGGAGGGAAAGGCAGGAATCAAACCGGCAATCATCCAATCAGAGGTTGACTGCCCTGCCGCTAGACCACGGCCGCCTAAATACCAAATATAAGGTACACACAAAAACGTAGGCATAAGTACACAAGCACAGTGAAAGAAACACATACAGAAGGTAGAAGAAAATAAACCAAATGAATCCACCAGGAGGGAAGTAACAGCCTATTGCTTTTACCATTCTATTGTTCATTTTCCAACATACTGTATCCACAGCAAAACACAAAGGGTTGCTTAATTGGTTGGTCAGTTTGGTCAGGTAGATGTAAACATTTACCCCCAATGTGGGTAAATGACATCATTTACCAGAAAAAGTGACACAGCAGGAATGACTGTTGATCAGGTGCTAAGGTCCTCTCTGACTTTGGAATTTTCTTTCCGCATCAATCGTGGCGGAAGTCAGTTGTCATTTACACATGACTGACAAAACTTGCTCAGAAAAATATGTTTGCCAGTCAGATATTTGCATCTGGGTTTTAGATGCCAACACAGGGAGTGTGTGGTTGCAGAATTTGAGTCTGAAAACAGACACACACGTGTGTGTGTGTGTGTGAAGAAGTCTGGGCACGTCGACACATGCAACTGAAATGTCCACGTCCCAACATGTAAGCTGGAAGACTGTTTTCTTCATGAACCCACATCTGTGTGTTTATGCAACAAATGCATGTTGTTAATCCATCAAAACAGATTCTTTCAACACACCAGTGACACCTGACAAAGAGCTGAATAAGCCCGATGGTCCAGATTTGAAGCCTGTGACACCCACTTCTAGAATGCACTAGAAAATGAACAGCGTCAACACAGTTGACTTAAAAACTGTTCAATTTTGTTAACTTTGTTATCAGTCATACGTTTTGACATGAGATCATATGCTTTTAGCGGGGCATCTGATAGGTCAGTTTATAACTGGAATAACTTGCGCTAGAGAAAAAGATATATTGTAAAATAAAAAAAGGGTTAGCAAGAACATGTTAAAAAAGGAAGCACGGCAAGAATGGCTGTTCTAGGTGATATTGGTCATGTTCTTATATAATTTTCAGTTTTCTTTCAACCTTTTATCTGTGCTCTAAATGCAAATAAAGAATGAAAACTAAAATATATGTCAATAAAAAAGCACATTTTGTTATTATATATATACATATATATATATATATATATATATATATATATATGTTTGTATGTTTGTGTGTGTGTTTGTTAAAATTAACTATATACATAAACAGGACATATCATATCCACTCAAAGACCCACTCTGATAAAAATGGTGTTTTTGGTGTTTTTAACATGTTCTTGTAGCATTTTCTGAGGATAGAGGATACTCATAAAGAAAATTAAGCTTAAATTTGCATTTTTGAGTATTTCTTTATTCAAATTGCTGTAAATCAGGAGCAGACAAAAAATACAGTTTCAAAAAAGATTGTATCTGTTGTGGAGAAAATACTCTAGGGTTGCCACAAGCTCCCTGTTCGCCTCCATTCTGATACATTAACTATTCCTCTCTCTTTCTACATCTTGGCCTGTCTTTCTTTAACGTCAGCTTAGGAGTATGAGTGGCTGTAAAGTAGTGGAAGAGTAAACAGAAAGCTGTCAGCAGCAGGGAGGGGAAAGGGAGCATGGTTACTCTGTGCCAACAGTGCTGCCCACAACTCAGAGGTGAATTTCTAATTAACTCCACGGTTCTGCAAAAACGTCCTGGAAAACAATGCAGGTTTTTGATTTTTGGCTAAAAACTGCATCATCATAATTAAAAGACCACTGGGAACACTTCAAACAGATCAGAAGATGATCGAAGATGGACTTTGAGTATGACTTTTTTAAAAGTCTCAACTAAACTCTGAACACTGTTAGTGATTTCAGTGACAGTAAATTAAAGTCTCTATTAGAATTGCATTTGCTTTTTTCCCCTCAAATGTAAGAGAAAGTGCAAAAGACCATTTTCAAATTTTAAAAACGTCCTCCTTACAGCTGTTTTTGACAAAATCACATAGAAGACCCACACATCTCAGACCACCAAAGAAAAAACGCCTAGTAGAACAGCTAACCTTATTCAAGATCCTACATTATGACTCAGCCAATAAACATAATTTATTGTCACCAAGGTAACAGGTATTTCTTAGCAACAAAAGCATTGTCCTCTCCTCTTAGTGCTAAGGCGTGGGTTTGTGGCTGCGGCTGTCCTTCAGTTCTGCCTTTCCGTTCCAACAGTGGTGACTCTACCGCCGATTGATTTATTGTTCATCTCTCCCTCTCTCCATCTTGGCCTGTATCAGCAAGACAGCTGACTCATTCTCTCCTCTCCTCCAGAGAATCCGTCTGTGTGCAAAACTTGGATGTCACAGCTATTTGCAGAGCGCAGCTGACGTCACTGGGCTGCACAGCCCCCACATGCCAGTCTGTGGCTGCAACGTATGGCTGGACCGGATGTGCTTTCTAACAGCCAAACACACTGTTCTTTGAATCACTGTGCAACTGGCTTCTCTGCTAATGCTGAACCTCGGCAGTGGCTTAGGATGTTTTAACCACCACTCAAAACCAAAACCCCCATCAGCTGCAGGGCACTTCATACTGATGAAACATGACAAGGCAGGTTTAAGCAAAAGGTTCAGAATGAAGTTATTTTATGGTGTTATGGTGTTGTGCATTTGTGCATATGCATGATTTTAAGAACTAGTTCAGACTTTTTAGAAAGAAAAAAATGAACTTAAACCGTGACTTCAGTCCTGCATGAGACAGACAGACTAATTTTACTTTGTTTTGCATTGAGAAATTCAGCTGTACAATGCAATGCAAATACTCAGAATAATGCAAACCTACACACAAACAAAATAAGATAACAGCAAATAAATAAAGGCTGCCCTGACATCTAAGAGTTTAAAGGTGGAGCTTTGGTTAAGAATGATATTTTTTGCTGTACAACAGTGACACTGCTCTATTTTGCCAGGGAACTAAACCATTGACTGTATACAAGATAAGGACAGAGTGACCCCTCCGCCATGGTGTTCCAAATAGGAGAAGGTGTGTGTGTGTATATATCATTATTTTTCATGGCATTTTTACTCTGGTGTAAGTTATTCAAGGTCTAAACTAATCAATCAGATGTCTCAATAAACGGATTTGGTCTTACATCAAAAGTTCAAAAAGTTTGATTGACAGCGTTTTCACTTTCAGCGGAAGGGGTGTGGACTTCTAACAAGCTCACTCCTGATTGGCGATAATGGTTGCCATAGGGATGTTGACTCAGACCAACTCAGAGCAATCACTCTTTACTGAGGATTTATGGTTCCAACATGGCAGCATCCATATCACCAAAAAATGTCAACTGAATTGTTTTCAGTTGGTTGGAGCCGGAGGTAAGCCATTTTCTATCGGTGATGTCATATTCAGACCAGTTCTGATACACAGTAAATTAACTGAACTGAAACTCAAAAGACATAGCTACAATTGCTGAGAACATTTGAAAAAAAACCTCCCAAAACATTCATTTCAACTTTGATTTTTGAAGCCACAACAACAACAAACCACATGTCTGCAAAATAAGGCGCAGTGGGAGGTCTCTCTGCACAGAAACGTGTCCCTCTATTTCATTCTGAGTTCATAAAGTGACACAAACAAGCTACAAAACCATGTGTTGCACACCCGCCCACGTCTGCAAAACACTGTGCAAAGGCATAAAAATTTGCACATGAACTTAGGCAGTCAAGTTAAATTAAAAGCCATTCATTTCTGTGTTCTCCTTGTGACATAAACTGTAATATATTCTTACTATAGTGTAAAAACTTAATTTAACATTATTAGTTTTCGGAGCAAGACTCGAAATGATTTCTGTTCATCCCCGTCAATCAAAGACAATGGAAGCAGTTATGCAAGGCCTACATTTATGACTGTGCCTCTGCTGTACAATAAAGCGGTATCATGTCATAAAATAAGCTCCCACTGAAAAGAGGAGAACACGCAGTAGGATTTTTACCTGACTCACACAATGATAAGAGAATTTCACCATAAATACCTCTGACATCTTGCATCTCTTAGATTATCACAGATAGGTATTTTGTCTTGATGAGAAATTATAAAATCGTGTCATGTTGCATAACTAGCTAGGGAGCTAGGGATCTGACAAGGCTAAAATAAATAAATAAAGCGTTCCCACCAAATAATATTTCGTTCCCACAGAATAATGAATGCGTGGGAACGGAATAATATTCTGATATACATTTATCCTGTTGTCTTTGAATCCACCACAGTAACAGGGACACGTTGATTGGTCGAGATGCATTATGGGATATGTGTGATGCATGATGGGATACGTAGCATGTAGCCTTCGGATGTTAAGTGACTGCTAAATATAGGCCTGCACAATATACCGTAAATTTATCGTTATCGCAATATCAAGCAGTGCAATATCCATATCGCAAAAGTCAGCAAAAATCGCAATAAATGGTTACTTTAAATGTGCTAAAACAATCTTATGGCAGCTTGAAGTATTTAACTAATCAAATAAATCCGTGTATGCATTTGACCAATTGGATAGACCCTTTCACGTTGTTGACCAATCAGATGGAGCTCTTTTATGTTAGATGTTTGCCTCCTACGTCAACAAAGGTCATTTGGAGTATAATTTTTAAATTGTTGCAATGAAACGGTAATTATGTTTTTGGTTGTTTTGCTATTTGTGTATATACCGCAAATTATATCGTTATCGCAACATGGATCACTCATATCGCATATCGCAAGTTTTGCTCATATCGTGCAGCCCTAGCTAAATAGTATGTTCACAAAATACAAGTCCCAAATGTTATTATTCTTCTTCGACCCTAAACTACAATATCCCATAGTGCAGCTGGCTGTCCGTCTACCAACCAGCTGCCCGAATGCCGAAACTAATAAACCTGATGTCTAAACATCCCCAGTATCTTCCATGCAATGTAATGAGACACACACAGACAGGAATGTGAAGGTATCTGCTGTAAATCTAAGTATCCGTAACATCCGTGTTTATGAATGACTAATCACGCGAATAATTATTGCATTTGCACGAATTAATTATTTCGAGGGAACAAAATATTATTTTGTGGGAACGGAATATTTATTATTTTACCCATGTCAGTTCCTGGGCTCAGTAACTAGCAGAGATGATCACACCATAGTGTTTTCATAGAGAATAAAAAAATAACAGTTCTATGTAGAAACAGGCAAAAAGAGAATCTTTCATTTTAACGACAGATGAAGTAAAGAAGCTTTTCTATACAAGAATTGTAAAGCTAAACTATTCTTATTTACATCTCCAAAAAAGAAGATTCAACAAAATAACAAATGCAGGCCTACATTTTTAACAAACGGGACACAAGTTAACCAAATAGACTGTCACAATCTCAAAAACAACAGAATTTTAAAGAGTCAAAAATCAGTGGGTTGAACATAAAATAATCTGCAGAAAAAATCAAATCCTCCTTAATAAATATACAATCAGAAAAAACGGAGGAATCAGCTAATCCTAAAAGGTAAATATAGGGATTTAAAACTGGCAGCTCGCTGCAGTACCCAAATAATAGATGGAAATCCCTCAATTTGCATCTGAATGACCTGACCTGACTGATTCAAATATCTGTCTCTGCATTGCGTTACCAGTCTCTTTTGCATCTGACATATTCTGCAGAAAAAACTATTAAAAAAAAACTTTTTGTCACTACTACTACTAAAAGGTAGGTGGAACACACCAATCTGAATGTTGCTCATTATTTACCTGACTCTGAGGGCCTTGTGGCGCAGCCGTAAAATAGACAAAGCTAGCCCCCATCGCTTCTTGGACGAAAAACTTAAACCGAGATCCATGGCACGGTAGAGAAGATAGCTGAGCGGGGAACGGTGCTGTGCCTTTCTTTTCAAACCGAGCAGGGCTGTAGATCCAGCAGTACATAGACAGGACCATCCCAGCCCTGAATTCCATCAGAAGTCACGTGGCAGAGCTTTGCCGCCCACCTGCTAATGTTCTGTCTCCATGTCCAACTCAGTTTGGAGTTTATAAACACACAGACACTAATGCAGACGAATCCAGAAAGTCCCTGTCCATCTGTTTCATGTACAAACATGCATTCCCAACATGTCACATATAGATCTGAAATGCAACTAATTAAAGTGCCACTCCTAAGAGAAAATCCACGCTATAATTGTAATAACATTTCCAACTCTACCTCAAAGAAAAATGTAAGAAATATGTTAATTTAGAGTGTATTAACTTGAAGAAATGTTTTTATATTTAATATTTTACATCATTATTTGCTCATTTTCTTTATTGCAAGTAAATATCTCCACTTTCAAACTATGCTGTCTGGATCTATTGTTGGTTTAAAAGCAGCAATACTGTATCTCCACAGCCTTCTGGTAACAGCCTTCTGCAGACACAAAGAATGTCTACTGAGCTTTTGTGGTGTTGACCACCACCAATGGAAAAAATCACTACACCCCAAGTGGGTCATAAGAATTAACAGTATTACAGAACTGGTTTTAGGTCAGCCGCAGTCCAGTTCATTAGGATTTTTTGGCAGCTTCTTGTTAGCATTGGCTCTGGTGCTTTACATCAGCTGCAGCTTGTTTTCCAGTAACACTCATACTTTACTCGGCCGTACTCTCTTCCATATACTGACCCTTTTCCAGCCAAAGTAGACACACAGGAACCAATTCTCACACATATATATGCATTTATTTCTATATTCATAATTTAGGATTTGGAAGACAACCAAAAATCTACTACAAAAAGACCAATCTTGAATAAACCCTGTAAAGCCCACCACATCAAAGAATTGATGGAACAGACACATTTCTTGGACTTAGGATGTTTTTAAAGACCTATAAATGCACAAAAACATTTTGTAGTATCATTTTATATGAAATGTAGATGGTATCAATTACGATATGTTGGGTGATTTGGTACGTTTTTACTCACAACTGTTAATTTATGATGCAAATATAATGATATGAGTGTTCAGACAAAACCACCTTATTTACCCACTGTCTCAAACTTAATACACACATTTTTAACATGGTGTAACTTTTCTCTGCTCTACTCCCTGTACGACTGCACACCTCAGCAACATTAGAGGCCCAGAGGTGGGGCTCAAATCTGATGGGGACAAATCTGCCTACAGAGATCAGGTGGAACGGCTGTCAATATGGTGTTCAACCAACAACCTCCTCCTCAACACATCAAAGACCAAAGAAAAACTAATAGACTACAGGAAGAAGAAGACGGACAGGAGAAAGTTGAGAGGGTGGCAGATGTCCATTTCCTGGGAGTCCACATGGAGAAGAGCCTGACCTGGAGTACGAACACCAGTGAGCTGCTGAAAAAAGCCCAGCAGAGACTGTATTTCCTGAGGTTACACAGGAAGAATAGCATCAACCAAAGACTCCTGGTGACCTTCAAAGGGAAGCTGTCCAGCGGGTCATCAACACCATCCAAAAGATTGTTGGTTGGCGTCTCCCCACCCTGGAAACCCTCCACAGGTCCTGCTGCCTCAACAGAGCAAAGAACATCATCAGAGATGCTTCACAGCCCAGACACTTCCCGTTTGATCTGTTGCCTTCAGAGAAACGCTACAGGTCAAGCAGAGTTGGGACAAAAATATTTCAGAACAGTTCTTATCCAACTGCCATAAACAAATTAAACATGGCTAGAAAACATTCAACCTGGACCTCTTCTTGTAAATTATGATACTGTGGAAGTCATTCATTCATCTTCTAAACCTGTTTTGTCCCTTTCGGGGTCATTCGGCTGCCGAAGCCTAAGGCAGAGGACACGAGGTCGCCTGTCTGTCGCAGGTCCACAATCAGACATACTCACATTCGTACCTAGAGACAATTTAGAGTAACCAATTAACCTATGAAGCTTGTTTTTGGACAGCAGGAAGAAGCCAGACTCCCCGGAGAAAACCCACACATTCACGGAAGGAACATGCAAACTCCACACAGAAATGACCCCATTGGTGTCCTGGTCCAAGTCCCCTATCCGGGAGATGAACCTTTTTGCTTTGAGGCAAGGGCGCTAACCACTGCGCCACCCTGTAGCCTTACTATGAAAGTTTTCTTCATATTAACTATTTCTATTCTATTTTTATTATTTCTCTGGTTTTTAACAATTTTAACACATATTACAGCACTTTTTACATAGTTTTATGTATTATGTATTATTTTTAGTAGTAATTTTGTTTAAGGTGAATTGAACGTTAAGGTGAAATGAACGGTGCACTGACCAGGAGGGACTTTTAATGTCACTGTATATGTGACAAAGACAAAGAAAGATCTATCTATCTGTAATATAAACAGCTAATTATCAACAAATTTTGAAGTCTTTCGATATATCAGGTAGTTTTCGAAGAAATGAAAAACGATAGATGAGTTATTCTCACCATAAAGTCCTGAAAATTAGCTAAAAATGTTCCCGCCAAAAGTGTTTTTAGATTTCATGGAAGCGGCCATTTTGAAATGAGCAGGAAAAACCCTTCAACTGTCCCTAGTGGACTATGGATGAACTACAGGACAGAAAATATGGACAAAATGGGTTTTTAAGGAAAGTTTGGATCATGCAGGTGAAATAGGGGTCTCTGAAATGTGTTAATCAAATGAGATGGTTATATAGGAATAAAATGGACAAACTTTTCCAAAGAGAAAATGAGACAAATGGACCTTTAAAGAATGCCAGCAACGGGAAAGAACAGGTTAAATGATTTAGAACAAAAACAAACTGTTACTACAAAGTTATACCCAACCTTTTATTCACTAGTATAATTTATATAAAAAAAACATCCAAGTTCATATTTATCCTGCACTTTTGAGATGCAACAAGGTATATTTTATAGCTTTTATTTGAAAAAGAAAAGTTACAGAAAATTACTAGAACATATATGGATCTAGTAACTGAACTCAGGTTCTGGAGTTTTTAATAGTTTGTAAAGGTTCTGAAGCAAGGGTGTCAAAACTTTTTGTTGAGTTGAAAATGTGTGAGGGCCAACCCTTTGGCCTGCATTCTTTGAACCCTTGTAATAACATTAAATACAAATTAACTATTTATGATTTTTGGTATACTTTTTATTTCTTCACATACAGCAAAATTTCCCAAAAGACATATTTACCAATATTACTGTGAATTTCATATCTGAAGACCAGAAGTAAAATAAAGAAAATGCTCACTGTAAAATATGGCAGTGGCTCAGGCGGTTGAGCAGGTCATCCATTGATCAAAGGATCGGTGGTTCGATCCCTGATTCCCCCAGTCAACTATTGTTGTGTCTTTGGGCAAGACACTTCACCTTCCCTGCCTCCAGTGTGGCTCCACTGGTGTGTGAATGTGCATGAATGTTTAAAACAATTTAGCCAATCATAATCAAGAAATTGTAAACACAGTTCTTAGAAAATGTTGAGCGCTGCGTATTACTGTTTTTTTTTTGACAGGGGCCTGCAAGCCAGTAGATTTTTGAACAGGGGCCACATTTGGCCCACAGACCAGACTTCGGACAAGCCCTTTCTAAATGAACCTTTGTGCTTCTGTAAATGTAATTTATAAACTTTGAATTTCAAGGAAATACAATCCTAAAAAAAACAGTGCAGGCAACACAAATAGAATGCATAGCCTATAGAATGTATGGGACAACCCGATGGCGTAACCCTTGTGCTATCCTCGGCACTTTAACATTGGGAGTTGGGTCATCTAGACCCCACTAGACAGTGCGCTGAACCTTTTTTCTTCAATGATTTGTGATCTTCACTGGTGTCCATGGATTACATGACATCCTCTCCACCTTTATCCACCTTTGTAAAGGTAGGCATAACACGTCAATGTAAGGATCGGGTCATCTAGACCCCATAGCACAAGGGTTAAAACCTAAAAAAAAAACAAGTCTCCTGTAAAAGCAACAATAGTAAACAGAAAAGGATGAACCCAGAATCTGTTGCAGTTTACATTCCAGCAGGTGCCATTTTCTTTTTTCTTGTTCGGTTTGAACCACCCCAGAAAAACATCAACATCTCATCCATTGAGGATTCAATTTAACAAATGTGACAGAGGGAGAAAAAAATCTATATTTCTGATCTCCCCACCCCCAATTCATTGAATGCCAGAAAATCCATAGAACTAATCTGCCCTCATCTCACTGTCACATTCTTCATTTGTAGCTTCATTTACAGCTAGGGTTAACCCTAACCCTAACCCTTCAGGAAGGTCAGTGTATATTAATGATAAAACAAAGTCTAAAGAAATATTTGCTAGATTAAACACTTTTACTTACACTACTGTCAAACAGTGGCACAGATTTTTTTTTAAGAATTCTATCACAAGCTCCAACTGGCTGCCTTTGAGTGCTGTCAAATCAACAACATGGGTGTGAAAAAGCTGGTTGAGGTGGTATGCCGGAAGTCCTCTTATAGTCCAGAGCTCAATATAACCCTTTCACTCAAAACTGATGTGGGAGCGCACACAGCCACACACAAGAAGAGACACAACAGATGAGCACTGTTCACAGTTATGCAGCAGACAAGTGACTCAGTCCTACAGAGATGGAATATCTCAATAGGGAAAAATACAAGTTTATCAGCTTGTTGGGGTGAAGGTTTGTCTGTGACACGACAATAGGAGATAAAAAAAACAAACAAACAGAAACTTCCATGAGAGCTTGGTTTTCCTTTTCCCAAATGTCCATACATATGCAAAGCCACACAAACAAACACATTCCACTCCACAAACACAAACGGGCCATTATCATTCCTCTGCTTCCACACTGCAGCATCAGTAGAGATTAGTCCACCAGTGACCTAGCATTAGCAACACACTGCGCAAGCCTGCAGAGAGCCATCTATCTTCCACTTCCATCTTTCCTTCCTCACCCCCTCTCCTCCTTTCCTATTCTGCATTTAATCTGTGTCTATCTGAGGCTCAAGTCTCTCCTGAGGTTTCTGCTGTCCTTTTTCAGTTCTCTGCTTCTCTGTTTCTAAGCCTTCCACCTCCATCTCTTCTCCCCCAAACAGTCATTGGAGCCTTATATCCTTGTCTTTTCAACTCTTCTGTGACAAAATCTCACTCTCCGGCTGGATTAGACAGAGCCGCACTACTTCTTGAAAAGAAAAAGAAGCGAAATCTTCCCCTATAGTTTTAAATCCCCAGAACCTACATATATTTAATATATGACAGCCTTTTTGACTATTTAAACAAAATCCAAATTCTATCATTTGCCTCAAACCAGAGCCAAAAAGGAGTTATTACCTAAACAACGCAACAACAATTGTAATACCTCTGTGCATAAGATAAAGATAAATAGACAAGAAGCCTTAATCAAATATAAAACAGGAAGGTTCTGTCATAATAACGCAAAATTACGTTCTCATAAACAAATATGTGGATATAAAAGCGACTTTGATTTATTCCAAAATATTTACAACATCTCTGAACAATCCCTGAATCAGTTTCCTACAGGTCCATGATGGATTTTGTAAAACATATAGTGAAACCAGCACAATATTGAGGCACCTTGGGGCACCAGAACAGGTACCCGAGCACGGATCACATGACCACTCCTTGGAGGTATCACCATGGCACTAAAACACAGCTTGTGAGGTGTCTTGTTCCTGCCAGCTTGGCTCAGTAATTCCTATTACTGATTAACCACAAAGGACTCCACAGAACAAAGTGGAAATTCCCAGAGTTGCTAAATGGTCAAGTTAGACTAGTTTGCTGGGCCACAAAATGTCAGGAAATCCGCTTACATGCCAAAACACACCTATGTTGCATGGCTGAGTCACAGAAAACCCTTGAGAAGACAGAGGGGATGACATGCCTTTTCTATTTCTGTCTGTTCCACGGTCAGAAGCTATAAAAAAATAGAATAGGTAGGGAGAAATAGTATCAATTCTAAGAACGTCTACTGATACACAACTTTGGACACATCATCTGTGGTATTTTCTAGGTGTTTTGGGTCCTGCAGCAAACAACTTCCTTCAGGAAAAAATATATTTAATCCTATGTTTCCTTTCAGACAGTATTGTGTGGATAATGGAGGCCAGAAAGCCAGACAGACAAAGCAAGCTGTCTGTTTTGCTAGCTAACTTGCTGCCATGCTTCATTAGCTACTGTCATGTCATAGCACGGCTGGAGCTGCTTGTGTTTGTGTGCGCGTACACTTGGTATGTGGGTCGGTCCAGAGAAAATGGTGGGGGCCATATAGGCCAGTCAAAGCTTCATGCACCGCTTGAATGTGATGGTTTCTGGAGGTTAGATTGTCTGCTGAGTGGGACTGGCAGAGCAGCTGGATACGTTCCAACGCTCACCGTTGCAGTCTCCAATGCTCCATCTGCTCCAGTCTTTTCTCTTAGAATTCTGCTTTGCTCTGTTCTCAAGCTTTATATATTTCCGCCTACTGCTCCACAGCAATTATTTCTGCACCATGTTTGAGTATAATTCATTCTTGGTTTGGAAGTGCAGGATTCACTCTTGGTTTAGTTTTGAAAGAACTGGAGGAGGAATAGAGGGCACAAGAGATGTGGAAGTAGTCTGTGTTGAAACAGATAAAGAATGGGACACATAAAGGATGTAGATTGCATCTTATAAACAATGACACACAATAGCCTGTAAACTATGTTCCATTCACACCTTAACAAGGCAACAAAAACATTGCTTATCTGTTAACAAAATTATACTACCTCAGTCAACAACCCAGAAATTCATTTTAAGACTGAGTCATGTAAGCCATTATAACTACAGTCATTTTTGCCTAAAACATAACATGTTTAACGTAAACGTTCACTTTGCTCCATTTGCATCAATGTAAAAAATACTGGCAAGCATTCACTTTACCCACGATTTGGTTCAATGGTAACATACAGTTTGGTTTTAAACTGAGAATTGTGGTGTCTCTACTTTCCTTAGCTACATTAACAACACCCTCATCAAAGCGCATTCCACTTCACGTGGAAAGTCCACTTTGAAAACCTTTGGGGCTCTACCTACAAAACATACAGCCATTATAGACATGTTGCAACTTAAAGCAGGTCGAACTTTGACCAATCTGGGAGTTGGACGTATGGATGGCTTCCCTTTTTTATTCATGGAACTGCCAACGGTTTAAAAATTGATCATGAATAAAAAAATAATAATTGCAGTTTTGCCCAGCTGAAATTTTATAACACTAAGTCTTTTGTATATCGGAATAAAGCTGTGAAAGAAAAAGCCTGGAGCAAGATTCATGAGATCTGCACCGCTTTGACATTTCCCAGCTTCCAACTGTAGGTGGTGGACATGTGCTAGTAAACAGTAGAAATGGAAAAAGAAGAACACCTCCCCTGCTGGTCCAGTGTGAACACCATGGGCTATGTAAAGGTTACTGCCCTTAAAGAGAGCGTTACAAGAAATTACGCACGATGTGGAAGCCTGAAATGTCTGAGGCGAAGCCGAAGATGGTTGTTTCAGTGAACTGTATAAATTTCTGATAATGCTCACTTAGAAGGCTATTAACCCGCTTATACCATGGTCACTTACAGAAGAAATAAACATTCAATCAGTTTTTAGTCCTTTATTCTTGTTATTCTTCCGGTTTGGATTGCTTTTTTTCACAAAAAGCAGATTATTTGTTACATGAAGCGGTACTGTGACAACGGCACGGACCTCAACTGCAGCAGCAAAGAAAAGTGATATATGCTGATCGTCAAGTTTAAATAAAGCATCTGTTCAAAGAGAAAGTTCACCTCTTATCGCTTGTTTTTGTCCAGATGATGAGGCTAAAGTTTGTTTCAAAGAAGCCAGTGCAGTGATACAAAACATTTAAGCTATGTCACCGGAACTTCTTTTTGAGGTGTGCATTATTCCTGTACGTTATAACTTTTTAATACACACCCAGCAGCCAATCAGAATCGAGAATCACCTGGACCATGATGAAAATGCGAGTTGAAGACTGCGTGTTTAGAGCGTTAATGAAAGTTCGTCACATGCCTGGTGTGAACGTAGCTTGAACCTTGTTCTGGCAGTTTCCATGCTCATCTGAGCTAAAATGTTTATACTAACAAAATACAAGTTGATCAAAATACAATAAACTGGCTCGTATTATATATTAGGGGGTAGTTTAGTCTATTAACTAGTAGGAGTAAATCCATTTTATCTGGCTGATTAACTTCCAAACTATAATTTCATTACACAATGAATTCTGCTTACACTGCAGGCATTGATGGACAACAACAAATAGACACACTCACATGAATAACCCATTTCTTAGATGCCTACATGCACAAAGTCTCATTAGTGTGTTTCTACCTGTTAAAACAAAACTAAACAGAAAGACATCCTCTATTCCCTGGGACTTTAAAATGCCTGAAGGTTCAACAGTAGCATAAAGTTGAAGACATACTTCTTGCGCATAATGATAGTCATAATGAAACTCCTTCAAAACAGCCTATCAGATACCCAGACTGCATTGGGTGAGAACAACCACCTAAAGTGCATGCTTTGGCTTGTTTGGTTTCTCAGTTGCAGGGGCTCAGGATGCCCTCCTGAAGAAACATCAACAGGGCCATGTCAGTAGCTTGGGAGCATAGCAGGGGGAAACATTTTCACTTCTTCTTTAAACTCTTAAGACCTGGCGTCCACATAGGTGGACATCACATTTTGGGTTATATCACCACAGTAGTTAATTCTGAAACCAGGTCAGTTCACCAGCTAACATCTAGGTGGCTTGTTACACAATCAGGTCCATCCCCACTCATCCACTGACTGCATTCAGAGACAGGTCTTCTTTGAGCTTTAGCACTCTTTAGAGAGCAGTTTTTAAAGTGATGTGTGCAACAACCCAGCCCTGCAGCACACTTTGTAAACCTATGGCTTGTCCATTTGTATTTCGTCAACTCAAATATTTAATGGTGTTAAAAACACACGCCCTCAACTAAAGAGACCAACCCACTGAAGAGGAATCTAAGCCAGGAAACTTCATCCAACGACAACTTCAGTTGAAAAAATTTTCTTAAAATATCAATGCACTACCTGTTGCAAAAAAAACCTGCTATTGAGAAGCTGCAAAAGCAAGGTTGGTTGGAAAAAAAAAAGCAGGACAACTGAGCCTATAGGACTGAAGTTTCACATTGGTGACCCAAGCCATTTAGATGAAAAATGTACATGCTGACATGTGCCCTCTCTCGTTCCCTGTCCTCCATCCATCTCTTCTTGCCTTAAGTGCCTGGTTACACAACAGGGATCGTCTTCTTAATGCAAGTGCATTTTTAAAGCGTCACTTCTAACACCCTTCAAGATCAACTCATTTAGTTGACCATTTTTTAAACACATTCACACGCGTCCAACTCTTTTTGCTTTGTTAACAGACATACTTCTATCTCCCATGTATAGGCTTGCTAAATTATGTGTGTGGGCAAGTATAAAAGTGTGAATGTATTTGTAACATTTGAGGTCCAGATGGTGGTGCAGACATGGAAATTATGCTGTGCAGCTCTAAATAGAAGCCAAAAAATTACCTCTAAAGTTCAGTTCACTCTTAAAGATGTTTCACTAATTATACCAAAGAGCAGGCCGCATTAAAGCTCTGATATTAGTTAAAAGAGCAAGGCAGACAGGTCATTTTTACATAACACAATGCAAAAAGCAGGATTTGCATTAGTTCTAATAAATTAGCCAGTAATTTATAGTGGGATATTCAAATAATTCAGCCCAAAATCTGGAATGGTGGTAGCTCTAACCTACTAATTTAACCAATTAACAAAAAAAATCAAAATGTTACTTTAAGCAAAACAGCATTTATCTTTTTTTGACAGTACCAGACTTTTAACAACAAACAGTTCCATATAAACATTAGGCTTTTCTTTAATAACTTCAGCTAGAAATGTCAGTATGAAAATCTTTCAGTGAGGACTAAAAGACAGATGCCAAGTTAGTTGAATTTTTGAAGCATTGAAGCTTGGCTTGTAGCACAACCTTGACATATGGAAGAGCTGATCAAATAATTGATACTTCGTAAGCAATTCTGAGTTAGACAACATAACACAATTCACAATAAAGTCTCAAAGATACCCTCTTGTTTTTTCCAAGTGGGGTATGTTAGAGAGGTCATACGAGACCGTGGATTTCAAAGAGGGCAACAGTGCATGCAGGAGTGGGACTCTTTGTCGTTAGCTGGCATGACATGACTGCTTTATTCTTACTTTCTGACTGCTGTGGCGTTAACAATAGAGAAAACGGGGGAGAAAGCTGGGGAGGTACAACAACTCACTTTCTCTAAGATATGGTTCAAACCTCAATTTTTGGTTTGTATGTTACATAACAACAAAAAACTATAAATTCGAAAAAATCCAAGTTTTAAATTCACTAATAAGCAGGTGACAACCAAGAAAAATCTTTCAGTTGCCTCTTACTAAGCCTGGTGTGATGTAATAAAACAATAAATAATAAATTCATCCATTCATTTTCTATTCCGTTTGTCCCTTTCGGGGTCACGGGGCTGCCGGAGCCTATCCCGGCCACTTGTGGGCAAAGGCAGGGGACACCCTGGACAGGTCGCCAGTCTGTCGCAGGGTAGAGTATAAGTAATAAATCCTTTTTAAAATTTGACACTTTGATTATATACATGCTGGTATGCAGTAGAGACGCTACGATTCACTTTTCCCATGATTCCCCACGGTTCAATGGCGTAACGTGTTCCGGTTTTAAACCGGGATTTATGGCATCCCTAGTAGGGATCTACTCACATCTCATAACAGAGATGCTAACATCATCATATGGCATATTTAGGACATTTTCTGTCAAAGTTATGACTATTCCCAACCATTCTGGTCACTCAGTAAGTGTGTATTTAGTTCCCTTGCCTTTTTATTCCAAATTTAACTACCCTGCACAAATGTCTACAATGCCACACTCCTCTGTGCCCAACGACGCATGTACTATTGGCTAATATTGTTAGTGACCATTTACTTTTGCCAATTTGTGTGGCCGTAGATCTATGTACTTAAGTGTGCCAGTCTGAAGCTTGGCACAAGGTTGTGTGGATGGCAGCAGCTCTCACTGATCGTACTTGGCAAGGCATCAGTGGCTACCTTAGTCATGGAATCTGCCAGCTACTAACCCTCCAGCACATGTCAAATCAACTCTTTCTGCTCCTTTTTGCTCCCTGAAATAGAAATGTGGGCTTTTGTCTGATTAGATCTTGCAGAAAACATCTCAAATTTCACAGCGTCGCTTCTTGATTGACCGGCAACCAAAACTACCAACAAGGTTGTTGTTTTTTTCACAAACCTGTTTCGTCAACTATGTTACATTGAGGAAGGCTTTGATATTTGAATTTCAAATAACTGCCCAAAAAAAAGACATCAGAAACGCCAATTTAAAAAAAAGAATGTAAAGTAGACCAATAACTGCTTCAAAATAAGTTGAGATGTGCAGTGGTCCGTTAAACACACTCAGCCTGAACACATGCATTTTACATTTACATTTTTTTTTTAAGGAGGGGGTTTCTGGCCATGCTTCATATCAAATTCATTCCAGTTTTAGGTGCTGAGGTGTGTCATGTGGTGAGATGTTGTCTTGCACTGCTGCTAAGATGCATTACTGCTGCTGCTGGTGTTGTTGTCTAAGGTTGACGTGAGCAGACACTTGCTGTGTAAGCTTAGTGCTAAAGCATTCGGTGCATGCTGGCGTTTGGGTAGGATTGCAAGATTTATTTTTTTGTTCCACCATGAAATATATTACGACATCAGCGTGAGGACAGGGGTGTTTTTTTTTACCTGGATTGTGCTGTAAATGACGTTTAGGTACTAAATGTTCTATTAGGTGTTTGTACACAAGAATGTGTCCTTTCAGCAGTCACCTGAAAGCTTGCAGCAACATGCCAAACACTGGCTTTAACCCATTGCATTCTCACTGCTGTGACCTAGACAATAGAAGAAACCAGCTTAGGCAACGCAGACAAACAGAAAGAAAAAGGAGTCAAAACATGGAGGGGATCAGGATGCTGCTGCTAGGAGGAAGCTTTTAAAGGAAATAAAAAATGAAAAAATAAACAGGCATGCACACTCGATGTATGCAGATGACATGATACAAGTGTGGAGAGACGGAGGGAGGAAGATGATGTGTTACCTTTCAGGGGACGAGGATTTCTCCGAATTCACTGACATGAGCGGAGCCTGGTAGCCGCTCTCTGGTCAAAGGACCACAGGAGACGACAAAACGGAACAGAAAATCGCTTTTCCTTTTCTTTCTTTTAGCTGTAATTTCCCTGTGATTTGTCTAAATAAAAGGAGAGAAGAGGGTTCCCTCTCCCCCTCCTCTTCTTTCGGTTTCTCTTGTCCTTTTGCTCAGAAGAAAAACAAAAAAGGATGGAGGGCCAGGATCCCCAAAGGACAATAAGACACAGCCTGGGTGGGAGTCTGCGGACGCCGATGTGTGTGTAAGCTGATAGTGATAGCAGCAATGTCAGTCAAGCGCCCCTCCTCATGCTAAAGCCTCCTTCCTCCCACCCTTCTCTTCCTTCCTTCTCCTCCTTCACCTTGCCTGTCCCTCACTTTTGCTTTCAGGGATGCTCCTTCTCCTCCTCTGCTTCTTTCCTGTCTGCCGGGTGTCGCTGGTTGACTGTGAGAGAGGGGGGGGGGCAGAGAAAAGAGTCGACAGTGTCTGCCTCTGTCAGCTCTCCTCAGCCTCCCTTCCCTCTCTGTCTAACTGCCTCTATCAGGCCTTCTGCAGCTCTGCACAACAACAGAGCCCAGAGCGAGGTGGAGCATTCCACTTAGTGCACAGGCAAAGGGGTGTCAGCGCGTCACACAAACAGGAAAATGGATACGTTTCCTCCAGACGCATACACTCCTCCTCCCTTCTCTACTACAATCTGGTCCTTTCCGCTCTCCCTCTCTCTCTCAATTGCCTTATTACGACATCCTGTATCTCAGGGCAACGCTGCACAGATCTCCACCCCCCCCCCCCTCCAACTTCCATGTTAGCGGCATCCGTCTTCTTTTTGATCTGATCTTGCTTCCACCTCTGCCTTTTCGCACTCCTCCATATGTGTGGCCATACATATTTCTCCTCCGTCTGTCTCATTTTTTAACCCCTTTCCTTGGGGCAGATGGGTCTGCCTCTACATGAATGCGCAGCTCACAGAAAGGTAGCCAGAGGCTGTGCAGTGATGGAGGTCTGCTTAAAAAGAAAAAAAACTCAATCTGACCTCAATACTGTGCTATGTGAGCGTGTGCAGAAGTATGTACACACCCACATCAGCAACTGTGACAGCAAAACTGCAACGTGGTACTTTAAGAGGTATCCTGAGGTTAATGGAACTGACTGCTATTAGGGGGTTGTACAGTAGCAAGAAATGCAATTCAAATATTTACTCTATATGCACATGTTTCGGTGAAATTATGGTCATCTTTACCATGTTTTGCAAATTAACAGTGACTGATCAACTTATGTAAAAACCTGCTACTTTTAAAAACTTACAGAACATTAAAAAACATCATAAAAAATGGAGCAGACTGGTCTGTAATTGTCATCATAGATAAGCATCAACTGTGAGACACAAAATATAAAAAATAAAAAATAAATCCAGGAAATCAGATTTTTGAAGAATTTATTTATACTGTTTAATGATGCCGAAAATAAGAATTCTGTCCTTCACAGACCTGTCACTTCTTTTTTAAGAAGCTCCTCTGTCCTCCACTCATGTATTACTGTCACCTGTTTGAACTGGTTATCTGTATAAAAGACACCTGTCCACACCCCTAAACAGTCAGACTGCAACCTCTCCGCCAAGACCAAAGAGCTGTCGAAGAACACCTAAAACAAGACTGTTCATCTGAACTAGACTGAGATGAACCAATCAACAATAAACAAGCAGCATGGAGAGAAGAGATCATCCGGAAGTCCTTCAAGATCTCCCCTGGTGGGTACAAATGATCTTGAACGGTGAAGACCTGCTCAGAGCTATACGAGGAAACGGGTCGATAACTTGACACAGACTCTTTATAGATCATCTTTTGAGCTCTTTTTAAAGTGGTCTTTTAATACCAATTATGCTGTTTTTACGAAAATCAAAAAACCTAGTTTTTTAAGACGTTCAGAAGTTCCTAAGAAATTGGCCTAGGGTGTGGGCGGGACCATTGAGGCTAGGCGACGCCCCCCCCCCCCCTCCCTCTTTATTGCTGAGAAAACGTGACTGCAAGTGATGCATCTGAATGGAGCAGAGCAGGGAGCTTGTGGTCCGCCCGTTTTTTCTACGTAACAAATAAGCAATTTTTCCAACGGCAATGTTTTTGTCTGGTCTTCTTTTACAACAATTTAAATAAAGAAACACTCAGAAACACCCTCATTTATGTCCTCCATCATGAGAAAAACAAGAATACGTTAAAAGCACCAAAACCACCATTTTCTCTGGAGCGGGTCTTCAAAATAAAGGTTTTAATTGAGCTCACACTATCAGCGCCACATTCAGATAAAACCAGGATGGTTTCAGCCCGGTTTTATCTGTCTTTATGGAGAAAATCGCTTCCATCCAGAGAGACAGACAAGGTTTAAAGAAAAAAAGATGAAAATAGAAGCAAAGTTGACGGAGTCAATGGATCCATATGGTACCAGAGCTAGCAAAAACACATGGGAGGAGGCAGAAATCAGGAACCATCTTCCTCTTTCAATCCCATCGTCATGCAGTTCTAATTTCCCACATAAAAGAACTGCATTAGGCACACATGTCTCTGAGCCAAACTATTGTCCCAATTTTCTGTGGATGTGGGCCAATAGGAGGGCAGAAAATCTTGGTCTCAGCACATTCAGATGGCAGGAAGAATACAGGAGGAAAAGCACTCAATATTTTCTCATTGTATTTTCCATATTGAGTCAACAATACAGCAAATAAAGAAAAGAGACTTATTTGCATAAAGTTTGTTCATTCATTATTTACGTACAACTAATGGACTGTAAAAGGACAACATGGTAAGAGGAGTTGGTGAGACCACTTTAAGTGTATAGAATATGATGACAAATTATTCCAAACCGGAAAGATCCTTTGGAAATTAACCTGACAAGTGCCTTCTGTTTTTCCTTGAATTATTAGACAAATGGAAGCAACATAACTATGATAATGATTTCAGTGTTAACATTTTATTTCGTTTAAGTTTAAGTAATAATCAAAACTCCTACGATCGGTTTCTATTTTCCATTCCCAACGCTGATCCAATTGTAATTTCCAAACGAGAAGAATGAGACGGGGGGGGGTGACTCTCATGAGAAGCTATATTTTAGGAGTTGGTATTGAGGCTGCCGGGAGCTATCTTTAAGCGGCCTACTTCTGCTCGCTGCCTGGTAGATGCAGGCAAAAGAAAGGGGTTTATGTAGGCAAACACCCGCCGACACGCATACACATAAAAAGCTTTTTTCTTTTTTATTCAAATCATCGCTTAAATGCAAACAGATGTCACAGATAATTTAATGTTTGGGAAAATGCAGCCCGATCTAAAAATGTAATTATGGTGACCTGTACACCTTAAGGGTGACAAATGAGATAAAATAAAATAAAATAAAAAAAACGTATTTGTGCAAGCATGTAAATGGTCTGACAGCAGAAGGAAAACACTGCCCCCATGGGGGGTTGTTTAAAGACGCACTCCAATGAAGATTGGGATTTGGTGTTTTTAACATGCTTTTGCTGCATTTTTCTGATGATGGAGGGCATATATAAAGAAAATTAAACTTTAGATTACATTTTTGAGTATTTCTTTATTTAAATTGTTATAAATCAGTAGCAGATGTTTACAATTTAGTTTGAAAAAGAGCCTATTAAACTGTGACAGAAAATACAAAGGGTGGGCCAAAAGCTCCCTGCTCCGCTCCATTCTGAGGCGTCCACTTGCACCCACATGTTTGTTGCATCTGTAATGTTTGGTTTGGGGGTGTGAGGGAAGCTAGCGGGAGAGCGTGTAATTTGAATTGAATTGAATGACCAGAAGTGGGGTAAAGGTTCCTCCACGCCAACAGTCTCACCGAGGAGGCCTATTTCTAATGACCTATTGCTGCTCTGCAGAAACTATGTCCTAGAAAACAACCTTTTTAAAAAATCTTTTGGCTAAAAGAAAGCACAATTAAAATTAAAAGCCCACTGGGAACACCTCTACAGTAGATTTAAAAATGATCAGAGCGTTAATAGACGTTTTGCAGCTAAATACACAGAAGGTCCAATCAAGTGGAGTCAGATCACACGTTTCATGATAAATAAAAAAGAAATATACACAAAACCAGTGAAAAGCAGTCTTTTTTGGTTCTGCTTATTATAAACTTTAGTATGCTTAACACTAGGCCTGCACAAATTTATCATTATCGCAGTATCGAGCTATGCAATATGCATATCGCAAAAGTCGGCTAAAATTGCAATAAATGTGCCTTAAATGTGCTAAAACAATCTTATGGCAGCTTGAAGCATTTAACGATTCAGAAAAATCCCTTTATGCATTTGACCAACCAGATGGACGCCTTCACGTTGTTGACCAATCGGATGGACCTGTTTGATGTTTGCCTCCTATAGACGAGGGTCCTTTGGAGTCTAATTTAAGGTATGTTGTCTCTTATTTAAATGAAACTGTCGCCGTGAAATGAAACAGTTTTGGTTGTTTTGTTATTTGTTCATAAACCGCGAGTAATATCGTCATTGCAGTAATGATCACCAATATCACATATCGCGAGTTTTCCTCATATCATGCAGCCCTACTTCACACCCAGACTAGCTAAAATGGATCGTTCCTCTCCTGTAGCCACAGCTTCTTCTCCAGCTGCCATCATTTAACCTACATCACTTGTATGTGATTTTTATCTTTAGCCAGTTTAACTCTGGTAACTATGAAGTTGGGTGTCACTTTTTTTTAAAGCCATTTGAGATCTTTCAGTTAATATTACCAGATGATGCATTAAACAACTTTGTTGTTGTGTATCCATCCTGTTTCTTGACAGATTCTAGTGCTGACAGTTAGTCCAACCAACGTTTGTGGTTGTGTGAACATGTGTGAAACCTAAGGGTGTGACGCGATACAGAAGGGAAACGGTGACTGACTGTGCGTCTGCACGTCTGCAGCACATGCACAAACAAACATGTGCGTCGATGCATGCTTCTTCTTACTGTTACGATTCTTTTTCTGTCATCTGAAGTAAACACCACACTGTGTATGTGACTCAGAGGTGGTGCATTTATTTAATGAATGAGTCACCGCACCCTGACCTTGAAAGGAATAAGATGGGACTAAAACCAACAGCTCATAATAAAA
Organism: Oryzias curvinotus; assembly: GCA_023969325.1. Classification (NCBI taxonomy): domain Eukaryota; kingdom Metazoa; phylum Chordata; class Actinopteri; order Beloniformes; family Adrianichthyidae; genus Oryzias; species Oryzias curvinotus. The sequence goes on from CM043711.1 coordinate 16,301,550, forward strand.
AGACATTTTTGAAGCAGTAAAATATGATAACTAATGAACTTACAGGGCATAAACAGGAAAATGCATTACAAATATTATTAGATGCATGACTGCCCTCTTCTGGAAAGAATAAGTACTACATTTTGTGCTTAAACTACTAATCAAGCAGAACCTCTTGTTATTCAATGAAGGTAATTAAAATAGGATTAAGTAACCAGAAAGACTTCAAATGAGGCACATTTGGAGGACAAACCAAGATAAGATAAGCAAAAGACCAACCTCAGTGCACTATTTAAAGTATGGGAGGGAATTATGTGTTTATAGGAATCTGTGTGTGCAGTGTGTTTACCATCGCACGCAAAAAGAGCTCAACACACAGCGAGAGAAATCCCAGTAGAACCGGTTGGCATCATGTCTGTGCAGGGAACGGCAAAGGCACACAGCCCGAGGTCCAACACCAATCTGGAACATTCTTGTGTCTTGTGAGATCTAACTTGTGGTCTGCAACTAGCTGAAAGACTGCGCTCTGCGAGTAACAGGGTCAGACAGTTTCCACATCAAAAAAAAGCAAATTAAGAAAAAACAAAACGGAAAATCAAAGCAGTTTAAAAGAAAAAAGTCTATTTAGAGGAAAATAAAGGATGTCAGATGAAGAAACGTCTCCATGTTTAAGTAGCAAAGCAGACGATGAACTTCAGTGCAGTTGCACAAACTAAAGATAAGGTGTTTTCATACAGTATGTGACACATCAGTGTTTACTCAAACTCTAGCAGTAAGAACGGAAGTTATAAACCAAAATGCTAAAAGAGCTGAGTGTTTGGGCTTTGGGCTCACAGCCCATTCCCTCATGTTTATGCCGACAGCAGCAGCCTGGATGCGAAGGAGCAGATGAGGAATCCGCTCCGACTTGACAGACATGAGTTAGTCTGCTGCAGGGACACCAGGGCAAATAGGCAATTGTGGCTAGACGGTAAATGTGGGCTTAAATTTCAGTCGACTCCTGTAGAAGATAAATGAAATTGACCATATAGCATAAATGTCTGCAGTTTTCATGTAATTATTGGGGAGAAAAAGGGAAAAAATGTTCAAATGTGCTGCGTTGTAAATGATTGAACCACATTACTGGCACAAAGAGCATATTGACATCTCATCATCACTGACTTTCTGCAGTTTAGTTCACTGTAGAATGTAATTATGTGGACAAATGTAGGCCAGGTTTTGGACTCCAGCGTAAGGCTTCATCACTGGAGGCTTAAAGTTATCAAATAAAACTTTAAAAAAGAACAGAATATTAAATTAATTCTGTATCTAAAAATCTTCTTTAAATGGAGACTGCAGACGTTTGCACAGCTGCGTGTAGAAGTGACAGAAGGATGGAGGGTCTCATAAGGAGCGCTTCAAATCCTACACAGCTGAAGATGTGGTAAAGCTATTTGTGTCTTGTGACATATTCACAAGTGAATATTAGAGACTGCTTTGAAGTATCGACTAAACTAGTAATAGATTTTAAATAGAAGCAGAAGAAATGTGAAAAGGCTGCAGCAAATCAGTTCATTTTGATTTTTTTTTCAGTTTTCTGTGCAGATAAGTAAAAAAAAATGTAATAAATGGTAATTTAAGAAACAGTACTTAAAGCCTTCCTTTAATGGCAGTAGTGCAATTTTGATAAAAATTTAAAAAGTTGTTTGGATCTTCTCCGGCGTGCACAGGGCGTAACCAGACGACATGGACATTATAAACAGAGGATGCAAAGAGGAAATGACGCACACAAGAACACTATCTGTAAAGCTTCATTTCAGCCTCAAAGCCTGACCTAAATCAATGATAGAAATGATGATAATGATGAGAAATGATAGAAAAAATGCAGTCAGTTTAGCAAAATCAAGGAGTTCTTTGCAGCCTTTTTTTTGTTCTGTGACTGGATTGTGAAGCCAACACAAAGGCTGCTCAGCAACAAGAGCATGGACGTTAAAGTCAATCGTCTTGTGATCTATTGTGAAAGTGTTTCCAGTGGTCTCTTTATTATGATTATACCGTTTTTAGCCCAAATCAAAAAGAAACTGTGTGCATAGTTTCTGCAGAGCGGCAGGAGTTCATCAGAAATTCACCTGAGTCGTGGGCAGGACTGTCAGAACAGAGCAACCCCGCCCCCACCTTCCCTCACCCATCTGTTTCCCAGTTTTCCCATTAGCTTACAGCCCCTCACATCCCCAACCTGACATTACCGGTGCAACGAAAATGGCGAGCAGTCTTGGAGCTTTCCAGGCGTACAGTTTTAAGCCGGATGCCAGCTCAGATGAGACTTAAATAGATCTAGTCGTCTACAAGTGGATGCATCAGAATGGAGCTTGTGGCTTACTGTAGCAACTTGTCTTTCACATTTACAAGATTATTCCAACTGCATTTTTCATCTGCTCCTGATTCACAACGATTGGAATATAGAAATACTCAGAAATGTCATTTTAATCATAATTTTACTTTATATATGTCTCCATCATGAGGAAAATGCAACGAGAACATGTTCAAAACACCAGAAACATGATTTTAATCTAAATGGGTCTTTAAATGCATCCCAGTTATACAGTAACCTTAATGTATTTCAATGTTCTGGAACTGCAGTACACATGCTGCACTAGCTCCTGCACAACTAAGCACCAACGCTTTCTATAGAAGGACTGTTTGCAGAAAGATTTGCAGAAAACAAACTATGGGAAACATTCCTCTATGGCTGCAGAAGTCATTTCTTACCCCAGATTAGCCAGAAGGTGGCAGTGCAGAGTGGCTGTACGCATCCATCCTCTCCAACTGTGATAAGCTCATGTCAGCACAGACTTACATGTCCTATTAATGTCTCCCTCTCCACTGCCTATGACCGTCCACTGGCCCTCAGGTACAGAACTGAACTCAACTTCACTTCACAAGCACAGATCCTTTTTTGACCCCTTTTTTCTCATCACGCCGACTTTTCATTCGGCTGTTTGTGCAGGTATGGTTTTTTGTTTTGAGGAACACAGAGGAGTTGGGGGGGGGGGGGGACCTTAGCAAGCCCAAAAACCCTTAGCATCAGACAAGCATCCAGTTTACTAAATTAAACGCCATCCACCTTACCCAACTGACCTGTTACACTGAGTGCTATTCTGAATGTTAGGATAAAAGTCAAATGAGGTGAATGAAACCAAAGTAGACCAAACCAAAGTAGACCACATCTAAGTTCATTTTAGTCTGTCAGACCACAAGAACACTAGCATTACAGCCACCAGGGGGGGAGACCCGCCCACTCAGACAGAGAGGAGGTGGCAAATCTCACCCTGCAGTTTATATTTGTAACAATTAGTGATCCCAGAAGAGAGCAACCAGTGTCGACAGAACAGTATGAGTCAGCATTCGTTCATTTTTTATGTCCTGTTCATCTCTGAGCAATGACTGTAGTAAGAGAAACGATTTATGTTGTGGTTGTTTTGATTAATGTTTTCACTTTCAGATGTACAGAAACTGTTTTTTTCCTTTGCATTTCCAGTTTGTTGAGCTGCTCATCAGATTTCAGAAAATGCATGAAAACTTTTTGAAACCTGCATCATTGAAATGTTTCTGGATTGGTGGCAAGATGTTGCTCCCGTCTTTTCACATAAAGCTAGAAATGAGCTTTTATCCATCAATTCTGGCAACACAGTGTATGAAGAAACAGAACCAATCTGAAGCACACATGATTTCATGACCAGGGTTGGGAAGTACTGACCTAGACCACAATGCACCTGTCAAACGTCTTAACAGCTGGATCATCATGCACCTTTAGGCCGTGTCACACAGCCAGTACGTACATTTTGCGCATGTGCCACGTATGACATTTTGGTCTTTTGTGTAAAATATGTAATTCTTAAGTGTTTCTTGGATTTGTCATTCGTCGATGTCCGCAGATGTCCATCGAGGGTTTCGGCTGACGTGTCTTTACATGAATTCGGTTCTAGGCCCTTCAAATTTTTATACGCAATTGGTAAATACAAAATTATTACGTAAATCTTATGAAATTGTGCATGATTTTTGCAAGATGAAAATGGACATTTGTGGTGTTTCACGTGTGTTTTACGTATGTCTAACAAACACTTCAAGCATGTACCACCGATGTGAAATTTTTGTATCACGTCTACGGCTCACATATCACATTCAAATTACGTAATTGATGCATGAATCACTGATAAATTGCATATAAACAGCGCAATAATCACACAGGGCTCATGTTCAATGTTGATTTGCGTGTTTTTGCATGGTTTATTCGTACTTCTTCGTTCATTCTTGATACATCCGAAAATTTCATGTAAAAATCACGACTTTTTCACTTATGACCAAATTTCATCCTTGCAATATGCGTGAAATGTACATTAGTGGCTGTGTGACATGGACTTCAAATCACATTCTTTTACACCAGTTATTGGCTCAAAATCTAGACCACAATGGTTGGCCAATTTAAAAAAAAACAAAGCTAACCGGATGCATCAACAGAGATCTGCTGTCCCCATATCATCATTTCTATTCAATAAAAACACAGCTACCTGTTGATAATTTTATCTTACCACGAAATATGTTCATTACATTTTTGACTTTGAAAAACACAAGAATACACTTCCAGAAAGGAACAGGTCTTACATTTCAGTCATGTGTCTTTAAATGTGTTCAACAGCTTAGGGGAAGAAAATACAAATATTCAGAGCACTCACTGAGCCTTTAAGAAAAATTCTAGTCCCCCTAATTTAATCTTTTTGCTCTATAATCCGTCTGCTGAAGACCAAACTAAAGTCAGGGGGAGGCCAAAGCAAGCTACGATTGTGAGTTTTATGGGATCACAACTGAATTGCGGTCATAAATTACAAGTGACCATTTAACGGCAATGCTGGTGTCGATAGACCCAGATTTGCAGTTGAGTATAAGTAACATGCTCGACTGTCCGTCACTAATCCTCCGCCTCTGGCAGTGAACTTTATGCACTGAAGAACAAAGACATGGGGGGAAAACACTGTCCAGTGTACAAGGAAAATTCATCTTTAGTGCTGACCCTCCACTAAACTCCAGTGGGCTGCTTTTTTTGTCTATAGAGATTATTGATGGCTGTTCAAAGTGAAAAAATGATTAATAAATGTTATGCAAAACAGCATATATTGAATTTGATATGTTTCATGTTAAATAGTATATTCAGCTGTTTCATGCAGTGCAAGAAAGCAGACAAAGACATGAATGTCAGCATTCTGATAGGGTATAATAGAAATAAATGCAATAGAATTGCACTAATAAATCTGTCTTGTCCTGCTTAAAGACAGATCAAATACATACACCTGTTTTTACTTTGCTCTATTCGAAGCACCTTTTCCAAATAAGGCACATGCAGGCACTGATGCGTTACCAACGAAAGATCACTGATCAATAGGAGGCCACAGTGCTTTCACTGACTTCAACGTGCACCGATTGATTTGCTTTTACAGCTTTGGAACTGACTCCTATCAGCTTTGCCAGTTATAAAAATGATTGTCAACTGCAAACAGACTAAATGTTATGCATCTTAATGGAAGACTTTTTCATGTATTTTTGCTGTGTTTGTATAAGTTGTATAAAAAATACTAGGATGGCTGTTTAATAAGCCTTTTTAATTAATAAAACAAGCTTTTTCTGTAAAGAAAGAATATATATATACTTACATATATACTTGCATATATATATACTTATATATATATATATACTTACATATATATTAGGCCTGCACAACAAACCACAAATTTATCATTTTTTATTAAGCTGTGCAATATGCAAATCGCAAAGGTTGTCAAAAATTGCAATAAATGCTGTAAATGTGCTAAAACAATCTTATGGCAGCTTGAAGTATTTAACCAATCAAATAAGTCCCTTTATGCATTTGACCAATCGGGTGGACCCCTTTGATGTTAAATGTTCGCCTTCCATGTAGACAAGGACCATTTGGAGTGTCATTTGTAATGTTGACTTTTACTTAATTAAACTGTTGCAGTAAAATGGAAATGATGTACTTAGATGTTTAGCTATTTGTTCATGTATTGCAAGTTATATCATCATCGCAATATTGATTACTAATATTGCAAATTGCAGGTTTTCCTCATATCGTGCATCCTTAATATATATATATATATATATATATATATATATATATATATATATATATATATATATATATATATATATATAGGCACCGAATAGATGCTAAAGTAACCTTTTACCTTTTAGAGAAGTGGTCTTTATTAGGAAAAAGCAAAACACGATGACTTTTTTAAATCCAGAAAGTTTGCAACCTCACTTTTCTGCAGTCAAGAGAGACGGGAAGTAGAAGCTTCTGTGATACTACTTCCTCACAAACAGTTATTGCTCATCAGTAAATGGAAAAAGAAATAAATCTCTTTTGTACTACAAAAGGTAAAACACAAAACAGGCTATTGAAGTGCGCATCATCAAATGTACTGGCCTCTATATTGCTTTTCCCTTAGAATTTGATATGTTATTATAGTTTTCTGTGGGAGCTTTTGTAAAGGACTTCAAACATGAGAAACTGCATTTCCTTCAAATCAGAAGACATCAAAGTCTAGTGAAAACACATTGACTCATACCTGCTGTAGCACATTTTAAATAGGTATTCAACTGAGTGCATACCTATGAAAAAAGATGCTTTGTTTTCAGTGGGAACATACATGAAAGGGTGCATATTTATGTTGAAAAGGCCGCTGTGGTGCCTGAGGCGGCATTAAGCTTGACAGTGCAACAACCAAACATGATCTTTTCAAACTTCTATTTGTACTCTTCTAAAAACTTAAAACTCATATTTTTAGAGAGCTCACTAGCTTTTATTTAGGTTATTTTTTTGACAAGCCTCTGAGTGCTGTCAAACCAAAAGTATCCAACGTATGGGTCACACACAGGTGTTAGAACTAATTGCGTGTAGGTTCTAGGCTCCTGCAGATGTTGTTTTTATGAATTTATTTTAATTCTTAAGTCCTCTATAGCAGTGGTCCCCAACCTTTTTGTCACCGTGGACCGGTACAACGCAAGGCACGTCGTTTACCGCGGACCGGGGGGGGTTTGAGGTGCACCGCAAGACAGATTTAACGTGGTAACGTGGACCGGGGGTGGTATTTTCTCTTTAGTAATTATAATTTTCCCCTTGTCAAAGCAACTTTCTAAAGAAGTTTGTTTTTTGCTCATTTTGGTTGTTTGGGTTTAATTTTAGTGGGGTTTATCACCTGATATTTGGTGTCGCGACTTTGGCGTGCGTTAAGTGTGACAGATGTAACAAAGTGAATCCGGTCACATTTCAAAATAAAACGTTTTTGTCGGAAAAAAAAACAATAAAATGGAAATTATTTTTTCTTTTTGTGCGTCCCGGTGCAAAAATTTCTCGCGGCCTGGAACCGCTCCGCGGCCCGGTGTTAAGTGTCCCCAGCCCGGTACCGGTCCGCGGCCCGGTGGTTGGGGACCACTGCTCTATAGGACCAAGAGTAAACAAGTAAAAACATTTCATTATCAAAATTAAACATTATAATTATTTATTAACTACAATCCCTAAAGGACTATCTAGTACAGGGCTATCAAATGCCCGAGATTTTAACACAATGCTGACACATAATCAAATCACTACTTGTTTTTTTACGTCAACTATGACGTCACAGGTTTTCCAAAGTAAAAATGTAATCAGCATGAACATTTTACAAGGATTAATTATGAATCCACTGTGTTCTGATGATAAAAACTTAAACATAAATGTACACGTATTATTTTTCTAATGGAGAATCGCTCAAATGATACGCATTTTGGTCTATATTCGCTAATCAAGTGTGCATACTGTAACTGCATACTTTTCAGGACACTGATTTTAACACTGTATATCTAGACACAACCTTTCAAACGCACTTTATAATGCACTGAGAAGTGGAGGCATTCGAACACAACCTTAAGTGTCCAATGTGTTGTTTTGGTGGAGCCGTAAGCAAAAATGACCAAATATTATTTCTAGACATTCCGTTGCCAAGTGTGATGAGTTTAAAGACCCCATCCAAAGCTACAGATGTTTTTAACATATTCTTGTTGCATTTTTCTCATGATAGAGGACATATATAAAGAAAATTTGGTTTAAAATTGCATTTCTGAGTATTTCCTTATCTAAAATTCTTGGGAGCTGATGAAATAATGCCAGTTGAAAAAGTGATGTAGAACTTACAACAGCTGGCCACAAGCTTTCTGCTCTACTCCATGTGCATCTGCTTATAAACCAATAGATCCATGTACGTATTTGTTTTCTTCGTCTGAGTTGGCATCTGGCTCAAACCTGTACGGCTCCGATATTGCTCGTCATTTTTGTTGCACCAGTAATGCCAGCTTGGGCTTGTGAGGCGCTCCAATTTTCACATTTTTGTTACTGTATAAATTGTATCAGCATTTCAAATGATTTTATAAAAGTTCCAAACAAGCCAGCTTTGTTGATTTCTAGGTTTACTTAACCTAACAAACTAAAGGTAATTTTGGAAAGAGTTCAATATTCCACCAAAATAAAATGTAAGATTAAGGGATACATCAATAATAAATTAAATTCATATTGGTGATAATAGTGAATATACTATATAAAACTGAATAGAAAACTCATGGAAAAACTCTGACCTAGTCATCAGCTCCCTCATGTGCAACTGATTACTGGACTTCCTGATTAGCAGCCCTCCAAACATGTCCAGATGGATAATTATGGTTCATCCACCATCACCATAAACACTGGTGTACCACAAGGCGACACCAATAACCACCTGCTTAGTACTGAGAAAACCAAGGAGCTTATTGTGGACCCACACACACCATCCACATTAAAGGGACAGCAGTGGAACATGTGGACAGCTTTAAGTTCCTGGGAGTCCACATCTCCAAGGATCTCACCTGGGCAACTGGATGCTCCAAGCAGGTAAAGAAGGCTCACCAATGCCTCTTCTTCCAGAGGACTCTAAGGAAGAACCACCTCTCCCCAGACATCATGGTGAATTTCTACCGCTAACCAACTGTATGACAGCTTGGTACCGTAGCTGCTCTGCCTCAGACTCGAAGGCGCAGCAGAGGGAGGTTGAAAATTGCCCAGCGAATCACTGCGCACCACTTCCTGCCAAAGGGGACATCTATAGGGAGCAATATCTGAAAAGGGCAGGTAAAACCATCAAAGACTATAGTCACCCAACACACACCCTCTTCACCCTCTTGCCCTCTGGGAGGCGTTACAGAAGCCTCCAGAACAGCTTCTTTCCATCACTCCTGAGCTCTGCCTCCTAAACCACATGACACTTATGGACTGAACACACACACAATAGCCAAACACATCAATGAAGGACTACATCTCCATACACAGACAGGAGTAACACAAAAAAACATTTACTCCTGCACCTTATTTTTTCAAATGTGAAACCTTCAACCTCATGCACAATGTAAATACTTGTTAATAATGGTTATAGCTGTTCTATGTTGTTCTAAAATGAACATTTGTCCATATATTTATATTGCTAAAGCACTCTGGATGAATGCAAACTGCATTTCATTGCTTTGTACTTGAGACATTGCAATGACAGTTAAGTAGAGTTCTATTCTATTCTATTCTATTCTATTCTCCATCTAACCCGTCTCAGTGAATAGTAATTTGCAGCAGCCCTCGTGGGTGGTCCTTCAGTTGGTATCACCTCTTCGACTACCGCTGACGTCGCTCCAATAGCGGGATGCCATGAAGAAAGCCCCCCCACTCTGCGCTCCCATTCGCGTGCACACCAGAGAGCCGCTGCCCCCGGGACGGGCACGCGGGGGGAAATACGGCTGGAATGAGACTGCTTCTGTTTGTTTGTTTGTTTGTTTACAGCCCGCGTGACAAAACCACATTCACAAAGCGGGTAACAATGCAGTGACAGAGGCGAGAAAAGTTACATAAAGATGTGACAGTTCCCAAACGACAGACAGAGCCTGGCTGAGGCTGAGCCGAGGCGTTGTACTCGACCGCTGAAGTCATCACGCGACATTTAACTGTTACGTCTGTTAAAACAACACTCAAATAAGAATGAACCACGAAGCTAACAGGACTTGAGCCGGTGGTTATGGCGTAAGCGTTGCGGGGAACATCACTGACACCACTGAAGGAGTCAGGTGGGGTCTTTCAGGCACATTGTTGGGGTTCAAGTTTTCCCCCTATTTTTAAGGCAACTTTTGAGTTTTCAGGTCAAAATGCGCATGTCTGCGGACATATGTTCACGCGGACCGTAACGAAGACGCACCGGCACGAGCCCACCGTCACGCGGAGAGTCCGCTGTCAACAAACTGAACCCCCGCGCGCGCAAACATTTTCGCCCCCCCCCCTCCCCCTCTCTCTCTCTGTCTCCGCGCGGTACCCAGCTGCTGCCGCCGCCGCCCCGCGTACCTCCGCTGGTGACCCGCTTTGTCTTTCTTTCCTTTCGGCCTCCTCTTCCTCGCCTGGATGGCCATCACTGTTGGGAGAAGTTTACGTTGAGTCACCAGCACCATTGAAGTCCGGCGAAGGGAGTCCATGGAGGGATTTGGAAGAGAGAACAAACACAGATCAGCATCGGGCTTTAAAGCTGGTTGCCAAGGGTCACGTAGCGTAGTTTAGCATGCTCTGGGAGGAGATTTAGCACCGTGCTTTCCGCCCAGCGCCACGCTAAACATAAAGTTAGGGCGATTATTAATGGTAAGCCTGGGGCTGAGAGTTACGGACCTTTCTTGGAGCTCATGTTTCCTCCTCTTCCCTCTGCAGAAGCGGCCAGCGCGGCGGCAGCAGCCGGATGCTCTCCCTCTACATTCACTTGCTTACACTACCTCAGCCACACACGGGGGACGACACGGGCGCCCCCTGCAGGTCAAAGACAGAATTGCCTTAAAACTCTCCCTATTAAAGTTGTTCTGGGTGTTTTTAACACATTTTTCAGGCATATTTCTAATTATTTAAATTTAAGCTTAAAATTGCATTTCTGAGTTTTTCTTTATTCAAATTATGGTAAATCAGGAGCAGACAAAAAATCACTTTAAAGAAGAATGTATTTGTGACTACAAAATACACTTGGCTGGCCATAAGTTCTCCTCTCCACTCCATTCTGATGCATCCACTTGCAGACTAACAGATCCATGAATGTCCTTATTTTCCTCAAAACTCTACAGCTGGATCACCCTAATATTGTTCGCCATTTTTGTTGCACCAGTGGGTCAGGGGTGTGATGGACTGTAAGATAGCAGGAGAGCATGCAAACAAAAAACTCGCAAGATTTTCTTACAGATTCACCTAAAGTGTGGAGTTATCCTTGTTCTCATCATTTAATATAAGAACTAAAATTCTAAAAAATGGGCTGATTGGAGGACTTGTATTTATTTGGCCATCAATACATGAAAAATAACAACTTTACCTCCCAGATTTAATGGTCAGTAGTGCAGCAGTAACTTTAAGTAATTGAATTCTCTGTTTGCTGAAGTTCTGTTTTCAAAGTAGTTTTAGAACATCAGAAGATTTTGAACACTTAGTTCCAACTCTCTCTCTCTCATAGTTCCTATCATATTTTTTAGCTGAGATTCCAACCACGAACTATTACAAAACACTAATATTTTTCCAGCCATTCAGATGTAGATTTGATAATGTGCTTACAATCATCACTGTGCTGCGTGTCCCAATTTCAATTATGCTTTAGCGGTGGGACAGATGGCCTCGCATTTGTCTCTACAATGCTCTAGTTATGGTGGATTGACAACCCAGCTCCTGTGGCTCCAAAGAACAAGTCTAAATCCTTTAGTCTTCAATCTCTATCCCTGGCAGTAGATGGAGTGTTTTAGCTAAAAAAGCTGTGTTTGATTTTTTTTACTTACATGCTACTGAGAAAAAGACGCCTCCTGCCTGATTTCGGAGTGAAACGGCTTAGGTTTGGGTAAAATCTGAAATAATTGTTGTTTATCCTAGAAAATTTGCGAGATATCACATTGAAGTTTGGACACCAATGCTGATAATTGCTTTACTTGGTATTGAGGATTTAAGTTTAGAAAGTCTCCATGAATAGAAATGTCAAACAGACTAATCTGCCATCATTTGACCAGAATATTAAAAAAGTAATCATATCCATCAGCTCAGTTTAAGTAAGGAAAATGGGACAGATGAACTGTATATAAAAACTCTCAGGCCATTGCATGACCTTTCTGTTTACATTTCTGGAACGACGGCTGTCATTTTACCCCCCCCCCCCCTTTTTTTTTTCTTTTCTTTTTTTTTCTGTCCCTCCTCATTTATTTATTTATTTGGTTGTTTTTTCTTACTCTTCTTCTCTTTGTAAGACTTATTTTGTTTAATGTAATGTACATTTGTGTTACGTCTTGTTTAAAAAATGAAAAATAAAATTTTAGTAAAAAAGAAAACTCAGGGTAACAGATGGGACTTAAAGAGCAGGACGGTGGAATATAAAAGTGTAAAATAATGAATTAAAAAGGATTTTAAACATTAGTAGGTTTCATATTCAGCCTAAAGTTATGTTGTTAAATTGAAAGTAGAAGAGCAGACCATTTTGCTGAGTTATTAATAATAAACAAGTTAAAAAAAGAGATGGAATTCCATCATTGTTAACAATTAAACAATGATGTGGCAGCAAGAATGCCAGGTTTAACCCAAAAGGTTATTTAAAAAAACAATTGCAGAAAATGTCCTTGACAAAGACTCTCCAGTTATGGCTTGCAGGCCATTCAATTCACCCCTTTTAAGTATTAATGTTTAACTTTTATAGAGTACTTTTTATTCATACGTAATGCTTCTTAAAATAATCTTGTTAAAAAAAAGCCAGAATAGAATAAGCAGTTAATAAATTGTCCTTTTACTGTTAATGTTAAATTTAGTTCTGATTTTCTGTTCTTTCTGGTAAACTGTTTTGTCTTTACAGAAGCATGCTGGTCCTTGAACATGTACAGTATATATATTTTTTTCTTGATTTAATTAGTTAGTTAGTTAGTTAGTTAGTTAGTAAGTTCACACTGCAAATTTGTTGCCATGTTCTGTGTTCCAATTGCTCTTCCTGTGTTTTTATCTACAATGTGGTTGTAAGCACTGTCACCTCACGGCAAAAAGGCTCTGGTTCAAATCCCAGCAGGCTCCTTTCTGTGTGGAGTTTGCATGTTTTCATTGGGCCTTCCTCAGCTGCTGGGACTTCCCGACATCCATGTGCTCATAAACTCTCCCAATAGCTTACAGCCCCTTACAACCCCTACCTAACATTACCAGGGCAACAGAAGTGGAGAGCAGTCTTAGAGCTAACCAGCCGTCCAGTTTTGATTCAGATGCCAGCTCAGATGAGAAAAACAAAGATGTACATAGATCGAGTTGTCTGATAGAGATCCAGTAGAACGCACTGAAGCTTGTGATTTGTAAATTCTACGTCACATCTACACGCTTTTCTGGGTCTGTTCGTGCTTCACAATGACCTGAACAAAATAATACTCAGAAATTCGATTTTAATCCCAATTTTATTTATATATGTCCTCCATTATGAGAAAAAATGTAACAAGAACGTGTAAAAACGCAATTTTCATGAGTGGGTCTTTAAAGTTCATTGCATGTTTGAATGTCCCCACATGTTAATGTATGACACAGCTTGGGGGGTCAGGAATTAGACATTGACCGTAATCTGATCCTGTGAAAGTAGAATAAATCTGTCTCTTGTTCAGCCTTTGTAATTCATTTGTGAACCAGGAAGGTTTTTAGGAAATTAGCTGAACGACAGACAAAGTTTAGGCTTTTTGTAGAAAATATATTCCTGATGCCGCCCTTAACACTATTTGTTCCCTTTAGAGCTGCTTCAGCAAACTCACCACAAGACATGAATCAAACTGTCATCAATGTTTGAAATTTTCTATTAATTCATAAAATCAAACTTCAGATTTACATCATCCTGTATTCTTACTGACATTTTTATCTTTCATAAAATGTATTTTAGGTCATTAGAGTTCTTTTTTTTTAGCTACTTTAGCACATGGACATTTCTTTTCATTTCATTTGACCTTTTCTTTGATTAGCGTTTTACTTATTGCTTTGAGTTGACAGGCTAATGACTCCATTTATTTTCCTTTTTTTTTTACTTTTCTGAATTGACCGTCTTCCATACTTTTAAAATAGTTAATTTTTTTTATACTTATCAGTGTCTGCATTGTGTTTTTATCTTATTTTTAACTGTGTGTAACTGAAAGTCTAGTGTTTTTTTCTTTTTGTTGATGGCTGTTTAATTCAGATGTGCAGCTCCAGTCTTTGTCCTTATTTACTTTTTGGTCAGTCTCTTGTTCAGGTTTTTTCCGGCACCACATTAGCTTTGTATTTCTAAAACAGCACTGCTTTTTTATTTAGTTACTCTCAGTATATTTGTGTTGATCATTTCAGTTTAACGGTTTTATTTTGTCATATTTGTCTGGTTTTCTGCTTCTGAGCCATTCAAAAACAAAATCTTCATGACATCATTTGGTTACATTAAAGGTATCAATAAATTTGGGTGATAGATACATTAAAATGAGATCGATTGTCTTAATTTAAAATAATTTTCTTAATAATGATATTTTGGTTAGGTTACATTGTGATTTTTTGGTGATTTTAATAGTATTGATATTTTGAATATTTTCAGCTCCTCGAAGCTTAGTCCTTTTTTTTTTTTTTCTAATTTCAAGTGTTTTATCATCTCTGAGGGTCCTGTGTTTCAGTTTTTCTTGTGTTTGTTGAAATGTTCCCATCCATGAAGCACGTCCTATGCATTCGGTTCCACGTCCTCTGCATTCAGTTCCACGTCCTCTGCATTCGGTTCCACGTCTCCTTCGTTCTTGGCACACTTAAACTGACTTTGTCTTTTAGGAAAGGCACTTTTATTTCCAGTGTTACATTTGGAGTTCATTCCCCTCCTTTTTTAATTTAAGTGGTTAACTTTGCCCCAATTCCCTCAGTTTGAAGCAGGAGGATCTTTGTGGTTGAAGACTTTTAACCTACTGTTGGACCTACATGTTGGACTTCAGCTCAAAGGAAGGTTGGGACCAAATAAGGAGAAATTTTCCAAATGTTTTAAAACATAATTATTACATCATTTAGCAGCTCAGCCTGCTGTTCATTTGGAAAGTTTTTGTCCACTCTTGACCAAAAAAAAAGTGGAGTCCAGTTCCAACCGTGGTGACTGAGACCTCCTTTTTTATGCAAAACTAGTTTTTCTGCATAACCTGATCTCGTCAAACCTACATTTCAATTGGCTGTGGTGAAAAACCTAATGTTGGTCATTATTTTCAACAACCTTACCAAATGCTAAAATGTGCACTATTCTTCTCCGCACTTGACCCATCCCCTGGGGGATGCGGTGAGCTGCAGCTTAACTGCACTCGGGAGGCAGTAGCACTAAGGGCCTTGCAGGAACATTCTTCCGACATATTGTCTTGCATTGCAGCGATGTTCTCCAAAAGTTTTTCTGTTCCGTTTTTGTTGCACTAGTTAGTTACTGCTAAAGAAATCATTTAAAAGGTTAATAGAAGAGATAATGCAATTTTTTTTTGTAATGTTTTTACAAAATATTGGAGGATGTTCAAAAACTGATGATTACTGTGGAACTTCTTAATTTGATTTTTTTTTTCAAATCTCAAATTCACAGGATGAAGTTATTTTGTTGTTTTTATTAACAGGTGGGTGGATGTCTATAATAATAATAATAATAATAATTGGTACTTTATTGATCCCTCAATGGGGAAATTCTTCTCCGCATTTGACCCATCCCCTGGGGGAGCGGTGAGCTGCAGCCTAACTGCGCTCGGGAGGCAGTAGCGCTAAGGGCCTTGCCTAAGACCCTCACTGGGTGATTGCTCAGTTGACATGGTAATTGCCTCAGTACTCAGTACCATTGTTTATTCCCCTCTGGGAATCGAACCCTGGATCCCTGCATGGTAGCCACTCACCTTACCAACTGAGCCTAGACAGAGTTATCAAACTCTAACCTTCGTTTTGTTCATTTTCTTCCAATCAGGATGTGGTCATGCCACTTAAGGCTCTTCTTCACGGTTTAGAATCCTACAAAGAATTTATTTTCAGTTAAAAATATAAATACATCTATTTATTTGTAAACAAAGTATAATATATATTCTCACTGCCATTTGTCACAACCAATGAACTCATTCAAGTTTATTTCAAGCACAATTGCTGGTAATTTAAGAAATGGTTAAAGAAGCTTTAAAATACTAATAACTTCGTTTGGAGAAAAAAATAATTATTAATATTTAATATATTAATTACTTAATAATTATTAAATAATTATTATTAACTTATTGTTGGAAGATTATTAGACCTTGTTTTTAAGTTTCTGTGTTTGACCAACAAAAAAAAATAAAATAACAAAAAACATGACAAGTTTTCCAATTTTGTCTTTTTTATTTCATCAATGCCAAATAAAAAAAAACAGTTAGGGGACGTGCAAGTGCTTTTTAATTGACTGTTTTTGCTTTTGAAGACCTAGTACGCTTTTGTGCAGGCTCTTCGTTTTATTTTTGCTTTTGCAAAAGTTCATGTAGAAAGCCGTTTGAGGTTTGGACGGTCCTACTTTTACAGATTCTTTTCAAGAATTTGAAATCGTAATTTATCAAGAAAAGCTAGGTTTCGGTATGCAACGAATAAACTTTGAGACATGTCTTTAAGGTGTGGGAGATGGCCAAAGGGCCCAGGGACCAGAGGTGTAACGGGACCAGATCTGTCTTTTTAACTACAGAATTATTGTCCCTAAATTTCTTTCCCCCTGTATTCAGTTTGGGTTGGTAGCCCCCCTCCTAATGCGTGTTCCCTTTATATGTTTGGCGCACGCTTTCCCTCTCCCCTTTTGTTTTTTTGGTCCAGTTATGTCCAACATTCTTTTATTATTTGAGATCACTTATGGAAAAATACAAAGACTATAAATGTTGATGTTGTCTAGATTAGCTGATTTCCCCCCTACCCCCCTCATTTAGAAGCTCATTCGGAATGCTAACACTGTGGTTTCTATTTGCTTGTTTTCGGAAAATAGTCAGATCCACAATAAACATCTTTTGATTCCCTAAACACTATGCAACCTTGTTATATTTAAGCTCGCTTCCAATTAAAATGATCTTTGCTTCTACTTTGACGTTTTTACAGATGAATTAAAAAGCCTTGCCTGGTTTTTGCACGTCCCCTCCTAGTTTTTAGGTTTTTCTTTCTGCCAATTAAATCCACCCGGTTTGGGTGGTGCACGCTCCGCTCCTGCCCAAGCTCTCTACGAAGACGACGGCAGGGGGGTTAAAGGAGCTGCAGAAAAAGTGTGCTAGCAGCACACTGTAACAACCCCCCCACCAGCACCACCACCACGCCAAGGAGTCCTGTTGAAAAGAGCAGAACAATATGTTAGGAAATGACACTACTGTAACATCTACCGCTTGATTTTGGGGACATTTACTTTTTTTTTTTTACATACTGTAGTGATTGTCTAGGATAACAACTCACCAAAATGTGAGACTCAGAAGGTCCTGCCAACTCTCTCTGGAGGAGATCCGCACACGACATCGATGAAGGTCACAGCAACACAGACGAGTCCCGGTCACTGGAACGAGGAAAACCAGGCAGATGCTTCAGGGAGAGTCAGCATGAGCACAATCAGTGGAGACAGAGAACCCAGAGGGCCTTTGGCGCCACTAAGGAGATGTGTCCAGTTTTCCTTTAACTAGTTGGATCTCTAGCCCATCTGGATTTTCAATTATACTATACTATGCTTCTTTTAACAACATTCTGTTTTTTAACGCTGCCTAGTGCCGTGTTTGCAAACATCAAAGCAAAGGAAGACTGAAAAAAAAAGGAGTGTATCGTTTAAGTTTGGGAGACTTTAACAAAAGTGTTGGTAAACACAGGATCACCTAGGAATCATGGGAAATGCCACTTTTTAAACCAATTCCAATTTGAAATCTGGCATAGCTACCCAAGTAGTACTAAGAGTAAAAACTGAACCAACTTTCATTTTATAATATTGCCATCATTTGCCCCTACTTGCAACTTAAGTTTAATATTTATCATTTTCCTTTACACTCTACATATATATTCTAAGGTCAATTTAGGTTTATGATTTTTGCTAAAATTTCTTTTGAGTTCTCTGTCCCTGTGTGTGTGTGTGTGAGTGTGTTTTCTTTTACTTGGTTTTAGCATCTTGAAGGTCTCATCCGTATTGTCCTAGATTTATCTGAGCCATGGATGGTGGAGGAGATCTTGGAGGTGGGGGCGCTGTTCTTCAGCAGTATTTAAACATGAGTGGAAAAAGTCTTGGCACTCTGGAGAAAGTAAAGTAAAGTAAAGTAAAGTAAAGTACAGATGAAGGTCAGAGCCCAAGCATCCATGCAGAGACAGATTATTTCTTACCTTCTGACAGGTCGTTGTCAATCATCTGATCCCCTTTGAGAAAATGTTTTGTGGAGAAATCGTTGCAGTAGTGGAGGGTTTCATATAGAACTACTCCAAGCTGCCACACTGTGGTCGATCCAGGGCTACAAAAGCCTCTAAATGCTTCTGGGGGGGCATTTATGGGAGTTCCTGGAAAAAAAAGAAACATTAGTCATATTCATGCTCATTTTACATGTTTTTATTTGTAGTTGCAGATCTTCTACCTGAAAATCCTCTAAGGATGGAATCCTTTTCTGCCATGCAGCTCACTCCAAAGTCTATCAGACGAGCTCGTGGTGTCTTTGTGTGGGTCTGAATGAGGATGTTGTCAGTTTTGATGTCTTGATGGAAGATATTTCTGTCCTCAAGGTCTATGGCTGTGCGAATGAGCTGCTTCATTATGATCTGAAAGAGATCAAAAAGAAGTAATAAGCTGAGGCAGCAAAGCACAAGCCTCCTTCTAAAACAGCATTCACGCCGGCCTCGTCAAGGTGCATTCAGGTTCACTTCCAATGAAAAGTCTATGTGAATGTGCGTCTTGAGCCGTCACCTTTAAAACTCTCACACTTTTTTACGGCCGTTTTCAAGCTCCACGTACAAAACGCACGGCCATTGAACATGTGTTGCAAGTCAAACCAGGTTGTATTTTGATCAATCGCGAACTCTGATTTAGTTGTGAAGTATGGATGACATCCCCTCCAATTCATAAAAGTTTACATTTTGTGCCCAAATCGAGAGATTTGCACTGCCTTAACATTTTGCACCAAGCCTCTTCCAACTATAGGTGGCAGACATGGGCTGGGAAATAGTAGATAAAGGCGAAGAAGCCTGCTTGTCCAGTGTGAACGCCATGGGCTAAATACGTGTTCAAGAAGCCGCGTTTAGCACGTTCTTGACCACGCATCACATGCCCAGTGTATATGCAGCTTTAGAAGTGCTCTTCTGTCTTCATCGAACACTTAACTACTTTATAAAACAAGGTTGCAATGAATAAACGTTTCCGCTTCAGGAAGTTTCTGCAGAAACAGAACATCTCAAACCAACTCAGACGGCACACGGGCCTACCTTGGCTTCTTCTTCTTGCAGTTTGCCTCCTTTGTTAGTAATGTAATGACGTAGGTCCTCACAAGGGATTGGTCTCTCCATGACCAGGAGGATTTCTCTGTCTATGTCATACCAGTCCAACAGGGCTACTGGCGCTGCTTTTCCATCTGAATGAATGGACTCATCTTGTAACTTTAACATTATGGCCACTTCAGAAGGAACCATTTTTCCACTGCCATCATCCTGAAGAATCAAAGCAAAGAGAGCATGAGGAAGAGAAGCACAGAGACCCAGTTAGAGCAGAGATACTCAGAAGAATTTGGCTCAAGCAACTTACCATTTTTTTATTTGGGATTTTACGTTTGAAAATGTGCTTGATGGCTACCTGCAAGACACAAACAAGAGCATTTCTGACTGACAGGAGACAAACTGGGATCATTTAGATTACCCCTTCATCCAAATCTATTTTAATTTAGACCATTTAGACCACACACATCAACATTATAAATTAATGTATCCAAGTACTTTTCTCATGGTTTTATAAAAAGTCTGTAGCTCATTTACTGTAGCTGCATACGAAACACTTACTGGTAGGTTGTCAGATTTGCGAAAGCCCTCATATATGGATCCATAACCTCCTGCAGCAAAGTAATATTCTTCTACATATTTGGTTTCAAATTTATCTAAACACAAAAAACAGAAATGCAATATTAGTTCATTTATTACTGAAAATTGTATTATGAAACATAAAGTAACTGTATAATCAAAAGGAAAATTGTTTGAAATCATCAGACCTTTATCGGTAATCAACTCGTCCCTCTCAGTTTTCTCTGAGGAGGTTGCAACTTGTTTGGCGTCACTGGAACTGCAATCTGAAAATGACAAGCAAAGGCTTTTCTTATTGCAGAGCTCTTCTTTTTGTACACCTCTACTACCCCTTTGTGCTCAAACTTAGAGGCAAAACTGTATTTAAGTGGTTTTTAAATATGTATATATTTTTTAAATGGGCTGAGCATTTTAAGAGGCAACTTTAGGAAAGTTGAACCACAGACAATTGCTTTGACTGTAACAACTAAAACATGTTAAGGTTCAGTACAGTTTAAATGAGTGTGAGCGCTCAGGAAATGTAAAATATGTTGATGAAAAAAAGAGACATTCATTTGGATCTCATTGTTTGCATTTAAAGCAGAGTTAAAAACAAAGACAACTCATTTTTATGTTTTAATATAGTCGGAGAGGAGTAGGATTCTTTAGAGGTCCTTAATTTGTTACGACTCTTTTATTTTTGATTTTTCTTTTCTTGTCCCTGGAGAAAACCATGGGGTCTGTGTCAGCTTTTTTACCTTTTAGAGTCGTTTTCCTCTTCTTCGACTCCATTGTTTCTTCTTCCTCTTTGTCTTCCTGTCTTTTTCTCTTTAGTGTTTTCACTGGGCTGCTCGTAGATGGTTGTGAAGGCTCAGATTCAGAAGACTCAATTGCTTCATGGACCACATGTTTTTGCTTCTGTTTCTCATCTGAAAATGTCTCATCTTGTCGTGCCATGCTAGTGCTACACTCTGAAAATGGAGAAAAGAAAAGAGAACATTTCTTTTATATCTTCACAGTTTACAGCTCGAGTTCACGTCAAGTACATCAATGTGTTGGGGGCTTTTATTTGAAAAGCTGAATGAGTTGAGATATTATCACAAAAACCCAAAGTTTATCATCATTAGGAAGCAAATGTGTAACTAAAAGTTTTGTTGGGACTCTCATTTACCAGTCTAGGAGGAGTGTGACGATCTGGTAGCTTTTAATTTGTTGTGCTAGTTTTATTTTTTTAATTTTCTGACTTTTAATTTCTTTTTGTAACACTTTACTGTCAAATTATTAGAGACATGTCCTTTAAAAATAAATTAGAATTAGACCTATTCAGTTCAGCCTACAGGTTGTTGTGTTGTTTGGACTCTGTGTCAGCTTATTTACCCTTCAGAGGAGTTTTCATCTTCTTTGGCTTTATCATTTCTTCTTGCTCTTTGTCTTCCTGTCTTTTCTTCTTTAGTTTTCTCACTGGGGTGTTGTCTTGGGTGCTGGTGGATGGTTTTGTAGGCTCAGATTCAGGAGTCTCAATCGGCCCAGGGGTCGTCCCTTTTTTCTCCTTTTCAGGACTGGTTTTCCTCTCAGCGTCTTTGGAAAAGCAGGAGGAGTTCAAATATTATCATAGCAACACAAAAACCAAAACTTTGGCATCTTTACGAAGCAAACATGTAACTAAAAGTTTTGTCGGGACTCTCATTTACCAGTATATTTTGGATTGTCCATCTTTGTGACTGCTCGCTGTTTATTACACAAAAACTTGAGCAAATCGGAAAAAATTTCCCTAGTCTCAAAATACCTGCTTCACTTTAGAGGCCGAAGGATGTTGTGATTTAACCGTGTAGCTAAGCAACTTATAAAATGGGGCTCTCTGATATCAGTGATGTCACAGCCTGTTGCTAAGTTACACAGCATGTGACTTTGCCTACTTTTTTAGTGTTTATGTTTAAATTGATAGATTCTGAAAAATACTTCAGTATAAAACATTCTTGAAAAATGTGATTTTATTACATATTTAATGTTGTGAAATGTACGTTAAAGGTTTGGACAATTGTACACCAGTGTTACAGTCTTGCACAGTTGACTGCTATCATCAGCTTTGAGGCCCACAAACTTGCTCCTACGTCTTACAAAGCAGACTTAAAATACCAGCAACTCAACTTTTGAGATAGTCTGGAAGGAGTGTGACGATCTGGTAGCTTTTAATTTGTTGTGCTAGTTTTATTTTTTTAATTTTCTGACTTTTAATTTCTTTTTGTAGCACTGTACTGTCAAATTATTAGAGACATGTCCTTTAAAAATAAATTAGAATTAGACCTATTCAGTTCAGCCTACAGGTTGTTGTGTTGTTTGGACTCTGTGTCAGCTTATTTACCCTTCAGAGTTTTCATCTTCTTTGGCTTTATCATTTCTTCTTGCTCTTTGTCTTCCTGTCTTTTCTTCTTTAGTTTTCTCACTGGGGTGTTGTCTTGGGTGCTGGTGGATGGTTTTGTAGGCTCAGATTCAGGAGTCTCAATCGGCCCAGGGGTCGTCCCTTTTTTCTCCTTTTCAGGACTGGTTTTCCTCTCAGCGTCTTTGGAAAAGCAGGAGGAGTTCAAATATTATCATAGCAACACAAAAACCAAAACTTTGGCATCTTTACGAAGCAAACATGTAACTAAAAGTTTTGTCGGGACTCTCATTTACCAGTATAGTTTGGATTGTCCATGGCAGAATCTTTGTCCATGATCGTTCGCTGTTTATTACACAAAAACTTGAGTAAATCGGAAAACTTTTCCCTAGTCTCAAAATACCTGCTTCACTTTAGAGGTCGAAGGATGTTGTGATTTAACCGTGTAGCTAAGCAACTTATAAAATGGGGCTCTCTGATATCAGTGATGTCACAGCCTGTTGCTAAGTTACACAGCATGTGACTTTAGCATTAGCTTACTTTTTGGTGTTTACATATGAATCGATACAATCAGAAAAATACTCAAACATTTGTGAAAATGTTGATTTTACAACATATGTACTGTATTTTTCAGACCCAGAGGTCCAACAAATTATATTGTGCATAAAGCACACTACAATACCACTACACTACCCATAATGCCTAGAGGAACTAAGCAGCAGGGGATTGGTCAGAGTGGTTGATAGGAAGCTTTTCTTGTGAGCTGAGTTTTAATTGTATATTTTCTTTTTTTTTTTTAATTAATCCATTGAATACTTTAATTTATTTCAAACTGCAAAGTGTTAAGTGTCCTAGAATGCTTGAATGCATCACCCAGTCCACCAAACCCTTCATGCGGGGGAACTGCTTTTAACAGCCAATTAAAGGTCGTGGCTGTTCCGCTAGGCCCAGCAGCTCTCAGATCAGTTTCTGAGCACGTTTTTATCACAAGTCTTTTCACTTTAACCATGGAAGACAGGAGAGCTCTTGCTGTTCTAGCAGAGCAAGCTGTGGAAGACCAGAGAGGCGTCACTATCGGGGTGTTAGCTTTAGCAATTAACTTCTCTGCGGTCATTTTGAGAGTTGTAGCGCGGCTGAAATCCACATGTTCAGCTTTGAATCCACAACATTGGTGAGAAATGTGTTCCTGTAGCTGTGAGGCTGCACTAGAGCCACAAACGCCACAAACTTTTAAATGTAATTTTGTGAGAGCCATAAAATATGTTTAAACTAAAAATACAAGCGAATGCGTACATTATATGTAATTTTAACACTTTTAAGGTACAATAAGTCTGTGAATTCTTTTTAATAACATTGTTATTGTAGTGGACTGAGTTAGACTGGGTGGTTGTTGGGTCACGTTCTAAGTTATGAAGTTCATTGAACGCATCAAGCAGAGATCTGATTGGCCCTCAGTTCTGTCGCTCAGCCTGTTGTTAGGTAGTTTGGACCAATGGGGTTCAGCTATGGGCCGAATAAGGGAAATGGGAGTGGGACTGCAGCGGGAGCAGGGGAATATAAAGTAAGGGGGAGCGCTCTCGGCGGGAGAGATTCAGGAGTTGCTGAATAAGTTATACGGCCTGCAGTGACCAGAATAAAGAACCTTAAACGAGGTTAAGTCTCCGTGCCTCAGTGTGGGAAAGGGACGCTACATTATGCTGTTGCTAATAAATGGTGATTATTTCCCAGCATTAATGTGACTTCTGGTGCTGCATAGTGGTTTTGCTGATGGTCTTGTCTGGTTGACACGTGGTGGGTTTCAGCTTCATGCAGGCGTTGAGACTTTCATCAGTCAAAGGTGATCGTAGGTTGGTCTGAATGTTCTTTAGATGTGAGAAAGTCTGCTCACATGCAGACGTGGAGACAAACATGGTCAGTACAGCAATACTCACACGCTGCAGTGTGTGGTATGTGACGGGGAGCGTGTTCTCATCGGTGTGTGTTTCACCTTGCAGCCTGCGCCCACTACCCCTCCCCTTTTCAAAGACGGGAGTGCGCATCTGCCGGGACGGTAATTCACAGGTTTCAGGCTGTTACAGATTAAGGGTTTAGATGCGCGGTTTTACAGTTTTGATGCGCAATACATTAGGCGCTGAATTGACACTATACGTTACAAACTGGCATCGCATCGCGCCCGAGAAGGATTGCGATGGTCATCGCTGACAGTAAGAAGCTCCACTGCAACACCATCAAGCTCTGGCTCATCAGACTCAGTCTGGATTAATTTTCTAAAAAAAAGAAAAAGAGAGATGCCAATCATAATCGAATCAACAGAAAATATAGTGTATCTTTATTTAAAAGAGTCCTGTTAAAATCCATTACCTCTATAGTGATAAAAAGAAACCACCTGTTCTACACACAAATCAATCAACTTACCAGAGAATCTAAACGCAGTGAAATAGACATATTAAGCTGATGAACTAACACTGTTCAAGTTTGTCTTACTGAAGATCTTATCACAGGAAACAATATGCCAATTCAGTTCCTATGGAACAACACCAAAGAAATCAGACCATTTATGAAAACTGTATGTATAGACTAAACAAAACGACGTTAGCATTTTGATGAACCATTTACATAATAAACAGTTGTATCTTTTGGTTACTTAAAGAAACTCACAGTGCACGTTTTAAAAACTTCAGAGACATCCTCGTGCAGATTAACCGGCAGGGCGTGAAGAACAGTAGTGCGCTTGGTGTGAATGTCCTGGATTTCCAGTTTACATACAAAAAGAAAAAGGTACAGATGCAGAAGTCAGTTTACTTAAAGCTTTTGTCAATTTGTTCACATCGTCAATCCAATCAGACAAATGGCAAATATAAAATGGACAAAATGCAATATTAGGGGTAGAAAATCAAGCTAATTGTCAAAAG
Organism: Oryzias curvinotus; assembly: GCA_023969325.1. NCBI lineage: Eukaryota > Metazoa > Chordata > Actinopteri > Beloniformes > Adrianichthyidae > Oryzias > Oryzias curvinotus. The sequence continues at coordinate 16,326,892 of CM043711.1, forward strand.
AAGAAGAAAAAACCCTAAAAATAAACAGTAAAACAGTCATCATTACTGGATAAACTTGAGATATCAAATGATTGATTTACCTGCTCATCATAATTTTTTAATATGTCTGCCAGAGCACCTGCAGTCCCTCCAGTTTTTGATGCCTTTTGTCTGAATATGGTCATAAGTCGAGGAAGATGATGGTCAAGTTTAGCATAAAAAGCGTTGGGCAGGTCCCGACTCGTAATCCGCTGAAACTCTGCATACATCTGAATAAAAATAACAGCAGGAGGAGAAAATCGCAACAACAGACTTCAATAAAAAAATAAAAAATCTCACAAATTTATAAAGCAGCACATGGATGCCAAATGAGCAAGAATCATAATTTTCAATTTAAGTGGAGACAGTAGTGATCTATATTACCCCAGACTCTATTTTCAGAGCAGGCCACAGGTCCAGAGGCTTAATAACCGGTGGACAGGACATCACTGCAGGCAGGACTCAGGAAAAGCAGAGAGAACATTGCTGGAAACAGAGAAAAACCCCAAAAGTGCTTTAGAAACCCAGGTTGCGTCCAAATTACCACCCTAATCACTATATAGTACGTTCGTCATTTTGTAGTGCTGTCCAAATCTACAAATCCCAAATTTCCCAGAAGTCTCTGCAAAAAACCAGTGCGCATCGACGCTCACTAGATTGAAAAATATAGACCACAATGCATTGCGTCTGAACAATTTTTGCCCAGATGTATTAAATGTATTTTTTAAACAAACCACCATTTTTTATCTTCAGAACACAGTGGATTCATAAACAGTCCTCATAAAACGCTAATATTAATTAGAAAGGGCTTGTCCAATGTCCAGCAGGGGGCGCTTGGTCCTTAGGGTAACTTAACAGGTTCAGAGTTCGCCATCTTGTTTCATTCCGCACATGGATCTACTATGAAATGAATCCGTTCTCAGGCCTAATCTGACTAGTCTATCATTCAAACATAAAATACACTTTAATAAGCAAAACCAAATACCTGACAATCCGTAAAATTAATTAAAAAATACTTTTTTTTTTTTACAGAACTATTTCAAGTTATGCAGCAACTAGTGGCGGGTGAAATGTCCGGGCGAAGCCTAAAATTAACGCGCCGAACGTTTACAAACTTGACAAATGTAACATAAGTCTGCCATTTCAAGAAATTAAAAAAATAAAACATTGGTACATATCAAATGAATGCAAATACTAATATATATATATATATATAGATAGATAGATAGATAGATAGATAGATAGATAGATAGATAGATAGATAGATAGATAGATAGATAGATAGATAGATAGATAGATAGATAGATAGATATAATATAAATTTTAGGTTCAATAAAAATTTTTTTTTTTTTTAACACTCACTGAGTCCCGTTCGGTAAAGGAAAAAAAATTGTCTTCTTTTTTTCTTCTTCCTGGCAAATAAAAAACTAACCCGAACTCTGATAATTTCTCATCTTGTCTTCTGCCTCGTTTGGGAAACGTGCATAATTGACGCTCCACCAACGGCGATCATATCTGCAACAACCCGATTGGCTGTTGCCGGTCACATGGGTCATGTCAGCTACAGACTGCATACCTTTTCAAAATAAAAGAAAAAATAAAGAAACCCAAAAAAATGTGGTTTACCAGTTTGTTTTTTCTTCTTCAGCATTTTTTTTCAAAAACAACAATAATATTAAATCAAATTTTTAACAGTTGCTAACAATTTTTATATTTTTTCTGTTTTCTTTTTCTGTTTATATATTTATTATTTTTATTTTTAAATTTTTCTTTTCAAGGGTATTTTAACCTTGATTAAAATATGCTAAAGCATGCTTTGGAAAATTCCGGGGCTACCACAAATTCAAATACATTATATTTTTTAAAAAAATTACATTTTCGAGCAAAATCTGCGAGTAAGCGGGGCAGCAAATTTTTTAATCCACCTATTTGAAAAAACAGAAATAAGCAATCCAGAATGCAATAGTTGATTCTAGAAATTACACTTAAATCATGTTTTTCAGTTTAATTTACCTAACTTAAACATATTTTATTTTAAACTAAAAATGATTAGTTACATATACTTAAAACAGGGAATGTGTTACGCAAACTTTATATGATTGAGTTGGTAGAGCTTTTTTGGAAAACTTTGAGTAGTAGCTACTCATTATAGTTACTTTGAACGTTCGGGTTTACAGTGTGCTAATGCATTAATACTACAATAAGATAAGAAAGTGTTAGATGCTGTGAGGGTGAGCAGAGGGGAATAATAGTGCTGCCTACCAACATGTGACTGTAGGTTTAGTTTTCATACTGCTACATCCCACCCCAAGGGAGGGAGAAAATAGGTAACACAAAGAAAATAAAGTTAAGCTAGTAAGCGTTAAAGACTGTCAGTGCAGCCGTTTGTTTGATTGACAGCTGCAAAGGTGAAAGAAGGTAACAAGCTTAAATGCTGAGGCACTTAGGCAATAAATAACAAAACCAAAGTGGGACTTAACTAGTTGCTTGAGGCTTTTATGCTTCCCGCCCAGCCTGGTGATTGGAGGAGGGAAGGAGGGCGCAATCATCTCCTGCAGCCTGCAGGAGATGAAGGCAGCTAGTGGTGGAGGCTTCTGCAAAGGACACGCACGCACGCATGCACGCATGCACGCACACCCACCCACACACATGTTAGAAACAATAAAGGTCAATGGTTTAAAGAGCAATATATTTTAAAAAAAATCAATGAATTAGATGGATAGAATATCAATAGATTAACTAATTTGAAAATCAGTGGGTTAAACGAATTAAAAGCAATTGCTAGTTGCATAGTTTACACACAAAACAGTTTACTGAAAAATAAAAGGCACCACTTATTTATTTCGAGGACAGAACCTCCAGTTTAACCTTTTGGCAACTCCACCAAAAAAGAAAATCAATTTTTCATTTTTTTCTAATTGCTTATGGCCTTGGGTGAGTATTACATAAATTGAGGTAAGAGTTTCAAAAACTGTAATATTCGAGGCGACATGAATGCGTCATGTAGACAGGTGTTTTAAGCGAATGAGAGCAGGGGGCGGGCTCTACGGTTGTAAGACGTATTTCCGGAGGCACGCATGCACGTGCGCGAAAGACTGCTGCTGTGCAGTCTTCAGTGTGTTTTGAACGTCATTAGAGGCATGTAAGTGGGATTTTCTTAAGGATTTGATGTTTTGGGTTTTTTTAATCCGCATTTTAAATCACATTGGTGTTTGATGTTTTTGCTTTAGTCCTTTGAGGTTAGCTAACCCTGCGTTTTGCTAGGTTTTGCTTACCAAGTTACGTGTTTTTGTTTTTCAGAAACAAGTTCGGATCCTTGAAGCCGGTGCCTGAGCAAGTGTTGAACAAGTTGAATGTAAAAAGAGTGTGTCAACTACATTTGCGTTTCTTACACACGATTGTATTCATACAATCTCGCCAACGGTGAGTCTGGTTTTCTGGGTATTTGACGTCCATGTTTTATTTTTAATTTTAGTTTTATCGTGTTTTTGCATCTTGTCTCACATTGACAATACAACAAGAACCGAGTCTGGTGGATTTCTTAACAGATTCCATTTAATGTAAACATGTTAGCATAATGTCAGATAATAGAACATTCATAATCTGCATTTACTGGGTGATCCTATATTGTTGATGTTTAATGTATGCTCTGTTGTTTTACAGCTTTGCTCTAATGTCTGATTTGGAAAGTCCACCTCCTCCTCCTGCCCTGGCCGGAGAGAAAAGAACTTGTCCAGAAGATGAGGAGCAAGACTTACCATTAAAGAAACAAAAAACTGAAGCTGATCAGGGCAACAGGCTGCTCCCAGCCAAGACGAGGAAACTTCTTGCTTGCCTGAAGAAGAAGAAGCATGTGAGGGGGAGGAAGAGAAGGATGGGGACACCTTTGCTGACATGATGAAGCACGGGCTGACTGAGATGGATGTGGGCATCCTGAAATACGTCAGCGACCATGAGGGCTTCTCTGGAATCCTGAAGGAGAGGTCTGCATGCTTCCAGACAGAAATGCATGGTCAAAAATATTTGCTATGTTAGAAGCTGAAGTTGTTTAATGTGACGCATTATTTTTGTTCAGGTACTCGGATTTTGTTGTGCACGAAATTAACAAACAAGGGAAAACGGTACACTTAGATGACGTCTCTGTACCAGCAGACACAGAGGTAAACAATCACTTTTATCATAAGAAAAAAATAACTTTATGCAAGAAATGGGAGCAAATGATTAAAGTCCCACTCCAAAAAAAACCCTTCCCAGTGGGCTTTTAATTATAATTGAGGAAATTTTAGCCAAAATAATAGTAAAAAAATGTGTCGTTTTCTGCAGAACAACAGTAGTTCATTAAAAATTCACCTCTGAGTTGGTGCAAGGCAACCCCATTCCCCTTTCCCCTCCCCATTGCTGAAAGCTGTCTGTTTACACACCCTCCTGCTAGCTTGCAGCCCCTCAATCCCCCAGCCTAACATTATCTTTGCAGCAAAAACGGCGAGCAATATTGGAGATATCCAGCCGTAGAGTTCGGAGTCAGATAACAGCTCAGATGAGGAAAAAAAAGACGTTCATGGATCTATTCATCTGCAAGTGGACGCATCAGAATGGAGCAGATCAGGGAGCTAGCAGCTTGCTCTTGTAGCTTCTACGTCACACCTACAAGCTTTTTCAAATGTCCTGCTCTTAATTCACAACAATTTGAATAAAGAAATGCAATTTGATCTTAATGTTCTTTATATATGTCCTCCATCATGAAAAAAATGCCACAAGAACATGTTAAAAACACCAAAAACAGGATTTTAATTGGAGTGGGTCTTTAAGTATAGCAAGTTCTGGACATTTGTTTGTATCTTTTTTTAAAAAATTTCATATCTTTTGATTACATTCTTTAAAATTGCCAGAAATGTGTTTGATATTTTTGCTGGAGCATAGTCTGCCATGAGTAAAGATTTCCCTTTATTGCAGGAGGTCCAGGGGGAGGAGCATCAGCCAAAGGATGACGACGTGCTAACAGAGGAGCAGAAGAAGCAGCTTGGCGACCTGCAGCTTTATAAGAACAAGGAAGGAACTGTCTCCATTCAGGTGCTTCTATTGACCCCCAGCCTCTTTGTAATGAAAGAAATGTCTGAAAGTCCATTAAGTATTTTTTTTTGGTATTCCTTCTCGGACCTTTAACACCTTTAGGTTGTCGATGATACAAAAGAGAAGCGGACCCTCATCCACAAAGCAATCAAGACCCAATTTCCTGGTCTGGAGACAAAGACTGAAGAGAAGGACGGCTGCAGGTTCATAGTGGCCTATCATGTTGCTGGGAAGAAGGCTTTAGCAGGTGGGTAGAGGGGAAACAGAACCACTAATGCAATTAGTGGAAAAAAAGGAACTGAACTCGGATAAATGGAAGAATGCATTGCACGTTCATTTTTTAAAATCTTCTTAGTTCATGTCTCATTTGCTCCAACACAGAGAATTTAGGATGCATGATCAGCACACCTGCATGATTCTGCTGCAAGTTTAGTAAATCTATTGAACATTTTTTGGTTACAGAAAAAAAAAACCTTTCTTAGTGGAATGCTCTGACAACCTTAAGAATATTTTTGAAATAATTGCATCACAAAACAGAACAAAAAACTTTCAGCTTTCATGCAACAAACACCCTCAGCTCCCTGCATGAGGTCTCATCCTGATGACTCGCCTACCAGTCTGTGAGAGCCTCGCTTTTAGTAACGGTATTTTATCCCCTTTTTGCTTGTCTCTTGTGGATAAAAGTCCAAGCATCTACAGGTAAGTTCTGACTCTCTTCACAGCACAGAAGAACAGGTTCCACTTCTTTACTCTGTAGGAAAACGGTCCACTCATGCATACATGGAAGGGTACAATCTGCACACATATGACTGGACTTTGCAGTATCTTTAGGTTTTTTTTTTCCATGCAGGTTTCCATGTCTGAATGCAACCTTTCTTTCTCTGTCTTTCAAAAAAAACAAAAAAAAAAGCTCCAAGAAAACACTTCTGGCCTAAAAACCGCGGTAGTTTCTGCCACTTCGTCCTATACAAGGAGAACAAAGACACCATGGATGCTATCAACGTGCTGTCAAAGTTTCTCAGGTCTGTGTGTTTGTTTGTTTTTTTGTTTTCTTAAGCAACTTCCAAATTAACTTAGACGTCGTCATATTTGTTGTGATTGTTGTGTTTGTAGGCTCAGACCCAACATGTTCTCCTACATGGGCACCAAAGACAAGAGAGCCATCACAGTGCAGGAAATCGCAGTGCTCAAGTAAAGACATTTGCTTTGCTGTAGACAATGATTTCCTCTAAACGGTTTTCAGGGAAGCTTTTCTCTCATCGGATGTGTGTTTAGTTTAGCCGTTACCTTTTGAATTTTAGGACTTTATGCTTATTATTATACAATTTCCGGTATGCAGCTCAATGAGGCGACTATTGTTGTAATATTGGTCTATATAAATAAAATTGTATTGAATTTAAATAAATTACTTTACAGGAGAATTTTCACTCTTCAAAACATTAACAACTGTTACTAATTATACTTTTCTAAGTAAATAGACTGGAATTATCATTCAGATAAGTGAAAAATAACAATGAAATCAATGAAAAAAGCTTAAATTGTTAGATTTTGGTGGGTGGTCTTTGTTTTTTGGTAAATAAATGAACTGCATCAATTTCTCTGTTTGAGCAGGATCACAGCAGAGAGATTAGCTCACCTCAACAAGTGCCTCCTGAACCTGAAGGTTGGAAACTTCAGTTACAAAAATCATCCTCTGAAGCTGGGGGAGCTGCAGGGAAACCACTTCACTGTCATCATCAGGTCAGCGGACGTCCTGTGCTCTTTTACAGTGACGGGTCCTAAAAGGATTTCCTAAGATCAGCGTAAACTGTGGATCACGTAAATTCAGGATGTCAAACATTTACACCTGCAAGACGCTTTCGGAAAGCTTTTCTTACCTAATGACTGTTTCTCTGCATTTGTCGCTCCAGGAACATCTCAGGAACAGGCGAGCAGGTCCTTCAGGCCATGACTTCCCTCAAGCAGACCGGCTTCATCAACTACTATGGCATGCAGCGCTTCGGCACCACAGCTGTGCCAACGCAGCATGTTGGCAGGTAATATGGGCTCCAAAAAAGCTACACGCTGTTGCTCCTAACTTCATTTTTTTTTTTGTCTTGCTTCGTGTGTGTCAGAGCCATTCTGAGAAACAACTGGAATCAGGTGGTGGATTTGATTCTGAAACCTCGTCCTGGAGGTAATCCCACCCTGTTCTCACTAGTTCGACTGTGTTTGAGTTATAATTGTTGTTTTTTTTTTGTTTCTGCAATGCGTCTGCAGCAGAGAAAGAATATTTGGTCCACTGCAGAGAGGAGTGGGCTAAGACTCAGGACCCCGAGGCAGCCCTGAAAAAGCTGCCCAACAAGCGCTGCCTGGAAGGACAGCTGCTCCGAGGCCTGTCCATGTACGGCAAGAAAAACATCGTCACAGCCTTTGGACTGGTTGGTTACTTTTTTCATAGAAATAGTGAAAGTGCTCTTAAAGCACGACAGTTGTTTCTGTTGTTGCAGAGTTGTAATCTGCTGCCTACATCTCATGTGAGGAGGTTCACGTGTGCTGCAGCACTACTCCAAATCTAACGCTTTGATTGTTCTTCTCATCCACAGATTCCTCGCAACAACCGCCTGATGTACATCCACAGCTACCAGAGCTTCGTGTGGAACACCATGGTGAGCCGCAGAATCCAGGCTTTCGGTCTGGAGGCTGTGGCGGGCGATCTGGTCCTCCGAGGAAGTAAATCCATCACTTTTCTCTTTAGCTGCATACTTTCTGTTGTTAATACCAGAAAACATTTGGGCTTTTCAATGAATATTAAATAGATTCCCCCTCCCCTTAGACTAATAAAATACCTCATTTATGTTCAGCATCAGCTTAATTTTTTGTTTGTTTGATAAAGAATAAAAGAAATGAATCAGATTATTCATCTAAAGAGGCTGTGAGTTCTTAGATTCACTATAACTAGTGAATAGAACAGAGATCTTTTTGAGATCCTTTTTGTTGCAGCTTTGCTGTATCACCATTTGTCTGATCGGAGTATTGATAAGGGCTTGGAATTATATCTGCCTGCTCCGTATCACATCCTATAACTCCATTAATACAGAATTTTTACTCACCTTTGTAGGTCTGAAAGTCTATAAATTGATGCATCACCATACAATTACTGAATCAGTATGCGAGTAATATAAGATTATGTAAACTATGCCTCTATTCTGTTTCTGAATGAGGTTTGATCAATTATGAGTCAAAAATGTCTTCAGCAAATATTTAGCTACAAGTTAGTTCCATATTAGGAACTTCCTGGTAAATGTTCCCAATTCACTGCAATGCAGAAAGTAGAGCAGTGTTAAAGACTCAATCCAATGAAAACGGTGTTTTTAACATGTTCTTTTGGCATTTTTCTAATGGTGGAGGACATGTATAAAGAAAATTCAGATTAAAATGGCATTTCTGAGTATCTCTTTATTCAAAATGTTGTGAATCAGGGGCAGACAGTGACAGAAAGTACAATGGGTGTTCACGAGCTCACTGCTCCACTTAAACAGATTGCTCTCGGTTATGGGCGACGGGGAGGGGGGAGGGGTTGCTCTGCATTGACGATTCCGCCAACAAAACATAAAGGCTACTCCCGCTCTGTCCCAGAAAATGACAGGTTTCTAAATTTTGGCCAAAAACAGCACAATCCTAATTAAAAGACCACGGAGAACGCTTTGAAAATAGATCAAAAGATGATCTGAGTGCGATTTTAAGCTCATGTGACCCAAAACGACCTTATGGTCAGATTGTCTCAGGACTTGGCTAAAAAAAAAAAACGTTGACTCACTGGATTCTCTAACTTCAAAACACTTGATGAAAGCAGTGGAGGCTTCCTGTGCGGTTTGGCTGCTAAACACTAAAAATGAACCTAAAAACCTGAGACTCTCTATTTACTCCTTTGTTGTAGTTTTTTGTAAATGATTTTTGCTGCACCTGCAGCCAATTTAGTCTTTAAATCTTTTGATTCTTAGCTAGGCAGCAATTTTGTCGTGCGGGCACACACAAAAAACAGATTATTAGTTTATTGCTCTCTGTCAATCAAATTTGATGCATCAATCTTGTATTAGAAATCCACTTCCAACACCTAAGAATAGAAGTTCAAAGTTTAGGGCCAGTACATTTACTGAAACCCTTTCAAATGTTTCCACTCCAATTGGACTTTTAGGCTCATTAAGTCTGCGTTTGTGTTTGTGAAGCCACCGCACATGTGCTGTCTGCCGAGGAGGCCAAGCAGCACTCCATCCATGACATTGTGATGCCGCTTCCTGGGTTTGATGTCATCTACCCCTCTCACCACGGTAAGACTCCTCCTGATGCTTTGGTACTTCCAGGTCATGTGTGGTTTTGGTGCTGATGCTTTTCTGGATAAAAACACCGTCCTCTCCAGGGAAGTGCGTCATTTCTTTACTTTTCCATTTATATTAGATCTTCCTGCAAAATAAATGGTTTTTTGTTAGAGTGTGTTGTTCCAGGTTGTGAATAAAGGTTTGTTGTGTTCCGTCAGTCGGGGAAGGTTACAGAGAACTGCTCTCGGCAGACGGGCTGGACATCGACAACATGAGGCACAAAGTGAAGGACTACTCTCTGGCTGGAGCGTACAGACGCATCATCATCAGACCCACCGATGTCAGCTGGTCAGTACTTCCTGTTTCCGCCTCAGCCCAGATGTTTTCACCTGTCTCTGCTGTGACTTTTATGAGCTTGTTTTGACGAAGATAGCAACTTTTGGAGCAAGTAAGAGATCTTTTTGTTTTGTTTTTTGGTGTAGGGAGGTGATTCAATACGATGATCCCAGGATCTCTTTGGTTCATACCGACCTGGAGAAACTGGAGAACAAACCGGCTCCTGTTTTCAACACAGGTACATTTATTCTAGGCCTCATTATATTAAACAGATGAACACTGTATAACACAAGACTGCACTCTACAAGCATTCATGATCCAACCGTAAAGATGTTTTGAAGTAAGAGATATATTTTAAAGAACTGTCTTTGTATGTGAAGCAAAATGGATTAAATGGAATCAAATGCTCGTTTCTAATTCCAACCAACTTGTTTTCTGTTGTGTTTTTGGCTTGTTGTTGCCGATCCCTGCCGCTAGAGGGAAAGTATCGAGCTCTAAGGATGGAGTTCTCCCTGCCCCCCTCCACCTACGCCACCATGGCAGTCAGAGAGGTCCTGAAGCTGGACACCAGCATCAAGAAACAGACCCAACTCAACACCTTGTGGTTCAACTGAAGCCCAAAATTAATTCCAGGCACCATTATGTTTGGGCCACACACTGCAGTGAGTGTTTGGTGTGGAACAGAAACCATTTTCCATCTATGAGAGTCTTTCATTTTTTTTAAAGCAAGGAATATAAGTTGAGTATTTTTTTTTAAAACTATGTTTTACTTTGAAAGGTTTCTGTATTTCAGTGAGAAACGTATAAAAAGACAACTGGAAGCCTTTAATTGTCAGGACGCACAAAAATGAATGTTGACAGTTTGACACCATTCAGACTGTTTATATTAGCTGTTAGCCACCAAGAAATTAAAACGGTCAAGATTTAACATAAAATGTGTCTCCTGGATTTTTTTTTAAAGCATTTAAATATCATTAAAAAAGATTGAATTCAGTTTTTCTGCCTTTTTGAGATATGCTTGTCTGCACAATGTGAGCAATTATCTGATTCTCCTGTCTTCCTCTAAAAAAAACAAGTCTTCCTTCTGCTGAAAACACTGTTGTTCCCAGAAGAATGTCTGTTAATGAACTGATCTCAGGAATCTGACTTTTTTTATTTTGTGGCACCAAAATGCGGCCATTAAAACAGATCAGTCTGTTTTTGTAGTCCATAGAGTGGCACAATTCTAGATATAAATGTAATCAAAAGAAGCTTTTGACACAATACGTTAAACTGTTGACCAGTTAAAACTGTAGTACATGTAGTTGGGATTGTGTTGAAAGCGAGAAAGCAAATTGCAGAGCGGCGCCGTAGCGACAGGGCTGGAAGAGGGAATGTAAAAGTCTTGTCTAATCTCCGCTGAACAAAAGGCTCACAGTGAAAAGGGTCATTTAGACTAGAGCTCCTGCTGTAGAGAATGAACTCAGATAAAAGTAAAACATACATTTGCTGAGAGATTAGTCTATATAAGAGAAGCCTCTTTCAATAATGTATTTTACTGATTTTCAGTGGAAAAAAACTTTTAAAAAAAAGTAAAAAGTAAAACAACTTGTTTTAACGTTGAAACCGTGACATTTTAGCATTTATAGTCAACACTTGTACATAACTTAAGTAGTTCTTTAAATAAATAAGATTGGTTATGAAGTATGAAAAGTTTAAACTTTATTTCAACAATTAATCTGGAAGCTGCTGCTCCTAAAGTCCCTCTCTGATCATCTTCTGATATATTTTCAAAGCATTCCCAGTGTTCCTTTAATAATTTTTTATGATTGAATTTTTATGATTGATTATGACGTTTTTATTAGACTAAATAAAAAAACTGTCACTTTCTAGAACACAGCTTCTGCAGAGCAACAGTCCTTTAGAAATTCACCTCTGAGTTGTGGGTCTGGACTGCTAGTGTGAAGTAAGCCCTCCCCCACTTTCCATCATCCATCTGTTTACGCTCTCTCCTGGAAGCTTACAGCCCCTCACACCCCAACCTAACATTACTGATGTAACAACAATGGCGAGCAATATTGGAGCTATCAGCCGTAAAGTTTGACAGATGAGGAAACCAAAGTCGCACATCTGGATGGAGCGGAGCAAGGAGCTTGTGTGAAGCCGAGTGTATTTTTTATGTCCAAATAGGCTTTTTAAATGTCTTATTTTGTCTGCTCTTGATTAACAATGATTTAAATAAAAAAAAATACTCAAAAAGGCCATTTGAAGCTTTATTTTCTTTATGTATGTCCTCCATCAACAAAAAATGCCACAAGAACATGTTAAGAAACACAATTTCCATCTGAGTGGATCCTAAAATGTGACTAAATATGATTGACCCTCTGACTTAATTTTTTCTGAAGATACTGACTAATTACATTTCAGGGGTTTCTTTTATTCAGAGAAAAGTCTCTAAAACAATTCTGAGTATTTTGTTTAAACTGCTAATTTCGACCATTATTATTTTTCCATCTATAGTTGCATCTAAGATGAGGAGTAGGGTTGTCTCTGGACTTAAGGACTAATTTAACATGTTGGTGGCAGGATCACAGTTCTGGTAGAAGATCTGGAAGGAGCTGTCAACATAAGTGACTTTCTTCAGGAAGATCTCCAGCTGCTGCACCGTCATCTCCTGCACCTTGTTGTCAACCTTGTCGTTGAGGCCGTGAGCTGCAAACGCGGGGAACTTGGAGCGCTCAGAGTATGGAGCATTGTGGTCAAAGTTGGTGCAGCAGTACGCTGACCAGAGGTAGGTGGGAATGCCCAGGCGGTTGATGTTCTCTCGGCGTATGGTGTGGCCTGACGTGGTGATCCCGGTGATGACGTAGGCAGTGCCCCGGCAGTAGTTGTTCAGCCTCTGACGTATGGTGTGTTCGTGGTTTTTCCAGGGACCAATGTTGAACTCTCGAACTTGAGGGACTACGTTGGTCAGCGTGTAGGTGGCGGCCTTGTCGTCCAGGTCGCCCTGGTGCTCGTCTGGGTTGAGCTGACCTCGTTCAAAGATCACGCTGTTGGAGTAGTCTTCCAGCACAGCCTGAGAGTCCTCAAAGCTGCTGTGATGGTTGTCTGAAGGGAAGTGCTGCATCTCTCTGGAGTCAGACATCATGGACAGCTGGGAAGACAAACATTACAATTCACCACAAAGAGTCATCTCAGCATTAAATACATTTAAAGTCCCGCTCTGATCATCATTTTTTTTTTTATCTATTTTCAAAGTGTTCCCGTTGGTCTTTTAATTATGAGTATGCCGTTTTTAGACAAATTCCAAGCACCTTTGTTGTTTTCTAGCACATAGTTTCTACAGAGCGTTGATTAGAAATTTTGAATTGTGGGCGGAACTGTCTGCGTGGAGTAAGCCTCCCCTCATTTCCCATCATCCCTTTTGTTTACACTGTCTTCTGCTAGCCTACAGCCCCTCACAACCCCAACACAGTATTACCTCTGCAGCAAATTGAAGCTATCCAGACGTACCGGTTTGTACTAGCTACCAGCTCAGACGAAGAGACCTACATGGATCTAGTCGTCTACAAGTGACTGTGTCAGACTGGGGTAGAGCGGGGAGCTTATGACCTGCCCACTGTAGAGCCTACATCTCTGCTAGAAGCTTTTTCCAGTGGCATGTTTACATCTGTCCTGAATCCCAATTTGAATGAGGAAATACTTAGAAATGCAGTTTAAAGCTTCATTTGTTTTACATTTGTCCTACATGAGAAAAATGCCACAAGAACATGTTAAAAACACCAAAAGCACAATTGAAGTGGGTCATAAACAACAACAACAAAACCTCATGCGTGTATTTCCTGAAGTATTATTGTCAGGATTTAAGAAAACGTAACATAAAGTAGTGTTTTTCAAAATAAAGCTTTGAAAATTTAAACAGTGGTGTGCAACCTTTCATGCTGTTTATAAGACATTCAGGAATAGCACAGACGAGGTGCAGTCAAGGTTTAACCTTCTGAATTTGTATCAGGGAGATGCAGCACAAGATAATTATTTTAAACTCAAACCTATCTCAAACCTTCATGCAAACACAACTCAGGATGTACATTTACCTGACTTAAATATCCTTAAAGGTCCCAATAATTCTGCAACAATACTACATTATTTAAAATTTAAAATGTTAACCTGTTAATTTTTTAAATATGGGTTATATTCTTACATTCTACAAAAAAAAGTTGACTGAAAGTTTATAGCTTAAAGAAATTTGTGTCAATCAAAATAGAATGAGGCAAAAACGTCTTTTGTCAGCCACTAATTGTGCAAGTTCACTCCCACTTAAAAAGATGAGAGGTCTGTAATTTTCATCATAGGCATATCTCAAATATGAAAGACAAAACAAAAATAAATACATCGTTTTTTAAAGAATTTATTTGTAAATTATGCCGGAAAATAAGTATTTGGTCACCTACAAATAAGCAGAATGTTTGGCTTTCACAGACCTGTAACTTCTTCTGTAAGAGGATCCTCTGTCCTCCACTCATTACCTGGAATAACGGCACCTGTTTGAACTGGTTATCTATAAGAAAGACACCTGTCCACAACTTTAAACAGGCTGGGAAGACTGAATCTGCAATAGGTAAGCAGCTTGGTGTGAAGAAATCAGCAGTGAGAGCAATTATTAGGAATGGAAGCCATTCAAGACCACTGTTAATCTCCCTCCATCTGGGGCTCCCTGCAAGATCTTACCCTGTGGGGTCAGAATGGTCACAAGGTTAGTGAGCAAAAATCCCAGAGCCACACGGGGGGACCTAGTGATGACCTGCAGAGAGCTGCGACCAAAGTAACAAAGGCTACCATCAGTAACACATGATGCTGCGAAGGACTCTGCCAGGACAATCCTGCAGTGCCAGACGTGTCCCCCTGCTAAAGCCAGTACATGTGAAGGCCCGTCTAAAGTCTGCTAGAGAGCATTTGGGTGATCCAGAAGAGGATTGGGAGAGTGTCCTTTGGTCAGATGAAACCAAAATAGAACTTTTTGGTAAGAACTCTACTCATCGAGTTGCATCCAAAGAACACCACATCTACTGTAAAGCATGGAGGAGGAAACACCATGATTTGGGGCTGTTTTTCCAGCAAAGGGTCCATGACGACTGATCCATGTAAAGGAAAGGATTAATGGGGCCATGCATTGTCAGATTTTGAGTGAGAACCTCCTTCCATCAGCAACGGCACTGAAGATGAAACGTGGCTGGGTCTTTCAGCAGGAGAACAATCTCAAACACAAACGCCCGGGTAAAGAAGAAGTGGCTTCGTAAGAAGCATTTCAGGAACCTGGAGTGGCCTAGTCAGTCTCCAGATCTCAACCCCTAGAAAATCTTTGGAGGGAGTTGAAAGTCCATGTTGCCCAGCAACAGCCCCAAACCTCACTGCTCTAGAGGAGATTTGCATGGAGAAATGGGCCAAAATACCAGCAACAGTTTTTAAAAACCCTATAAAGACTTACAGAAAACATTTGACTGCTGCCATTGCCAACAAAAGGTAAATAACAAAATATTGAATTTAACTTTTGTTATTGACCAAATACTTATTTTCCACCATAATTTACAAATAAATTCTTTAAAATTCAGACAATGGGATTGTCTTGACTTTTTTTTTCTCATTTTGTCTTTCATAGTTGCGGTTTACCTATAATGAAAATTACAGGCCTCTCATCTTTTTAAATGGGAGAACTTGCTGACTAAATACTTTTTTGCCCGACTGTACATTCCAAACTCATGTATACTTGTTTAAAAAAGTAAAACCATTCCAACACATCTCTTAATAATGGCTTTTTGGTGGTTTACTTTGAAAGGATGATAGGAAAATAAACAGACCAGTTGTACCTTTGCAGTTTTTATGGCCACAAAGAAAATCTGTTGCAAAATAAAATGAATAGTATTGTGTCTTTTTCAGAAAAAAGTCCTCAAATAAAGATATTTTTCCTGTTCCGAACAAGCTCTGTTACCTGCGGTTCATACATCCACGGCACGTCAACCTTCTTGAAGCCGTCAGAGCGTTTGAAGGTGTAGGCCGAGTAAACAGGGATGCGGCTGAAGGTGTCATAGAGAGTGATGAACCGCGGTTTGCCAGCGTAGAACTGACAGATCTTCTTGAACGGCTGCTCCTCAAGTCCCCGTGGCAGCGTCCCCATGTACAGGAACTGCTTACACTCTGGTGAAAGGATTTCCTGCACCTCTGCTCCCACCATCCCAGCAAGAAGAAGGCACACGAGCATTCTATCCATTCTGCATTCAGGGAAAAACTGCACCAACGGCACATGTAATCTCTTTAAAATACTACTGGGCGAGATCATTTCCCTGCACAGAGGAGGCTTGAACCATCTGGGGTTTGTCATGCAAATCCTTATCTGGTTCAACCTTGCAGCCAACCATTGCTGAATTTGGAAAGCAACTTTATACTGCATTCACAGGAAAGAATACCTTTGTCCTTTACAGTTATTATGCATACTGTTATTAGATAGGACTTTATTTTGGAAGGAAAAGCACAAGAACTAACCTATATACTCTCAGAGATCAGGTCCATGACTGTAATCCACTGTAATATTTCAGTGGAAATCGGTTATTGACTCATAGAAGCGTTAAGGAGTATAAAACCTATAAAGTGTGCATCTGTTTGAACAAATTAGTTGAAAGTCCTAAAAATGCAATTCAGAAAACTTTACAAGAAACATCACAAAAAAAAAACGGAAGAAGCCTTGAACAGCAGGTTATAATGTAAAATTCAGTGAAAGGTGTTAAAAAAGGACTAACTTGACACAAATTGTAAAATTGTTTGTTTACATCTGACCTTCAGGTTTGAGAATATTCTGAAATGTGAAGGAAAGGATTACTCTGCATTGATCGTTGTCAACGAAAAACACAAGATCTTGTCTAAAAGTAGGTGCAGCTAAAGAGGAAACGCCTAAACCTTGTATGGTAAGTTTTACTTTATAAGTAAGACTTAATAAGTTATAAGAACAGATCTCCATCATCGGACGCCAAGAAATCAAAATGCAGTGTCTTACTAGAGTGGAAGCCGGGTGTAAAAACATTTTTGTATTCACAGAATAATGTGGTTTTGCACTGCCATTGCCATAATTTAGCTTTAATAAAGCTTTAGCTTCAACTTGACCATTGTTTTGGTGAGAAAAGTTTGCAAAGTTGTGTGCTTTTCTTTCCTTCCCACCATCTTAAAGAATGTGTGTTTTTAGACGAGAGAAAGGCCTGGAATGTTTCCCCAAAGCCTTCTGTTCCCACCACAAAGGGTTGATGGCAGCGTGACCTCTCGAGGGACAAACACTTCCTGTTTACCATCCGAGCATCCTCTGTGTTTACGCTGTAATTCTATGCTGACCTGCTGGTGCCCTGTCCTCCATCAACCGTTACAACAACCATCAAGATATAACTCATGTCGGAGTCACACAGCTGTTAAAAAGAGTAAAAGCTGAGGGTGGTGGGACACAGACTTTCCTTTTAAACATGAATGGTTACAGTATTCTACCTTAATTTTAAGTGAAAATAATGAGCTGCCAGAGCAAATCATTTTATTTGGAGACTTGAAAAGTCAATAACTACTTTTATTTATTGTTTTTCACATTTTATGTCAATTTTGTGAACACATTGTGAATATTTTCATAAACTGTGAATTTCAACAACTTACATTTACAATATTTCTTGGTTGGATTGTGGCATTTAACATGAAAAATAATACGCTCTTTAAAACAAAAACAGAAAATAGGTGTGGTTTTTGTAAAAACAACTGCAAACATTCCTCACATTTGTCTTTATGTTCACTAGTTGAGAAATTGAACAATCTACCTTGTCCTCGTATCATTCAGCATTTTTCTTAAAAATATTGGGTGAAAAACTATTGTGAAAAAAAAAAACAACCTAAAAAACATTCTAAGAAATCAGATTCAGGGTATTTATGTTTATAAAATAAGAAAGAAAAGCTTAATTTAATATTCTAAAATTAAGTTGGGAGAAAGAACTTATTCTGTTGTGTTGAAATGATCAAACATGGTAAAGGAAATTACTCTGAATCTTTTCAGGAAATGTGCACATAAGATATTATTTATGATCAACTTTGGCTGCTGGATCAAATTAAAGTAAAGTAAATTAAGTAAATTAAAATATTTACTGTTTAATTTATCCATGGATCTGTAAAAGCACTGTTAAGAACCTTAAAATGTTCTGACACACCTGTTCTGAACTGTCCACCTGCAAAACAATGATCTCACCAAGAATGATTTATATGTACTTTGTTTACAGCAATATTTCACTAAAAAACACTTAAATTCACAATGTTCTTTTAAAAAATTGTATAAAAAAGACCCTCATATAAGCCACAGATTGATTTTGTAGGTTTAGCCATGAAGAAAAATGTAGTTTCAGCTGCAAACCTTTTGTCGATTTTGTTTAAAGCCACTTTCCGTTCTGAAGTTGTAGATAGTTGAGAGCGTGTTATGTATCCTTCTTTTTTTCAGATTTGATTACTGTAACCAGAGTGTTTCTGAACATGCGACACACTGGGGACAGAATGTTTGCTTGCACTTGCACATTTGAAGGTGTTTACATGTGTGTGCAGAGGACGAGCAGCGTGGACGGCCTTGTTTGTCAGGCTGTTTGTGTGTGGGCTCTCCGGAAGTTTGCAAGTTTGTTTTAAGGGGGGCTTGTGTCTGCAGACTGTCACTGGGGTGGTCTGGTTCCAGAAAAAGGAGGGCTTCAGTCGGGTTCACTTCTGTCTGCAGAGAGGACATATAAAAACATACAGACTGAAGAGACAACAGCAGAAAAGAAAGGTCTTGATGAAGATGAGGAGATGAAGGCTCCACTGTGGAAATTACTTTCATAAAGCTGTAGGTGCTTAAAGTAAGTATCGTCTCAAATCATGTATAGAAAGTAATTTTTAGTCTGCTGTGTGGCTATGAATTTTGAATTTAAAATCTTTTTTCATGTTTTTTCCTGTAATCCTGTTGTTTATAGCCTCCAAAATTATTTGACTTTTATTTTTATTTTGCCTGATTGAAATGAGACTTTTTAAAGAAGATTCATGCACATGTCCAATGATAGAAGTTTCTGTCTTTGACATGTATTTTAGATTTTCTTATGTAATCACAAGGGAAGCTCCTCAGTGTAATCCTATTTTATGTCTTTGATTTTCAGACCTTCCAAGTCGAGACTGACGAAGCCAAGGTGAACTGAAGTTTCTGTTTTATTCCTTTTGGACTCATGTGAACTATTACCTATAACAGACAGATGTCGGATCAAGATGCCCCCCCTTCCCCCAGCCCTACCCCCTTTTTCCTCTGTGACTACAGTGACTGGTCGCCCTCCCTTTTCATTATCCCTTCAGTCTACTTGCTGGCCTTCTTGCTTGGTTGTCTTGGAAACGGCTTGGTTCTGTGGGCCTATTTGGACCGATCTGAGGGCAGGCAGACAGGGGCATGGGGCAAACAGAACAAGGAAGTCAGACAGCTTTGCTGTAGTTTCAGAACCAGGATAAAACGTGCTCCACATGGTTGTTTTTGTTCAACAAACAAATCAAATGTCACTGATTCTTCGGGACAAAACAACAGACCCCCGTGTCCTTCCTCCAACACTCATCCTCCTCTCATCCCTCGTACCCCCAGGTCTCTAACAGACTCCCTCATAGCCAGTTTGGCTTTGGCTGACCTCTGCTTCCTTGTAACTCTCCCTCTTTGGGCAGTTTACACAGCAATGGGCTACCACTGGATCTTTGGGCAGGCTCTTTGTCAAATCAGCAGCTTCCTTACAGCTCTCAACATGTACGCCAGCGTCTTCAGCCTGAGCATGCTCAGTCTGGAGCGGTATTGGATTTTGACCGGTCGGCAGTCCTCCAGCCAGCAGCCACCACAGAGCTGGCCCTCCAGAGCTTTTTGGGTTCTCGGTGGCGTGTGGGCGGTGGCCGGTGTCCTGGCTCTTCCTGGCTTGCTGCTGCGCTCGGTCAGGGAGATCGAGCTTGAGCTGGACCCCGAAAACAGCCAGCAGCTGGACTCCAGAAATGCCATCCTTTCCTGTCAGATGGATTACTCCATAATGATTGGATCAGAGCTGGAGGACTCGGAAAAAGAGAGGATGGAGATGTTGTGGGCTTCTGCCTTGAGCATCAAATCAACTCTGTTCGGTTTCCTGCTTCCTTTTATCATCTTGCTGGTTTGCTACTGCTCTCTGGCCCAACTCCTCAGCAGACACTTTGGACGGGGCCCTGGTACTGACCGCAAACGCCAGAGGAGACTGCTCCGGGTGATTGTTACTTTAGTGATGGCGTTCTTTCTGTGCTGGCTGCCCCTGCATGTTAATAAAACAATGGCCATGCTCCTGGAGTTTGGATTCGTTGCCTACTCCTGCTCTTTAGACCAAAGTCTGCTGGCTGCTCACCCATATGTGACCTGTTTGGCCTACATCAACTCCTGCTTGAACCCCTTCCTCTATGCAGCCTGTGATCCATCCTTTAGGAGGAGATGCAAAGGAGCTCTCCTTACGTTGTGTGGACTATGCAGAGGAAGAGGAGAAACCAAAGCCAGCAAGACTGATGAACCTGATGAGAAAGAGGATAGGAGCTCAACTTTTCCCATGAGGACGCAGGACACACATCGGTTAGAGGATGGGGAGGGAGAGGAGATGGTGCTTGCAGTGGCTGAGGAGGCCTAAAATGTTAATTATTTATTTTTTGGTTGTCCAGAAACTACACGAACGTATTTGATAACTTTGAATCACTTTGTTTTAGGTGCAACACAACTTTAAATCAAGAAAGTCAACTCTAGAAATGCATTTTTAGGCAAGAAAAAAAAAGTTTTTATTTTATATTGAAACCTTAACCTCTCTGGGTTAATCAAATCTGAAAGAAATATAATGTATTCTAGATTCCAAAAGTTTTATGAACGTAAATTGAACTGAATCAATCTCCACTGCATTTAAAATATCTTTGATCACAGTCAGAGATGAAATATTACAGGTTTGAAAAGTTTTGGTTGATGTTTGTTTTTAATATGTTGTTTTTTTTAAAATACAACAGGTAAAATGTAGCCAATTGCATGAAATGTCACTCCTAGTGTTTATAATAAGTGACTTAAAAAAGAAAAGCTGTGGTTTATAACCCCAGTGAACCATTTGGCAAACATTGCAAAAATCATTGTTTAGAAACATTTATAGATCTAAATGTGAAAAAAAAATATTTAAAAAAATAAGTATTTTCATGCTCACCCATATGTTTTGCAATATTTTCATGAAATTAACAGGACAAAGTGGTGCCAAGTTGGGGAACTTTATGTTGGGGACAGTCTAAAGTTGGAGAGGGCTTTACAGGAGAGAGCAGTCTTTTTGGAAGCAAATATATTTGGAATCTATCGCAAACTATAAGAAAAAAATCTTCTGACGACTGTGATCACTGTAAAGAAAGAGATGCAACACAGCTTTTCCTCAAAGATGCCAATGACAGAGCTCTGACAGTTTTTTTTCCCTGATTGAGAAAATGAAGACGAACGAGGTTAAACATCAAGGTTCATCTTTTTTTATACGCTTTTTAACTGAAAAAAACCCCAATCCATAATGGCATCATCGTACCCTTCAGATCTGAATTGGTTGGCACAGGTAGGTTGACGTCACCATGACGATCATGTGTTCTGTTCAGCATGTTGGTGCTGAAGTCAGCCGCTGGTATGAAGGTTATGTACCATATTGTTTCCCTTCAATAAGGTACCCATATCAATAAACCCATTTATTAACAATTCCATAGAATATTTGATATAAACATTTGTGTTTTTTGTCTATAAGAAGGTTGTTTCTCCTCCAACAGGTACTAAAGTTAAATGTTCAGCCATGAGGCTGTAAGCTTGGCTCACCAAAAAAAACTAGAGGGTTTCTACAAGATGAATGACTTCACAATATTCAATTTAAAAAAAGCATTTTTTTTTAGCTGTTCAGGGAAAAGTATTGATCTACCTGTGGTACCTTTAATTATTCACCTTCTCTCTGTCTTAAGAATGTATATTTTTTTACTTAAAAAAGACATAATTACTTTATACATAATTCATATATTTTTGCTATACAAGCCACAAATAAATAAAATGTTTTCTATTATGCCACTTTCCACCCATAGAATGCTACATGTTATTGTGCTTAGATATTATTCAGAAAATGTTTGGCTTGTAAACTGAAGATAACCTCACAGAGAGGATAAAAATCTTCCTTTAAGCATATTATAAACCAATTATTTATCATTAATTCTTTCAAGTTTACAGCCTGATGGAGTGACTCTGGTCTGCCTGCAGGCAGAAGATGGGTGATTACCGCTTTTTTGTCACATTTGGATGTCATAAAAGGGCCAATTTTAAATTATTATATTTATTATTTTATTATATTATTAATACAGTATTTAGGGCCAGAAGTGTTAACCTTTTCCCCAATTTAAGTTACCCGTAGTTGAAAACCAAAACCCTTTGCAGCAGGTGGAACTGAACAAGAAATATGATTTGTTGGTGCATCCTGTCCACATCTTCAATAAAAAACTTGATTGACTTCAGCACTATTGCCTGTGACTGATGTGTGTTTTACAGATGGAAGGAAAACTGTAGGGATTGCCTAAAATACAATTGCATATTCTTTAAGAGTCACAGGAAAGCCATGATTCTGAAGCAGCCATGGCTGCATTTAGATTCTAACAATCCCTTTAAAAAATCTAAAAATAAATAAATGGTACATGGTGTTTAGTTTATTTTTTTCTTGGCTACATTTGTAAATCACCAATAGATCGGACATTAATTGGGTCACACTTCATTAAGCGATTTAAAAAACAAGCAGTTGTTCCATAAAGTCAAGTCTCAATCAAACTGGTCACCAGTGAAAGGAGAGTTTTATTTAGAAAATGTTTGTGTTTGGGTCCAGGTTAGGGTAGAATTTACCATCTCATTTAAATTTGTTTTAAATTTTTAGCTTAAGGTTAAGATAGTTAAAAACCCTCTGCAGGGTGAATGCTGAATCAAGAGATGGTGGTGGAGAACAAAATCTGGGACGAAGTTCCTTCTTTCAGTTGATGAATGACGGCCTCGAGTTTGTCTGTAATCTGCTCTTCATTTTCTTGTCTGTAAAGGCAAAGAACTTGTGGAAAAAAGTCTGAACATTGTCTACAGTTATCTTCTAGGTTAAAAAAAAAGACAGAAACATCAAAAATAAAACAAATTTTCAATTGGGCATTCACAAACACACTTTGGTTTCTGCACAAACGTGACCAGAAATGATTGGAATTACATTAGATTGCTCTAACAATGAAAGAATTGCAACAACTCAAAAAGGGTTGTTTCCTTTCAGGACTAAAAGATGTGGTATATATATAACTCCATACAAATGGAAACATTTAGAATCTAACATCAAATTTTTCTTTCATCGTTCTCCTGTTAGTTTTGTCCAGCAGCTGGACCGAATTGGACTCATTAAGCCGAATTGCAAATTTTTGGATTAGGGAAGTTCACCACCTAGATGAAATGCTCATACTAGGTTCGTTGGTTTTGTAGAGGTCCATCATCAGGTGTCCTTGTTGTGGTCATTGGTTAGTTATCGAACCCACACATTTACAGGGAGAAGATGAGAAGAGGCAACTTCCCTGTATCTGTCCTTCCTTCTTAAGGTGGATGTGAATCACGAATCCTCCTTCGTTACTGGATCCTGTCATCCTCCCAGCCATGGATGAAGAAGGAGCTCCTCCAGCGTGGGCCTGTTCTCTGGAAGTGGAGCTAACACTTCTGTAAGAAGTCCTTGCAATCTGTGGGAAAACAGATGGGGAGATCCATCCACTCACCAAAGTGGGGAAGGTTTTCTTACCTCTGGACAGCTCCTGCCTTATTTCCATTTCCATCTCCAAGAAATGTGATGTGTGGAAGCGCCAGTCGTGGATTAACCTCAAACACAACAACCCCCAGCTGTAGTGAACCCGGCTGAGTAGTATCCACATTTAAACTCAGGGGGGTCAAAGACACGTATTTCTGCAAATCACACAAAAAAGAAACACATTTTAGTTTTAATCTAAACTTTATGTGTCTTCCTGTCAACTGTTCCCAGCTCAGTTATTGGATTGCTGTGTCACTATCCATCTCAATTTTTCTGTGAAATTCACATTTTTATTTCCATGTGCTGATAGTACCTGAGCTACAGAAAAGCTCCTTTAAACATGTACTATCTGCCCCCCCAAATAGTGAAAAGCAGAAGCAGAGAGGTGATCACTCACCTCAGATCGACTTGTGAACTGTGTTCTTCTCTGTGAAAGCGCTGAGTCCAAATCACTGAGGAGCACGCGTGGGACGTCAGAGCCGGTCTCTATTAGGATGTTCTCCAACTTGATGTCCCGATGGAAGATGTTCTTTTCTTCCAGCTCTATTACAGCTTGGACGAGCTGTTTCATGATGATCTGAGGAAGACAGGAAACACAGAATACTGCGAGAACATGGAAGAAGAACACCTCAGAGGGAGAAAGAGAAAAGCCTGCTTTTGGGAAAGCTTGAAGAACAGTGCAAGCAGACATGTTAGCCCAAACATCTACAAAGCATTCACAAACTGTGGTGTAACTCGCCCGGCGCTGCCTCCCAGTCTAGGTAAAACTGTGTTCGGCATCTGTCATCCACCGCTCCCACGCCGTTTGAAACCCTACTTTGAACGCCCTTTTACAATCTTTTCACTGCAGTAGGAGCAGCTTTTCATTGCAATCCGCTGGAAGTTGCTGCGCCACCATAGTCGTTGCCCGGATGGAAAGATGACAGCGTTTCATAAAACAAAAGCACCATAAAGGACCTCCTTAAAAATGTTCAATTTTCATTTCCTCTGCCTTCAGTGGAATGATGACTGTAGAGACGCTTCTCCCAGCTGCTCTCTGAGCATTAATCTATCGCTCCAGTTGGTCTTCCAACTCGGGCCACCTCGCCTTGTTTCCACGGAAACTCAGATGGGTCTTCTTGACTGTCAGAGTTCGTTTTCCAGCTTCCTCCATTTGCGAACCACGGATCCCCTCATCTTGAACTCTCTGGCAGCTGCTCGATTCCCATGTTCCTCAGCGTAGCTGATAGCTAGCAGTTTAAACTGTGCTTCATAAGCGTGTCTCTTTGGAGCATTTTCAGGGTTTCCAAAACGATGTTGTCAATAACCCACATACCTGCACTATAGTACTGTTAGGGGGTGTCTTCTTTCACGTCCTCACTTCTCTTCTTGTCATTGTCACGTTGTCGTCCTCTTTACGGAAGTTACGCAACAACACCTTTGGCGCACCGCACCATAGGGTGCTCTGTGCATTTTTGAGAAAATTTTAGACTTTTAAGTGCGCCTTATGGTCGTGAAAATACAGTATACATGAAATAACGGCATCAGGAGAATCAACAATACACAGCTGTTATGTTTTTCCCCCTGCTGGACTAACTAAAAACCCAGGTCTGTTCATTTTTTAAAATAAGAGATAGTTCAGACTCAGAAGCTCTAAATGATTTCAGGAACTCAAACATGGCAACAGGATTACCATGTAGAACACTTTGAAATAAATAAACCTGATCTCTCAACGTTCTCAGTGTCTTCCATGTTTTGTGAGTGAGATAAACACAGACACCGCTCCATGTAGCGATCAGCCAAAAACCGTTAGCTGGTAGCTCCTCCCACATGCTGCAGCGGTATCAAGCTTTAAAGAACACAATTTGGGACAAGCTGGGCAGGGCGTTGCACCCCCCCAGAACAACAGGTCATATGACAGAGCCCGGGCCATTGAGCGTCTCTGCCTGATGCGTTCATGGATCTCCAGTACATAGATTATCGGAAGTCCAACAGCCACCCAGCCTAACTTAGTCCGTACTATATAGTACTATATTTTTATGGAAAAAAACACCTCACCGAACCGACCCTGAAACTGCCCAAATTATGCCTATCTGACCAAAGCCATTTTACCCACAAATTTAGAACCAAAATCGCCCAATTTTGGCGGAAAACCGCCCACTCTGGCAACTCTGTTGACGTGTTGAGGGGCATACTCCCCTTAGTGTTGAGGGGTGTGCATTGCGCCACCACGTTTGCTGAAGCGACTTCGATTGATGTAGTTAGGGTGCTGCTGCTCATGTCTGAGTAAAGAAGTGCCCAATCACAAAAGTGTCTCCGCCTTGTTTGGTTTGATTGACAGACAGACTCATTCTGCTGAAAAAGCTCATTCTGAAATAAAAAAGTCATTCTGAAAAACAGCAATGTGAAATTAAAAAAAGCTACTTTAATGTTATTTTACATAAATACTAAATTAAAATAATGAACAGGTTTTTTTTATATAAAATGCATTTAATAATATAATGGCTCACTTAAAATCTGTGTGCAGGTTTTTCACAATTTTATGACCTTTTTATATATATAATCAAGAGATGTATTGGTTGATAGTGTGATTGCACAGGGTCATATTTATTTTTTTTAATTATGAATAATTTGGGAGTTCATAATCCCCAGCAGGGGGAATCAGACAATAATTAGACCACTGAACAACCCTGCTCAAACTCATCCATGGTCTGTACTGCCATAATGGCTGAATCCACAAAACCCAATGTTCCCTCGATTCCTTCTGCTGCGCCCCTCTGGAGTGCTTGCATGAAGCGCTGCGTTGCTCTGTTCCCCAGAGCAGCGGGGCCCTTAGCTCTGCTCAGCGTTTCCATCAGCTGTCTGGCACTGAAGGTAGAGCTGTACCCCGAAGGAGAGCGCTCATTAGAGTGAGGGGGGCTGGGGGGCAGCAATCTGCCATGATGGGTATTGTGAGGAGAAGGTCGCAAGTTTGCTGTTGGAAGCGTCCATAAGCCGCTCATCGGTAATTAATCTTTGGATTAACCAACTCAGAAGTCAAAGTGAAGGATGAGGAGGGTAAAGGATTCCGTTGATCTAAGTGCCTCTTCTGTCCTTCGTTCCTAGAAGCAAACCCCTCCCTAGAAGAGGAGGCTCTATCCGCGTCCCTGCTGGACTCTGGAGTGGTGCTGACAGTAATGGCTAAGAGGGTCCTCGTCTAAGTCAAGGACTCTGAGGCCACTCTGTGTCCTCTGTGGCCTGGGACAAAGTCTCCACAGCCCTCGGATCCCTGGGGCCGATCAAAGGGCACCATTGTCTGCCAGATCCCTCCAGCACCTGCTTAGTTCTCCGTTTTCCTTGCTGCAGATCTCCAATGATGAGTGAATGTAATCTTTGCATAAATTGGCCATATCAGTCATCCGCAGAAAGCTGGCAGCAGACATCACCTCAGTGGCGTTACTCCTGTTCAGGTCCAGCCGTCCAAAATATAGGAAGTCCGGGCGGATGGGGATGCAATAAACCTTCACGTGACACAGGAAAGAAAGTCTTAATTGATCAGACACACAACTTTATGATTTTTTGCTTTTAGAGCAAAATCTGTGTCATAACTACTGCACCTGGAGGGGAACTAGGGATTTGTCATGAATGTCTTGCACAGAAGGTTGTAGACTTGTCTACCAAAGATCTTTGCTGAGCTAAGATTCTTTAGACCAGGGGTCCCCAAATCCAGGCCTCGAGGGCCGGTATCCTGCTGGTTTTCCAGGACACTGCCTTATTTGCTGCTGATTACCTGGATCAGGTGTGTTTAGCTAATAAGGAGCTTCAATGGCAGGCTGGTTGAAAAACATGTAGGACACCGGCCCTCGAGGCCTGGATTTGGGGACCCTTGCTTTAGACCATTAAAATGATTGCCTCTCCAGATTCTGAAGATATCATCTTCTCCTGCCAGCTTACTACATGGGAAGAAATAATTGTTTGATCCCATGTTGATTTTGTAGGTTTGCCCACCTTAAGAGAAAATAAATCCTAATGGTAGGTTCATTTCAACAGTAAGAGCTAGAAAATGAAGATTTCTGCTTTAAAGTTTTGATATAAACGTATTTGCACTTCATTAAGGAAAATAAGTATTTGACCCCCTAGTAACCATTATGAGATCTGGTTCACGCAGATCAGTTAGACTAAACTTCTAACTTATTGTTAGTTTAGCGTTAATGTCTATTTAATATCATTATTTTTTGTTATTTTTGCAATCCTTAAAAAGCATTTATGGATGACACAATACTCTTAGTCAATAATCTCATAGATAGTGGCTCATAAATTGGGGGGACTTTTTGCTGGAGGGCCCCCCTTAGCTCCGCCCCTGGGGAAAACCATCCTAACCTTGATGTGAACAGCGTTTGCCTGTAGAGGGCGCTGTGGTTGCAGCAGAGTGGCTCTTCTCCTCCACGTGTTGGTTGCTCCTGCGTGTGCGTGGACGTCCAGCCTCTCTGCGTGACGGTGCCTCGGTGCCCGCCCGCCCGTCAGCCGGGGCGGGGCGGGAGCGCGCGGCGTGTGGATCTCTCCCTGAGGGCGCGCGCGCGTCTCGGACACTCCATCAGCGAGCATGCAGTCCAGCAAGATGAAAAAGGACGAGTCCTTTCTCGGAAAACTAGGAGGCAGCCTGGTCCGGAAGAAAAAGAATAAAGAAGGTAGGTCAGCTGGAGCAGAACCGTTGTTTCCTTCGGTAGAAGCCACATGTCTGCGGGTAAAAAGGCCATCACTGTGATGATGTGTTTCTGTCCATGGTGCTGCTACAGACACACGCTTTAACCTTCACAAAACACTCTCATCTTTTCTTATTCTGATGTATTTATGTATTGGTCATCAGGCTCCACAAATTAAAGAAGATGTTGACATCATGATTGTTGCTGTTTGGTTTAGACAACAGCAAAACCTCCAGGCATCCAGCATGAAGTCAAAACATATAAATAGATCACACACACGCACACACACACACGCACGCACATGGCGGCTTGATTCTGGATTCCAAGTGTATAAAGGTAAGTCGGCAGGAATCTAACTTGTTTTGTTTGTGGAGAGTTTAAACTGCTCTGTGACTGTTGTGATACAGCTGGTTTGTGCGCCCCCCCCCCCCCCCCCAAACACACACACACAAAGTGACCGGTTAGACGGAGAGATGCTAAACGTATTAACTTGATGTGCGTGTGTGTGTGTTGGGGGGTGAATGAGTGATAGACATGTGTTTGTAATTTCCATTCCTGGCTGGACCACCAGAAGAGCATTTGAGTCATTTGAATTGTTAGGGAACTTTATTTCATTCAGTTCTTGACCTTTCACCTTCATTGATTTTCCTAATTTACAAACTTTTTGACTATTTTTTAGGTGTGTGGAAGTTTGATCAAACATAGAGACAATATTGGTAGTGTGTGGGTGGGTGAGGGCAGTCCTCTGTACTCAGAGACTGTTTAAATCAGGGGTGGGCAAACTACGGCCCCTGGGCTGTATGTGGCCCAAGAAACTGTTTATCTGGCCCCCAAACTGGAATAAATTATATTGCTAATCCTTATTAGTGTTTTAGTTTCCCTGTAATTCTGGTATTTACTCATACACATTAAATAAAATGACATTTGTTTAGGTACAGAAAGTTACTCTGCATTCATGTGGTGGTGGATGATTTGTTGGTTTTCTCGTGTTCATGTGTGTTTTTACAAGTTGGAAAGTCCAACACCACATAAATGCAGCATTTCTCTAATTTTGCGTTTTTCCCTGAGGGACATCAACCCATTGGTGCAATTGACACTAAAACTGAAACAAAAGACGAGGTTTGAAATAAAAACTCCAAAATGTCCTATTTTAAAGTTAATTTTGAAGTTAACTTTTATTCAAAGTAAAAGCATGTTTGTGTCCAGATTCCATGTTATTTCTTTCTCCAATGGATGGATTACCAAAATACTCCACACATCTGCTCCTTTGGTCAAATGTTAGAACCCTTTGTGACCCACAAGTCAAAAAGTTTGCCCACTCCTGGTTTAACCCATGAGTCCATTAAACCGCGTCACAAAAGCAAAGTATAAGTGAAGTTGTTGTCATGTTTTTTTTTATCTGTTTTTCCCTTGTGGTGCTTTATATTTGGAAAATGAAACAACCAGACAGACGACTTACTCATACGAATCATCACTGGTAGAGTTGTATTGAAGCACTCATGAACGCTCCTGAGCTTGATGAGGAGAAAACCATTATTTGGCATCACACTGGACTCATGGCAGTTTTCTTTCTCTGTATCCTGTTAAACGCAGAGGAAGCCTGCATCTGTCTGACAACAGACAGTCTGTGTGTCAGCAGCAGACAATGCCATTGTAGTTTATCAGGAAGTTTGGGCAGGTTTTCATATCTATTTTAACAGGATGGTTTAAAAAACTGAAAACAGTTGAAGTAAAGACTGCTAGAAGGATGGATGCAGATAAAAGTAAGTCATTTTTATTTATTGGAAATTTTAAATAAATTATTTTTTAAGAATAAAAATGTACAAATACATTTTTTGTTACCAAAGAGTCCTAAAGATTTATTTTTATTTTTTGTTGTTGACGACTGTTTTATTTCAATGCATCTTGACTATTATTGCATAAAAAAGGATACACCTATAGACCTCCTGTTTCCTTAAATAAGCACTCCAATGAAAACAATGTTTTTGGTCTTTTTAACTCGTTCTTGTAGCATTTTTCTGATTATAGAGGACATATATACAATTTTTAAACTTAAAACTGCTTTTTGAGTATTTCTTTAATCAAATCGTGCGGAATCAGGAGCAAATGAAAAAATAGCACATGAAAAACCTCTCAGTTGTAGAAATAGCGATGGGTGGCCCAAAAAGAGACACAGGAGACAAAGACGAAAGAGATCATCATGGACTT
The DNA here is from genome assembly GCA_023969325.1 of Oryzias curvinotus. Classification (NCBI taxonomy): domain Eukaryota; kingdom Metazoa; phylum Chordata; class Actinopteri; order Beloniformes; family Adrianichthyidae; genus Oryzias; species Oryzias curvinotus. Next base: position 16,357,327 of record CM043711.1, read on the forward strand.
CAGGAAGGAGAGTAGAGGCTCGCATGGCCATGAGGAATCCAAACAAACTTGACACAAACAAGCAAACCACTACAGTTAGGAACAAGAGTTTCAAAGGTTACAAAGCTTTTATCTTCAGCTTATTCAAAAATACGGACATAAATGTAAATGATTCAAACTGTCACACTTGATATTGGCTAAACGCCGCTTCAGTGTCATCACTTGGCCGCTGTTCCCCACTGATCATGCCGGCGTCAGTGTAAATGTCCACAACTAAGCTCCAGGCTGTCTTCTCTATTCTGTTGCATTATTTTTATCCCTTCCCCGCCGCCTCTGCACTAGTAAAACTGCTTCCCCCTCCAAGATGACTAGAACCTAACAAAAATAGGTAGATTCTAATCAACTTAATGCTTCATTTTATACTCAGAGGCATCTGGAATGGAGATCTTTAAGGTCAGCACTTAAACTCCAGCAGGACAGCATCCTCTGTGAATGTGTGACAGCACCCGGCTTCAAGATGAATGCGCTTAAATGAGATTTAGTGACATTTTCTTAATGGATGCGGAGTCGGGGCCTGATTGATTAACAGCAACATCATAAAGACCACGTTCCTCAGCAGGGCGGATTTCCTCACAACACTGTTTCTGCGGGTGAAAAATGTTCAGGTCTGACAGGTTTGAAATGTAAGAATTCCTCATGATAGATAAATGAAGAAATTGTAGAATGCACTGTGACATGAGTGGCCATCACGCCACCTGTGATTGGCCCCTGTGTTGTCATGATGCTTCCCATCCTCCCACCCCCTCAGATACTCCTGTAACTGGAGCACAGAGGTGGGGGGGTGGTTTGAGACAGAAATAAACACGTGATGACGCCCCTGCCACTGCTCAGCTGCAGTGACCAGCACACACACACACACACACAGCCTAATCACTGGTTTACTCCTTCATTTCGCTCCCAACCATCAGGGAGAATCTGTTGACATTAAAGCGGGGGACATGTCGGGCCTGTTGTGTGGGACTAAGAGGAAGAAGCAAGGTAATGTAAATGTCGAGCTCTGAGGAACTTTAAAACAGTAAATGAGGAAGCAGGACCTGTTACCTTAGTGCTGCAGTTTGGATTTAAATTTAGCCACTTGTTCTCTGCTGTTCACAAAGATTTACTTTCAGTGTTTATTGTTTTTTTCAGCCTTAATGAAAGAGCGGTTTCATTTGATAATGTGACTGCTGAGGCGCCGAGGCATTGCTCGTCACAGTCCAAATGAGCATTACTGCAGCGGGACAGACAGGAAGTTGGACAATTATGATTAGATAAAGCAAGCCTGTTCTGTAATCTCAAGCCCAACTACTGATGTGTAGTGAGATGAAAAGACTAAATCTGATAATAACTCTGAGGGGACCACGCTTCCTGGGCTATTTTTGTTTATCTTCTCCTGGCTGACGCTTTGAAATCACAGTGTGGTTCATAGCACACTCATCTAGATTGGTTTTATTTTAGGTTTTAAAATAAAGAAAAAGGACTTTTTGTTTATTTTTTATTTTTAACATCACCTTAGGCTTCATAAAGTCTCATATAAAGTGAATTAAACAATTGATTTGGGATCATTGATTGTGATCCAGTCTGCTTTAGGAGGTTCAAAGTCGAATCCAGAAAGATAAACTCAATAAGCCCATTAGGGGTAGAAAGCCTGCAAACCCCTGGAGTGGCTATCACTGCAGTGAGCGGAAACACGTTCACTACATCAAAGTGTGTAGTTTCTTTTTTGAGTGTCTCATTTTTAAAGTACATCTCAAGATAAAGCAATAACACAATAAAAGTCAATACTGTAAGTGTATTTAACCAGTGTGTAGCACTTAAATAATAATTCAGTCCAAAAGGAAATATGTGTTTAGAAAAAGTTAGAAAGATGATCAAAAACAGAGCACAGATTAGGGGTTAAAAATATTTTAAATCCTTAACTTTTATTTTGAAAATCCATTACTACCAGGATTTTGTATCCTCTGCAAAAAAAAAAAAGAAAACATCAAAAAGCTGAGAATCCATGAAATTTGTGTTTAATTTTCATTTGACAACATCAAGAGGAAATGAAATGAAAAACATGTTGTACTTCAGTGTAATAATGAAGTAATAGCTTGTGTTGACATGTTTCTGTTCGGTCTCCTGTTATCTCACTAGTGAGTGATCTACACGAGGAGGGGAAGAACGCCATCAACGCTCCACTGCTTCCTTCAGGGACGGAAATTCATCCGGAAGATGCTCTGCTGGGTACGTGTGCCTTAAACATAATCACATGCAGTAAGCTTCTCGGCCACATCTAGAAAAACACAACCTATATATATGAGGATCATTTAAAAATGCAATTAATACATTTGTATTTTACTTTTTTACCCAAAGTCCACATAAAGAGTCTGCACCCTGAGTCTTTTATCCCTCCACTGTGGCTCTTTGGCTTTGAAGAAAAATGTTAATGACTTGAATAAATTAGTTTTCTTTTTAAGTTGTAGTTCTTTTTGTTTAGTTTATCATATTTTGTGGTGGATTACTATCAGATTATGCTTAATAGACATAGTATGTTCTGCAGCACAACAGTATAGTTGTCGTCCAGAGGCAAAGTGCTTAAGGTATAGAATTGCATTTATATTTATTTTGAATTTTTTTCAAAACTTGGAATTTTAACTTAATGTTGTCTGGCTTATATTTAATAGCTTATATTTAATAGTAAAAGGAGAATAAGGACGAAGGTGCTCCAAAGTTGTAATGATAGAACATAATATCTTTGACTTACTTGCATTTGTAATTCAAGTAAATCTGCTGCACCAGGAGGATCTTATTTGAGGCAGGGTGTATTTTATTTTGAAAGGAACTTGTATATGCTCCTGTCAAGAGTAAAATAAATTAAAATAGTTATATATAAGAAAATGTAACATTGATATACTATTGTAAATATCTCAAAGCTACATTTTCTAAACGAATGGCTTAATGGACACAATAACATGAATTAAGTATATTTTTCAAAAAAATAGCGTGGGAGTTTGTGAACCTAGCTGGGCTTTAGTCCATAGGAAACTGACCTAAATGGATCTTTTAACATTAAAGGTTGCAGACCTCTGGTCTGTATCCACACTGCCACACCCCTATAGGAAAGTAAAACTTTAAAAACAAACTACTTACAGTATGATCTTTCTTTTTGTGAATGTGTGACAAAACATAATTAAAGTGTGAATACAGAGTTGTGGAGGTTAATCAGGTCACGTTAGGACTGTCCACATGTAGCTTGGTGGAAACTTTGACAGCAGAGCTGCAGGAAGTGAAAGTGGGTGGAGACGCCTGTGTCTTAAGGAACTCTGTGAATCATATACAGTTGTCAAAAACAATTTTTTTTGTTTGCTTCATTAAAATGAGGCTTTCAATGTTTTTACTGACCCACCTGTTGAATTTCCTAAACTCTCTCCCACAGAAGAAAATGCAGAGAGGATCATGTTGGACCCAAGCTCTCATGAAAACCCTAAATTCAAAGACCTTGTGAAGGTATAGTCCCCAATCACTTTGGGTGAGAAATAATCATGAAGAGCTTCATTGTTGGTTTTGTTGTAGACCCTGACTGAGTGGATCAACAGTGAGTTGGAGGAGGACAGGATCATAGTCAAAGACCTGGAGGAGGACTGTTATGATGGACAGGTCCTCCAGAAGTTGTTTGGTGAGAGTTTTTAATGTTATTTTTTCTTTTGATAGCATTTTACTTCTTCTTAGTGTATATTTATTTCAGCAGAAATGTCTCACTAATGACCACACCATTAAACATAAATCTGTAAAGTTATTGCTCAGAGTTTAGTAAGTTCAGTTTAGAATCTTTTTATTGAATTGTGTGTGTTCATGATCATTTTGTTTTATGTTTTACCCTACATCTATCTGCACAAAGCCCATCGGAATGACTGCTGTGGTGATTTTGGGCTATACAAATAAAATTAAATTGAATTGAATAGTGTTTATGATGAGATAAGAGCCCCCTAGTGGCTATGATCGGTCTAAAAGGCAAACCCATGAAGATTACAAAAAAGTTACAAAAACTAATTAGCCAAATGTATATTCTAGCACGTTAGTCACACCTATTCTTTCACAGAGGATATTATTTCTGTCTAAAATTTTTGAGGGAAAAATGTGTTTTCTTTTCTAGTTGCACAAACATAGACATGAAAAAGCATGACAGGAAATCATGTTATTAGGTTGTGTGTGATTTCTTTTTTTCTCTCAAATCCTGTTTTGACGTCTCCCTTCCTCATTGCAATCTTCAATCTTGCAGCTGAGCTGTATATGAACCCACACAGTAGAGACACGGCTGGGAAATTTTCTCTTAATTACTACTTAAAGCCCAAAAAAGTTTTTTTTTTTTTTTTTAAACATAGAGCCCTCATCAAGCACTGTCATTATTTTACTTTTTGCTCTATTTGATTCCAGATGCATCATGCATGTGTGTCTGTTAAATCATTTTTAATTACTTGTTTGCTTTTGAAAATGTAAAAATTGTAAGTATTTTTGTACTTTTTGTGTAATTCTATAACAAGTTCAGTTATTACATATTTAATTAGCCCCATAGGTCAAGCACTGTCATTATTTTGGGAGTGGATACTTTACAACTATGCAAGCCTGAAGCATTCATTCATCCATCTTCTACTGAAGATGAATGAATGAATCCCTTTCGGGGTCACAGGGTTGCTGGAGCCTATCCCAGCTACTGTTAGATCAAAGCGGGGTACATCCTGGACAGGTGGCCAGCCTGTTACCGGGCTTGAGCAATAAATGTTGTAATTCCTCACAGATGTTTTTCCTTCTTGTCTTGTTGGTGACAGAAAAGCTGTCGGGCAGGAAGCTGAACGTGGCGGAGGTGACCCAGTCGGAGATTGGCCAAAAGCAGAAACTCCAGACGGTTTTGGAGGCTGTTAATTCTGTGCTCAGACCTCACGGCTGGACTGTTGAGTGGAGTGTGGAGTGTGGGTGTTTGCTCTTTTGAGTGTACTCTTTCAATAAATGCTGCACCTCAGCAATGTCGGAATAACTTAAGAACACATTAGAGTGTGGGAGAGCCCCTTAACTAAATGTTTTTATTCTAAAAGCTTACATTTAGTAAAATATAGAAACTTTTATTAGACTCAAAAGTACAACATGCGTAAAAGATTATTCTAGATACCAAGATAACGTTTTTAGTTTCCGGGTAAGCAGATTGAGAACACTTGGGTTAAAGGCTGCAGGATTTACGTCAAACCACTCGGTCCACCGGACCGGTCCAAGGTTCTGGTTGTGAACACCATGAAGGACTTTGAGAAGTGTCTGATTCTGATTAACAGCAGAGTCAAACCCAGAAGAACAGCTGTTAATCAGCAGAAGAAGAAATGCCAACCTTGGACAATCGACAGATTATAGACCCTTTTTATTTTTCCCTTACTGCATTAATTTATAATAAAAAATAAAATAAAAAAATAAATTCTGTCTGATAATTATAGCTAGGAACCGGATATTGATAAATCATGTAATAAAATGGTTATAGTTTAACGGGGTGGGATTATATAAGTTTGCTTCCTTCCACTCCCTTTCAAGCAATATTTTGTGTATTATTTCTATTTAATTGCTTGAAATAAACCATTTCAAATCAAATCAAATAAAGGTTGTAAACACACCAATGCGATTACCGTATACTAATCTGCAGATTTGTATCTCAATGCACAAAGGAATTTGATGCTCTTTAAAACATTTCAAAACAAAACCTGAAATATTTAGCCTTAATAGCTTTTTTTAAACAGATCTTGTTATGGTTTTGTACCATTGTCTAACAAAGCGGATGACTGCAGGCTCTAGGAGGGTCAAATGTGCACAATTGTGGAGCATTTTATCAAAAAACTCTTTTAGCATTTTCTCCAACCCGACTTTAGTAACTAAACAACACAATCATGGAAAGTTCTAAACAACAAATGAATTTGGTTAAAAAAGTAAGTAGTTTGGAGGTGAAGCCGAGTGCAGGACAAACTTCATCAGTTTCTTTACCTTCATTATTTAATAAAAACTTTGGAACCTGCTCTTCTCACAAACAAATTATTAGATTGGATCATTTCAAACAGTCATGACTTTTGATTGTGAATTACCCCCAGAAACAGGAACGTGGAGGAAAACCTACCATGCATAATGAACAAACTTGACATGATGGGAAAATAAAACCATCATCTCAGATGTTATGACAAGCTGAAAACTATAGAGTTAAACAAACTGAGGAGACCAATTGTGGGTTGGCATTGCAAAAGCAGAAAATAAAGAAATTCTAAAGTTTATTCATCAAATCTTACTCAAAACAAACCAACAAAAATAAACAAAACCAGTAAATAAATGAATGTAGACACCAGTTTCCAGACTAACAGTCATTTTTATAATTGTATTAAATGTTTTCATGTGTTATTTTTTTTCAAATTATGCTTATATTTTTTCAATTTTCCCTTTAAAGCTTAGACCTGTAAATGATTTCTGTCTATTTGGATTTGATCCAGTTTGCAGAAGTAATATTTTTTAACAGTTACATGCTGGTTTTTTGAAAGATGAAAGCTCCCAGCAACGTCCCCCAAACCCCTAGTTTAAAAAACTGAGCCAAAAGAGCAACATTGACAGTCCCATTTAGTATGAAATGATTAAATTACAGAAAAGACAGTGCAGAAAATATCAGCTTTAGTCAACATTTAGACTTTTATTTGCTGACTGCATAGTTCAAGAGAAGAACAGTGTCTCACACCCTCCATAGTTTTTAAGATTTTGTTTGCTGCAATGCATATACTTGTGTTTGTAAAGGACCAATGAGGAGTGGATTGTTGGACTCAAATCTGACTTTTTTTTTAAACCTTATGTTCACAGCTATTCATTCAAAATACCTGGTGTCAATCGTTTACCTGCTGGTTGCTCTGGCGATGCACTTCCAGGCCGCCATCAGACTTCCAGAACACGTCTCTGTCCAGGTGGTGGTGGTCAAGGTAAATCCATGCCCTTTTAGATTTCAACTTTGCTTCTGAAAATGTTGTTTTTCATCAGACGTTCCTCTCATTTTCTAATGATTTACTCCCTTGTTGTTTTTTCTCTGAGCAGAAACTGGAAGGCATCCTGCAAACTGCTGTTCTAACCAAAGAGCTGACAACTACAACAGAGTAAGAGCCAGAACTAGCCCTAAAAATTCCTGCATTTTAGTGTAAAATGTCAAGTATTTTTACTTTAAGTTCATTTTCCACTTCATGCTTTCTGTTTCACTCATTTTCAGAATGATGATGGGAAGATTCGGTAAGTTCTAGCTCTATATTAGTTTATTTTAAAGTTTGTTTTTCTTTTGTTGCTGTTTCAAATGAGCAGCTTTGGCAAAAGAACCAAAAGTCTCAATAAAATTACATTTTCTTGCTACAAAATGCAGTAAAGTAAACTTTTTTTTAAACATTTAGTAACAAATTTGCTTTGTGTTCATTTTTATCCTTTCAAAATAAAATTGTACAAACAGACAATCGTTGATTGATTTTAACCAAGCCACAAAAGTGGCTCACAAACATCTTTAAAATAATTCTTAAACTGGCTAAATAGTGTATCAAATAAATGCTCACTTTAATGCATAGGTTTAATCTGTAAATTCCTGTTTTCATAATCTAAACTATAATCTAAACATTTCTTTTTGTGACAGAAAGGGATGCATTTGACACACTGCTGGACCATGCTCCGGATAAACTTAATGTAGTGAAATCGGTAATGTTCTTCTTCTTTTTATTGATTTTTTCTTTTAATATGATGTTTTAGAGGACACTAAAAATGACAGGGTTTTCTCCACAGTCACTCATCACATTTGTGAACAAACACCTGAACAAACTGAACCTGGAAGTCACTGAGCTGGAATCACAGGCAAGAGATGCTACTTCACCTTCAAAATAACTTCCAATGACATTTATAGCAACATGACTTAAAATGTTAGTATTGCATTTTCCTTCCTGCTACAAATGTGCTTCTGTGTGTTTAGTTTGCTGATGGAGTGTATTTGATTTTACTGATGGGTCTGTTGGAGGACTACTTTGTTCCACTGTACAACTTCTTCCTCACTCCGGAGAGCTTTGAGCAGAAGGTAAGCTCACTTTATTTCCATAGGAAGTTAAACGAATTAAAAAATTCAATAAAGGAGAAGGACGTTCTCCATCAAATTTTGTTTCCCGTCAGGTTCACAATGTTGCATTCGCCTTTGAGCTGATGCAGGATGGAGGTTTGATGAAGCCCAAAGCCAGACCAGAAGGTAACTCACATTTTGGATTTATCACTGACCAGATTAAATAAAGGGGAAAATGCAGCTGGAGGAAGTGCTGCCGTGCCAACCATCCACCCTGGCAGTTATACTAGGATTTGTCCAGTAGGTGGCTCCCTTGTTTTAGGTTTTGGCTGTGGGTGGAATTTGCACAAATTCTAGCTAAAACTGAAGTTTGCAGGCTACCTTTTTTAGTAAGTAGGAAACTTTTGTAAAGTTTTTGGTAAAAATAAATAAATACAAAGTTAGTTTTGACTCCCTGTGCTATCCTAGGCACTTTAACATTGGGAGTGGGGTCATCTAGACCCACTAGACAGTGCGCTGAACCTTTTTTTTCTTCAATGATTTGTGATCTTCACTGGTGTCCATGGATTACATGACATCCTCTTCACCTTTATCCACCTTTGTCTTGGTAGGGAGAACACGTCATTGTAAGGGTGGGGTCATCTGGACCCCATAGGACAGCACAAAAGTCTGTTTTGTGACTTAAAGTCCCACTCTGATCCTCTTTTGATCCGTTTTAAGTGGTCTTTTGATTATGATTTTGCTGTTTTTAGCATGAATAAGCCCTTTTTTAAACAGCATTTTTTCATCTGCTCCTGATTCACGACAATTTGAACTAAGAAATAGTTGGAAATGCAGTTTTAAGCTTAACTTTCTTGACACATTTGTCCTCCGTCATCAGATAAAAGCCACAACAACGTGTTAAAAACACCCAAAACTCAGTTATCATCTAGTTGGGTCTTTAAAAAACCAGAGAAATCCAACAATGTTTTTGCTGTACTTTATATAGAAAAATGGGTTCAGCCAAAAATATGCAAATGTTCATAATAGCCTCATATATCCTGGAATGTGCTCTCCTGGGAATGTTATGGAATATGCTTTTCCACAATCTATTTATTACATTCCTTCCACTTTTTTGTATTTTTCTCCATGAATACTTATGTTTCTCCTCAACGTCAATTGAGACTGACCCAAAAAACAAAGCAAGTTTTGCAGAAGGCAAAAGTTTATTAACAGGTACATCAGATTTCTGCAGCCCTCCAAAGTCATCAAGGCCTTTCCACCAGACACTAAACGTACAACTGCAGCTGTTGTAGTGCTGAAAGCTGCTGTTTTCTGGCTGGCCTTAGTTGCAACGATCACGCTAACCCCTGATATGGAACATATGTATCTACACATGTGCCTACAAGGAGAACAGAAAAGTTCTTTGGTGCTTTCCGTCTATTGAGCTTCATATGATAATCATTTGTGAATTCTCCAGAGCAATTTCCTGGCTTCAGTTCCAAAATTATTCATTTGACATCTTGAAAGAAGTGAGTCCAGCAGTAATCATAGTAGTTTCCTTTGAGTTACAAATATGACTTGGTTGGACAGCTCATTTATTTTCAGCTTCAAAATCCCAAATTTCTACTAGTTTGTGGTTTATATCAAATTTATTTTTTTTTCCTTAAAGCAGTCCAAGTCTGGTAAATTCCAATAATTTCTGCTATCCTCAACTTTGTATTCCAGATGTTGTAAACCTCAACCTGAAGGCCACCCTGAGAGTCCTCTACAATCTGTTCACCAACTACAAAAACTCTGAATGAACCCCTGAGTTTTAGTGCCGTTCTGACTCCTGTGCCTGAGTCCATCCTGACATGCACCTCTGAAAGGTTTGGCCGAGGCGAGAGGGATCAGCGCTCAGAATGTTGGTTTATGACTGTCTCTAAATGTCAGTGTTTATTTATTTCATCCTCTGAGATTGTCTTCTGTGCAGGAAACTGTGACCTTTAGCTCCTCACTGTCACTAAAATACAGCACTGTAAAGCTGGAAAATGTCCAAGTGTGAAACTGAAATTGACAGTACTATTAAATCATTTCCCAGCACACATTCTCCTGATGCAAAGAAGCTGATCATTTGAATTCTTTACTTATTATGCAACTGATAAGAGGCTTGATAATCATATTTATCAGCAAAGCTGGTCACATTTGTTTTTATCCAACAGCTCTCATTTAGATCAATCTTTACTGTCATTGTCACTGGAACAATGAGATTCAACGTGTGTTTTCTCGCCTGTGCAACACTCACACATTAAAACACACGCTAAAACCTATGACTTAAAATAATAAATAAAAATATATTGATTATGCATCAATCAATCGTTAAAAACAAGAAATTTAAATACATTTGTTGTTACATAAAAGTGAATTAGTCATTAAAACAAACCAGGATACGCAATTAATAATGAAGGAAAAATGCATATAAAGGAAAACAACCCTGTGACCTCGAAAAGGATATAAGAAAATGGATGGATGGAGGATGGACGGATGGATGGATGGATGGATGGACAGATGGATGGATGGACGGATGGACGGATGGATGGATGGATGGATGGATGGAAAACACCACATGACTCCAGACAGTGAATCATTGCTCAGGTCAAGCAGTCTAGAAGTCGTCCAGATTTAATTTTTTTTAACCATGTTTAAGATATTTATTGTCTTTTTGTGAAGTTATGTTTGATACTTAATCATGTTCACGGAATAAGGGAATAATGCAGAAAATTAAAAAAAAAACGTTAGTTTCAGTTAAAAAAACACATTAGGTCAGTTCATCAGACTTTTTTATTCCATGTGTGGCTTATAATGGACTGGAATCCTAATGTGGATTTTCCCGTGAGTCCACCTCTGACTCTAAACCAAATGAAGCAAGAATGAAAATCTTGTTTTTTTTTTTTTTTTAAAAAGGAAAAAAGCTTGGCATTCAAATTTAAAATCTTTTGATCCGTCCAGACAGGGAAGTTGCAAAAGTCATCTCCAGCAGTCTGTGGAAGTAGAAGTCATGATGGAATTTAGTAGTCTGGTTGCCTCAAGCAGGAATGATGAACGCATTTATAAAGAGAAAATGGTCAAATTAAGTCTGAAAGAAAATCCTGACCATAGGAAAATGCTTGTTTTAACCGGTAATTGGATCAAGACATCTCCCATCTTCCTACAACAAGACTGCATGTTCTGCATTCATTAGAAATAATTTATTTGACACACACATAAACAGGTTATACTTCTAAAATGCTATAACTCCTGGTTTTCATGCAAGACAAGCCATATGCTTCTCTGAGACACTCAGAGAAATTTTCTAGTACTCAAATCCTGGTGTGACACAAACCAACAAACTCAAAAATAGACCTGACAGCTGTCGAGCAGTTCAATTCTAGCTGCAGTTGGAAAAGTTTCTCCTTTAGAGCCCATGCCCTGATCGTCTCTACACACAAACAGAGAATTGTTTTTAAAAAAAGGGCTCTATGGTAACCATTCCTGTCATTTCTGTGTCACTCAGGATCCACATTTGATGTTGCCTTTGTGCTATTCTCAGTGGGTTTCAAATCGATTTTTAAGTCATTGCTGTCTTTACTGTGGAACAACTGTTTTGCAAATGAAGCCATACATCCGTGATGGCCAAACAACCAACCAAAATTACCTTTTTCCTTGTTTACTTTCATGGTAATATCGACATTTTCTGAGGGGAAAAAAAGTAAGTTGTTGAAAGGAAAAGATTTGTGTATTTTTTCAAATACTTATAACATAATTTGATTGGAGTTTCATCCGGCTTCAAGCTAACAGCTCTATATTTGTTGTTGCCGTGGGTTAAGAGAGGAGAAATGACGTATTTCCTCAATATTTCAAAGCAAAACCTGTGATATAATCTAACATGGTCTTAAAATGCTGTTATTGAGGATGTTTTAATGGTTGCATGCTGCAGAAAGGCCTCTACCAAAGACAAAATGAAAAGATTTTGGTCAAAAATATCCATTAAAAATTAATCTTTCTGTTGCATTATATGATGTCTGACTGATTTGTTCACATTTCTTGTCATTGGAATCGTTTCATTGATTTGAGCTTCCTTTGTATTTCATTCTATAATCTTGTTTTAATCTGTACAGTGTCCCTGCATGACTTGAATGCAGTTTTACGCATCTATTCCTCTGCTATTAAAGCTTGAGGCAGGAGAGGCTGCAAGTAACTCCAAACACATTCAAGCTGAGTGCGGTTACCTCTGCCTTAGGTACAGAGTCTCTGCAGGAGTCTCGCTTACACTGACCAGCCTTTCAGCTGAGCCTCAGAGGCCACCTGGAGACGTTTTCCAGCACACGCCGCACTCCTCCTCATGCATTTTACAGGCAAACTGAATAATTGAGAGAATGGATGAGTCAATCTAGACTGATATAGAAGTGGATGGATCAGGCCTTGTGCATTTTTCTTTTTCATCTTACTTATCAGGAAATAAATGCTTTGAATCAAACTGAGCGAGTGTTTCATTTGATCTCTCACGTCTTTGATGGGTTCGATTTGCGTTGGCTTTCGAGGAAGATGGGCTTTTGAACAGCCAATTCCTGTAATTTGGAATTAGCTAAAGGAATCATGGATTTATTTTAGGCCTTTTTATTTTCTTCTCTCATACCTTTGTTGCTATGGTAACCTACATTCCCCAAATTGCCCCTTGTCTGGTATATGTGTGGTCCTTAGTCATTATTCCTCCAAAAAGGAAGTGCATATAGAAGGGGGGGGGGGGTATGCTGTTTGTGCTTCTTTCTTCATACATTCCTGCACAAGTTTTCTGATATTATTTGGACTTCATGATGTAAATTTGAGAGAGCTTGGGGACCAGATGTCTGCGGATTGATTCGATCACAGATGGAGGTGTGTGAGGCAAACCTGAGTGCCTCAGGCCTTCAGACGTCACGCTTTTCTCTGTTCTCCTGTGTGCAAACAAATCATTCACACCCAAGAGTTGTCCGTGCTCTTTTTCTTCCTAAAACGCACTTGTCTTTGTTCAAGTCTCAAAATGCAGATCGTGACACCGGCACAAACGACCTCATCAGGAAAAACGCTCTGCGGCGAAGTCTGCATCAGAAAAGAGGAAGTATGTGTTTTCTTGCCACATGTATTCGTTTGGGCTTCTCTCTCTGTTTTCCCCTGAAATAATGGTTGGAAACTGAGTGCGTATAGGTTCACCGCTCTAAGAGATGTCACAACATCCCCTTTAGACTTGAACGCAGCCTTAAACGGCTTTTAGTGCTGTTTTGTTTGTGGGGTTGACATCTGTGAACGGAAATCCGGTTTGCAGGGGATTCAACATTTCTTGATCGCAGTGCGCTTGAGGTAAGCCCCTTCAGAAAAAAAAAAGTTGATTTTATTCAAAACCTCTTCAAAAGTTTACGATCAACATCAGGAAAGGGAAGCATGTAAAACCGCCAGAGGAGGAGAAATGCCTCACCCAGACTCCTCACTGCTGTAGATCCAGGAAGCAGCAGTTTGACACAAGCGAGACATGACTGTTTTGTCGTAAAGAGTGACTGCATGCATTGGCTCTGCCTCGTCCCAAACGCGGTGCTTGTTGATGTTCGGAGACACAGGTGAGGTCAACAGGAAGTATTTATATGTTTTTGTTGCATGTACTGGTGAAACAAACAGATAAAGGAAGTGAAATTAACAGATGCTTTGGTTCCTCAAGGTGAACTTAAAATAACAATAAGTCGTTTAGCAGTTTTGGTCATAAAAATCTTTTCATAATCTTCTGCTTTCCGACATTATTGCTTAAAAAGTATTTCTGATTTTTATGTTGATTTCATGTTTCCTGTCTGTAAAATCTTCCTCTGGTGGTCAGCTAGTTTCTGATGCAACACGAACACAGAAACCCAACAAAGGGGGCTTTATTGAATTCCTGTAAGAAGACAAACTTTCAAAATGTGTTTTTCTACAACTGTTGACGGTTTTGGGTGTTTAAACAGACTGCACTCTCTTGCAGGCCTGTTGAGCAGAAACTACATTCGGAGGAGGGAACATGGATGCTGATCCATTTGACAATCCCATGTGCAAAAATACTGTAGATGCAGAGTCCTTTCAGGGTTTGTCTTCTTTTTAAACACATTGTAAAGCTGCTAGGAATGTAAAAATTGATGCATGCTTTTGACAAAAAACCTATCATAATAACAGTTTCTCCAAAACTGAAAAACTTCCTGAAGTACTTTGATGTTTGCTCTTCATTTTAAGGCCGTGTCACACAGCCACAACGTGTATTTTGCGCATCAGCCACATGTGCAATATTGGTCCTTTGGGATACATGCATATGTTTCTTGTGTTTGTCATCTGTCAATGTGCACAAATGTCTGTTGAGGGTATGCTCTGGCGGGACCTTATGTAAATTCGGTTTTGAGCTGTTTAAAATTTTTGTTCGGTTAGGAATTACACCTTATACGCGCATTTTACGTTGGTTTTTTTTGCAATTTGTACATACATCTCATGCATTTGTGCATGGTTTTGTGAGATGCACATGCAAATTTTTGGCTTCCCATGACCGTTCCACATATGTCTAATGAACCCTTCCTGCATGTATCACTTTTATTTCATGTTTAGGGCGCACATATGTTAAAATTACAAAATGGATGCAAGAATCACTAATGAATTGTGTAAGAAATATTTAAATGCTTTTTAAATAATGTACTTGATTGAAATCTGGAAGGATTTAGTTTATTCTTGAGGTGCGTCTTTACAGAAAAAAAAGAACCCAAGCCTCCAAAGAGGAACTCAAATGTCAAAAAGAATGGTGTGTAGATTTAAAACAAACAATACGTATAGAAAAAGACATTAGGTTCATGACCTAAATTCTACAACTTGACATAATGTAATTTATAATGTCATCAATATCTTCTCTTGCTTGGAAAATCACCTTTTGCGCATGTATGTTATGTTGAAATATAGAGAAATTTTGAGCTTCTTTATTCTATCTTGTTGTGAATTTAAACATATCAGATGCCATGCTAAGGCTAAGGAGTTTTAGGAGATATATGCCACTGAAATAAACATGGTATGTTGTGATCTACAGGAAAAATTACATGACTGTTTATTCCTGGGAGTACTGGTCATTTTTCTGAATATATTAAAATTTCGTACTGCATAATAAGGGATTAAATCATCACAGAAGACTGAAAAATATCAAAATTACATTTTTTTTTTTTATCAGGAACTGCATTTAAAAACGATTTTTATACCTGATGCAGTCACCATCATTCAAAGAAAAGGAGGATATGTTTTGATTTATTATACCTGCTGCTTCTGCATTTTGTTCCAGTTTTATTAAACATTAACAGATGGCTGAGCTCTTTTTTTCACTGTGTATCTTAACCTTTAACCATAAATAATAGTGTGTATATATTAGATTAGTATAACGTGATTGTTTTTTGTTATAATTTTTAGGGGAGAAAAGGAAACTTATTCAGCCAACGGCCTTAAAGGATCCAAAACTAGAGAATCTTAAAGAGGTAACAAACTAATTACATTCAACATTTACTCAAAGTCTACTCAAGGAAAAATCTTTACTAAAAATATGATGTGTCCTTCCACAAGCATGTGAAACAAAGAACATGAATCCTATCTGATGCAGGGAGGGTTAAGGGTTTGTGAATTCCTAATTAACGTCATCAAAGAAAGAGGGATCAGAGGAGCCTGCTATATACCATTTTAAAAGACTCCCTTAATTTATTAGGAGATCAGCTGAAGTGTTTTAGTCAAATATTATTTCTAAATAAACCTGACATTTCCTGCGGTGAAAAATTCCTATGGTTACGAATTTGGAAATTAGAAATATAAGAACTAATTTAGTATCTGTCACCATCTTTGTTCCATTCATTACCTTGTGTCAGAAGTGAATACAAAGAAACATAAAAAAAACAGACAAGAATAGGTCTCCCACGTATTTTCTCAACCTTGAAATGAAAATGAAGAAAAAAAAACATTGTCAAGAGATGAAAGTGTTTGATGTCTCTGACTGTGATTAATTGTGTCCTGAGAGGCATTGGTTGATTGGATCAATAGGACTTTGAAACCAGAGCACATAGTGGTTCAGAGCCTGGAGGAGGATATGTATGATGGATTGGTCCTTCATCACCTGCTGTGTGAGTTAATACACATTTGATATTTCATTAAACTGCAGGTATTGTAACTAACAAATGACGAGGTTCTGGTTTCTGCAGCCAGGTTGGCTGGCGTGCACTTGGCCGTGGATGAGATCGCCCTTACCACCTCCGCTCAGATCCAAAAGCTTGAAGTGATCCTCGAGGAGCTGAACAAGAGGCTGGGTCTGCAGGACAGCAGCGTGATCAAATGGAATGTCAAACGTGAGTCATACAAGTGAACAAATGGTCCCTTCTGGCACCAAATTCCCTTTACAGCAGGCTTTGATGGCAGCTTAAGGGTTCCATCTAAGCTTCCACCAACTGTGAAGGATTTTTGTGAAGAAAAGAATCTGTCGGCTTTGTGGCGTCCTGCAAGAATCAACCATCAGTGCTTTGTTTGATGACGTCAAATCACACAAACCAACATGTTAATCACAGACAAATCAGAATTTTGCTTTAGTAACAAACTAGTTTTTTTTTTTACTCTGATCATAAAATGTTTGCATATAGTTGTACATTTTCCATCCTCCTGCATATGTGTGTGTAATTGCAAACAGCAGTGTCATCAAAGATGACACAACTTGTTTTTTAGAAACAATACTTTTTTTTTTTTTTTTAGAAAACAGGGTAATCAGATGTCAATGAATGGTTCACTTTTGAATTTATGTCATAAATAAGGCACAATGAACTATAAGACGTACCAACTTCTCTCTTTAAAGAAAGAAGTTGGGACACCACTACAGCTCCAAATGCCCCTACAATTGGAGGGGTAGGGGGGGGGGGGGGTGGTTTGGATTTGACCTCACTGTGACTACGCTACCTCCCAACCCAACATTTTAAAAAACACAGTTAGAGACTGCTACACATTAGTCACATTAGCGTTTTCACGTTAACACCTAAACAAACACTTTGACAGAGAACCATGTACCTCTCAAAGTCTCTTCCACATCAGTAAACCTGAATTCACAACCTGAATTCATTCATATATAAGGTGGTCTGGATCATAAGGCACACTGTTGTTTTTTTTTTTTTTTTAATGAAAGCTTTTGAGTGTGTCTTATGGTGCGGAAAATATGGTAAATGTGTATTTTTACCCGGGTTAATTTTATATATGAGGTTTATCTTAAGTTTGAAAAAACATCTGAAAATCACAAACTGATGCAATGTTTCTGTTAGTCCTTAGCATTGCAAATTGCACTGACTCCATTGTTATCAGTAGAGCTATGTATCATTAGTACCAAAATAACATTCAATTAGAATCTAAATTCTGATTTACTTTTTAAAAAATGGGTTAAGAAAGCAAGCAAACATGATTGCAATCAATACTGAAGTTTCCACACAACAATGAGTATCGCTGTTTAGCATGTGGGGATTTAGAGATGGCAGATTGCAGCCTACAATTTCCCAGATAGAAAAACAAATGTGGTGAGTGGGCTTTGATGATATTTTAGAGGAAATGAGGAGCTAGTTATGCAATTTTAACCTGTGGATTTGTTCCAAAATGAATATAGCAGAGAGATATTTAGGTTATTTTCACCCGAAACATTAGACTTGTGGTGTTCTTCTACACAACTGAAAACTGAAATAGTATTCTACACATGGATCCTTTTAAGACAAATTGTTAAAATAACATTTTTAAATGTTTTAATATGTAAATTTATCTTTCATTTTGCATCTATTTCAATAACTTTGAAAAACAGTCATATTGCAACATTAGTTCATTTGGTGTGGCAGTTTTATTCAAGCTTTACACACAATTTGTGGGATGACTGTGATTTTCTTTTAAGTTAGCTCTTCATGCAAAAAAATGTGTTAAAATGTCTAAATTCTTTGACAGCAGTAATTATACTATAAATGTACAACAATACATTAACTTCTTATTTTCCCCAGATCTTTATAGTCTCTTTGTTTTCATACAGGATGGTGATGAGTTTTGTCACATCAATTCAAAGTGACTTTTTTTTTGGTATGTTTGTTCTCTGTTGTTCGGCTGTCAGTCATCCACAACAAAGACCTCCTGGCCACAATTCATCTGCTGGTTGCCATGGTGAAGCACTTCCAGGCCGAACTAAATCTGCCGCTGAACGTGAAGGTTGAAGTCGTGGTTGTGGAAGTAAGTTGCTGCTCGCAATCTGTTAAAAAAAAAAAAAAATCGATACACTGTTGTGACAAACTTCAATTTTCAGGTCAGTCGAAGTGGCATCAAATCAGAAGTGCAGACAGAGGTCCTAACAGAAGACAGGTGAGTAGTTTTCTCTCCCTTGTGATTCTGTGAATGCGAGAAATGCTCACCCCTTTGTCTTCCTCTGCAGCAACGCAGGCTCCGACTCCACTGCCAATTCGGAGAGTGAGTGAGGCAGGGCACAGGTTGAACTGACATGACATCTTGAATGTCATCCAAACACTATTAAAGCTTACTAACACCTTTTTTTGCCATCTCATCACCCAGAGGAAGATCCCATTGAGCAACTGCTGAAGCTTGAGGCTCACAAGGTCAACACAGTGAAGAAGGTACAACAAGGGCAGCAGCAATGCAGAAGAGCTGAGGCTGATTAAAGTATTGGTGAATTACTTCAAGTGGTAGAGCTGATGTAGCTAAAATGTTTCCATCCTCTTGATAGTCTTTTCTAGTGCCATGACACGACAAGTCTTCATCTTGACCCCAATTTTTTAAAAAGTCTAAACAAGTTTTGGCTCTAAATTTTTGTACGTTTGCCCAACTTAACTTTCGCAATGTAAATGTTTTAATATTGGTTTCATTGGTTGTGAAGTGTCTTGTTCTGAATATGTTCAGGTTGTTAAAAGATCAGATATAGATTCTGATGTTGAAGAGTCATCTGGTTATTCCTGCTGGAGGTCCTTCATCACATTATGCCCTAGTCACAACTGCCCTTACAGGTGGACAGGGGCTCTCTGTGGGCAAAAAATGGGCAAATGTGCAGATGTTTGGGTTTGGCACTGTGGCGATGTTCCTCTGGCCGAGCTGGCTCCTGGTATGAAGAGATTCCCAAATACTCTTTCCTCAGCAGAGCCAAACCATAAGTTTCTTTTAGAAGTTACTTTTATAAGTATTCCTTGTATGTGGGGTCATGCATGGGTCTGTTAATGGAGGGGAATGGGGGGCTTTTATTGCATTTCTAACCTGGCTGTTAGAAATGAGGACATTAGACTATAAGAGAGTACTTTGTGTGGACGTCCTACAGGCACTTAACCCTTGTGCTATCCTATGACCCACCCTTACATTGACGTGTTCTCCCTACCATGACAAAGGTGGATAAAGGTGCAGAGGATTTCATGTAATCCATGGACACCAGTGAAGATCACAAATCATAGAAGAAAAAAGGTTCAGCGCACTGTCTAGTGGGTCCAGATGACCCAACTCCCAATGTTAAAGTGCCTAGGATAGCACAAAGGTTAAGTATCACCTGCACTGTACATTCAGCAGTCAGTAAGGAGCCAGTATGCGACCTTACTAACAGTCAGATTGTGGCATAAGGTCAACGTTACACACACACATCATAAGTGTGTGTAACTTACATCAGCCAATACTTTAGGATACTCTTGCCACACACACGACAATGGTACATTCCATCTTGATGGCGTCCCTTAAGGTAGCCACACTAGAACTGTAAGACACGCCGGCACTCCCTTTAAGGTTTGTCCGACCCTTAAGAGCCCCAGCAACCCAGAAACCCATAGTACCTGTATGAGTCAACGTCTGTATGTGGTTGTGTTTTGACATGAACTGCCTTTCATTGTTAAAATTAAAGTTTCAAGCTTAGATGGCTTTTCAAATTTTTGTTAATTTCAATGAAAATATTCAGTTTGATTGACCCTTTTCACAGAAATAATAGGTGTAAGAAGCAAAAAAAAGCAAAACAAAGCAAGAACATTTTATGAACAGGCTGTTTTCCCATCAGCGGTCTGATGCTCACAAAGATTCTGACGTCAGCCTTTAAAAGCTCATGTTAAGATAAAATTTTTACAAGGACATAAAAAAAACATTTATTATTGACCAACAGCCTATTACACTGTGGGATTGCTTCAAATAAGACAACATTTGCACAGTCTAACAGTTCCCAAAGGGACAGAGACAGTGTTTTAGCACATTGTCTTTAGGAAGTCAAAAGTACATCTGTAATTTCAAGAAATATGTCCCATAGCCTTTTATTGTAGAAAGATCACATTGTGGTTTTGAGACAATCTGAAGCCAAATATTCTACTAATATGGAGGTTGTTCATACTTGGAGACAAATTGGTCAAATTCTATGGATCAGAAGATCAGATCTATCTCTGAAATCAATATCTCAGTGTGTCCTTCTGCAGAAAATCCCATGGTGGCTTTAGAGGATCTAGGTGTAAGCTGTTGTATTCACCTAACTTCAGCACAGCTTTAGTGGATTATCTTTATTTCACTGAACTAGATATTGACTTAAAATGTGTTTTTGGCTAAACAAGGTTGTATTTATCCAGCTTTGAAATGTGGTTGTTTAGTTAGTTAACTTGTATATTTCATATCATACCTGCATATCAACCTATGGATGTGCTAGGTACCTTCAAGTTTTTTTTCTTCTTTCTGACCTCCTATCAAATCCATTTTTCAGGCCATCTTGCATTTTGTCAACCAGTCCATGTCAACCATTGGTCTGCAGGTGGCTGATGTGGACAAACAGGTACGGGTGGTCGTTCATTACAGTCGTGCAAACAGAACGACCTCTTCCTGTAAGATTTTACCCCCCTTCTGTTTTCATGCTCCAATGTCGTGTGGGATTTTATGTCCAGTTTGCTGACGGGGTGATGCTGCTGCTGCTAATCGGTCAGCTGGAGGGCTTCTTCATCCCGCTGTTTGACTTCAACCTGACCCCTGTTAATGAGTCTGAGATGGTACGTCGAGCCTGCTCATGGCACCGATTCAAACGGGAATCTTTGAACCCACGATGGGCAGCATTACCAATAACATTTAAAACATGTTTAAGTTTAAATCCTCTCATATTAAACAGATTTTCTAAGTTCATAGAAAAAATGATCTCAATTACAGTAAGTCGCTTAAATAAAGAGAATATATTTATATACATTGCTAAATTTTTGTTAAAATCTTCTCAAAACTTAGACTGTTGATTAACATAATATACGGAAATCTTTTAATCCAATTATTTGACTGCTATGATGAAATGAAGTAAAAAATGATTGGTTTAGTGGCTTTCTTACACCACTTCATTTACTTTTTTTATTTTTTTATTACAGTCATACATTTATTAAAAATTGGACGGTAGCTCTACTATCAGTAGTGTGGTAGGTTTAGTTTCAAATGAGGAGAAATATCTACATTATGTTACATTTTCACTACAATCAACATTATTTAATGTATTTTTTAAAAGACCCAATCGAAAAAAATTGTTGTCTTTTGGGGTTTACAACATCTTGTGGCATTTTCTGAAGATGAAGCTTAAAATTGCATTTCTGAGTATTTTTTTTTATTCCAATCGTTGTGAATCAGGAGCAGACAAAAAAAGGCCATTAGAACATTTTTTTATTTGTGGCATAGAAAACACACTGGCATTACTGCTCTGCTCCGCTGTCGGAAGGGGAAGGGGGATGGGGTTGCTCTGCGTCAGCAATCCCACCCACAACTCAAAGGCTAATTTACAATAAACGACTGCTGCTCTGCAGAGACTATCAGCTAGAAAACGACACCGGGTTTAGGAATTTGGCCAAAAACAGCATAATCAGAATTAAAATACCACTGATCAACAGATGATCAGAGTGGGACTTTAACTGTATTTTGGTGGTATTCCTTATCATACAGTACATTAGCAGTACATTTCAAATGTGTTGTACAATATCAGGGGATTTCAAAGCTCTATGTTTAAATGGCTAAAGTTTTAAAATTATGTATATTTTAAATAAAATTTTAATTTTGAAAAGTAAAGCAAATGTACGTTTAATTTTTGTTAAAAAACTGTAAATTTCGATAGGTTTTGCTAAAACCCAACCTATGTTTTAAGTGATTTATGTGGGTTTTTTGTGTTTATGTTTTTCTTCCCAACTTTAGCTTCATAATGTGACCTTGGCTTTGGAGCTCCTGAATGACGTTGGTTTGAAGCTGCCAAGTATTGACCCACAAGGTGAGAAAAACCTACTTTGCTTTCATTTGATATTGATTGCTCACAGCAGATAAGGTAAAACATTAGAAGCCAGAAATATAAACCTGTTAGTAAAATTTGATATTGAGAAGCTCTTAAGATGCAGGATATCAACCATAAACAAAATGAAATAACATTTTCTATCAAGGGCGTTAATCTGAACTGGATGGAAATGTCAAAAGCAGTTTGCTTGTTAGGTGAGGAGGCGACTCAGTGAGGTGCAGCAGTTGGGAGTAAATCTGTGCTGCAGTCACGATTTGACAGCATCTTGGTGGGGAAAAGCTTTCCGAATATGAATGAGCGCGATCAGCGTCTTGATAAGAATCACTGCGGATGATTGTTTTTAGTTGCAGGGCTTCATTCCTCATTCAGTGGAAAGTGGTGGGGCAGTAGACTTTTGCAGTGGCGTCTGTTGATAGTCACAGAGATTTAACCCGACCCACCCCTGAAGCTACTTCTATGGTAAAAAGTGTTTGCCAGAAGGGAAATTATGCTATCTTTATTCATGAGAACTGTGATTAACATGCAAATGCCAAAATACTCTGATTGCCTCCATGTTCTGTTTGCTCGTCAATTATGTTTGATTCAAAACTTAAACTTTTGTAACTTTACTAATCAGGACATTCATCTAAAACCCAAAGTCATTAAAAAACAAGCTAAATTGCGGCTTTCCCCATTGGTCTTAATGAACAGTCGTAAAATTTTTTTTTTTTTTTGGTTTAACAAGGTTAAAAAAGATCTTGACCAGAGTTTTATCTCTGCACTTTGAATTAAAAGAACATTAGGAGCTACATTCAGAACTTGAGCGTGCACTAATGCACACATCAATCACTGGCTCCTTCTTGAGCTTATGCAATTATTGTGTCAGTGTTAGAAAGCTTTTGTTCTAATTTTCTATTACGGGTCTTACTACTACAGTGGAAGAGGAAACATGATCCTGTCATAATCTTTCACATTAAAGACTAAAGTTGTTTAAGTGCTAATCAATCAGATTTATTTCTCTTTCGCTTTAAAAAAAATCCTAACCTTTTAAGGCCCGAGCGCTTGGTTGTTATGCCCTTTTTATGTTGTGGTCACAGGGCCCCACTTAAGCAGAATTAACACAGGTTTTTGATCATCAAACAAAAGCACTATCATAATTAAAAGACCACTGGGAAGCTTTTAAAGTAGCTCAAAAATTACTGGAGTGAGTTTTATTTTTTTTTTTTGCTTTAATCAAAATCTCTAAGTGTCTAAATAAAATAAAAAAAGAGGACAAGGCAAGCTTTTTATTTGAGCTTCAGCCTCTGTTTCAATGTCAGTGTGACTGTGTGTTATAACCCACCAGCCACATTCTGTTTTCCTTTCCAAAGTACATTCTCAGCATGATAACTGCAAATGTGAGGCCCTCCAGAATTATTCTAAGCCAGGAATAAGTGACTAATTCAATTCATTTTTCTTGTCTTTTAATTAACAGCATAATGGCTGTGATAGAAAGAGGAATCCCATCACTCAGAGCCTAAAACTGAAGCATGCTGTTCGCATTAATTAGGTTAGTTGGTGATGTCGTTGGTCTTTATGTCACTTTTATTCATTTAGTGTATCCCACAACAGCAAGCAATATTTTTCATCCCAGCGAGGACGTATTGATTAAGTTTCAATCTAATATCTTTGGTCTGCCTGATCCTTTGACACGTGAGGGTTACCAGCTAATTTTGTAAAAGCATCATCATATTAAGGCACGCTGATGGTTCTTTATGTCTCCTCTCTCTATGTTGTGACAGATATCGTCTCTCAGGATGTTGCCGCCACCTTGAAGGTCCTTTACGCCCTGTTCAAGAAGCACAGTGGTAAATGAGAGACGAAGTCATGCTGAGAGCAGCAGCAAACAAACACGGCTGAGCGGTGTTTGGCAAATTCCCAAATTTGCAACAAGTGTAAAGAGCAAATGGGCTTCATGTAAACCACATCTTATTTTAATGGTATAAAAGCAATTCTGAGGACCTTAGAAGTAATACTGAGTCTGTTGTAAAGTTAGTTGTTTTATATAGAGCTGACTAACTTACTGTTTAACAAACTGTTAGAATTTGGATTTTAAAAATTAAAAACGACCAAAATCATCCAAACACTTATCCATTTAGAACATAATAAATACAGTTTGAGAGGATCAAACATGTAGAAACTAAATAGCTGCAGGAAAGACATCAAACATTCTAAAACTATTAAAATAATCAATGATTATAGAAGGAGATGTAATAAATCGATATAAGGGATTGCTTGTTTGGATTTCTTTTTTTTTTTTTTCAAATATTTCTCTCTTTCAACTATAATTGATTATTTTCAGTATTTATTTCTTGTAATTGTGCAAATATTGTTTGTATAAATTTTAATTTGGAGTGAAACAAAAACAGGTTCTTGGACTTGATAATTTAATCCAAAGCCTTTTTGTTGACATGTTTTGTATTTAGTCATTTATCATTTTATAGCTTTTTATTTTTTATTTTTTCAGTTTAAAAATAAGGTATGAGAAGCAAACAAAAAAAGTCAAATTACCACTTTTAAAGAAAAGATTTTCCACAAAATTGCTCAAGTTAAGACACAAAAGTTGCTATTAATGGGTTTTCTTTGTATTTCCAAATGTAAAATGCACAGAATATACTTGGCTTTATTGTTAAAGAAGACTTATTCATTTAGTAAAAGTGTATCAAAAAGCTGCATGTGGGAGGCATTCAGTTCTGTACACCTGACTGAGGTATTGATGGCCAAAGAATGCTAAACTACATGATGAAAGTCAGTTAAAAGAAAAGTGCCTGAACTAATTACAGCAGCAGCGCCAAGTCTGCTCATCCCTATCCTATTGTTAAACATTTATTGTGAATCGATCAAGGATCCCTCAAAAAGAAGTGGACAAGACTTTTACTATTGAAAGAGTCTAAAGGAAGCTGAGGTCAGCAATTGTGCTAATTTGGTCTTTCACAGAGTTCTGCTCTATTTGACACACTTCTGTTAATTGAGGCCTTTTCTGGACACTCTGCAGAGGTGTTTTGAGTTCTGGCGTTGAAAAAAAAATTTTTTTTTCTTTTTGTGAGGATTCAAGCAAGAGTAAAGCGTAAAAAGCCTGCTGCATCCACCTGAAAAACTGAATTATTCTTGTCATAAACAAAGAAAAACAGACAACTATTAACTTTTGAAATTTGGTTTTTCTCACCTTGATCTGAAAATGTTAAAAAACCATGTGACACCCATGAGTCAATAAAAATCATAAAAAGTAGCTGATTATCCGCACTTAGGGCACACTGGATTATAAGGCATATAAAAGGTTAATGCATCATCTCATTTTGAGCTTATGTCAAATATAAAGCGCACCAAACTATAAGGCGCATTAACCAAGACAAAAGAGTCCGAGATAAGTTCGTCAGTCAAACCTGATTAACTGCGCTCACAGTAACTCTAGAACTTGTTTGTAACTCACTAAATGTTTACGCCACATTAGAAGTTTACGCCACATTAGAAGTTTACACCATGTTAGAAGTTTACGCCACGTTAGAGGTGTAATCCTGTGATCCCTAATCTTGTTTGTAACTCGTGAAGAAAAAAGCAGACTAGCATTTTGAGAGAGCGCAGTGTACCTCTCAAAAGCAGTCAGGACTATAAGGCGCAATGTAGTTTTTTTTTTTTTTTTCAATAGGTGTGCCCAAAAACTTTATAGTGCAGAAAGTACAGCAATAATTCTGTGCTCAAAATAAAAATCTTCTATTTAATTTAAGGCTGATGTTTTAGCAGCACAAAAAGTGATGGAAATTCATGTTGGCCACACGTAATACAGCCACCATGCACCTTGCTGCATTGCCCGCACGTATTTTAAGTCAAGGCTGCATTTTGTTGTTGGCTCCACGTGTTTTAAATTAAACTTAAAGTCCCATTATCTGTCACGCACCTAGGTGTGTGAAATGTGTTTCCCGCATTTGATCCATCCCCTGAAGGAGCGGTGAGCTGCAGAAACTGATGGTGATGGATTACCAGAAACCTGTAATCCTAATTTAACCCTAAAATTATGTGTTAATAGACACTTTCCTAATTTTAATTTAATTGTTTTTGTTGTTGTTGATGTTTTAAAGCGGTTAAAAGGGTTAAATGCAGCACTTTTCATATTTGCTTTTCACTCCCATGTTTTTGTCATGTTTCAGTAAATTTCTCTACTTCTTTGGGTGCCATCTTTCATGTTTATGTTTGCATAGAATTGTTTGCAACTTAGTGGCAAACAGATGCAGAGCGGATGAACTACGCAATATTAGACAATTAAAATAAATGTAATATTATAGCAGCGTTTTATGGTCCACAAGTGCTACCCACCTCTGCCCTCCGCCGCCCTTTGACCCTCGCTCACTAGCTGAATGGTTCCCTCTTCCGTAGCCACCCTGGTGAGAGTTGCATGTGATATATTCATTAAAAAAAACCCTCTTTTTTCAAAATGAGTGCTGTTTTTATCTCCATAGCAACCCTTTTATTTTTTGGTTGTCAAGGCTTGACGAACATGTCTATGTAATTTTAAAAGAATTGACAAAAGTGACCTTTTTGATTTCCTTGGCAACTATGGTTTTTTTTGTTAGCCACACCCACATTCCTAATATGTTCATATTGTGTGTCATTTTGTTTCGTTCAGCTTGAGCCAGGGATTCATGTTTTCTGGTAAAAATGTGAGGGTAATGCCACATATGCAAGTTAACACTGTTCAAAATGTAATCATTTTAAACCAAAATATTTTTCCAAATAGCTTCCCAATGGCGCTCGAGGAGTTAGGAGGTGCTGGAAATTCCTAGGAGTTTAAATCTGTAGACAGAAAATTTAAGATGATGGCTTCTTCATGAGGTCAAAGGTCAACGAAACTTTGGTTTTGCTTGTAGACTTAATCTGGTGGCGTGTGTGTGAAATTTGGTAAATATCGCTCGAACAAAAGGTTTTTTTCTCATATTGTAGAATTTTGTGGAAATCTCCGAATGTGACACTTTGCCACAAAACGGCTGCCAAGCTGTAGGTCCTGTGGCCATCCCATAATAACTTCTGAACTTCCTTTGGATATCCCTGACACATGTGTTTTGGTATTTTTAGTGAATTTTGAAAAATTTATTTGAGCCCCATAAAACACTTTGGCCCCATTCTTTTATTTTGACGGTTCTCCCTCTGTGATGTCATCATTATTCGAGGGGGGGTCGTTCACTATGTCAAAAATTCATGTTGGTACTAGGTGCTTGCACATTCTGATGAGTTATGAAGTATGTGATGGGGGAGAAAATTTTACTCCAAGGAGCAGAAACAAAGAAGAATGGAAAACCACAGACTGGACTGCTGTGGGGCAGAATAAACCATTTTCTAGAAGGGAACGACCCTGGGAGTATTTCGTTTACCTGGTTACTCCTCCCTGTGGGCGGTTCAGTCTAATCAACTCACCCATTCTGCGTCCTACTTAAGTTCCAGGTGCGGTCCAATGATCTTCCGTTTTCCGCGAGCTCTGTGTTTGTCACCCCACCCTCCTCCCCGGCTTCCACCTGTGAGCTCCGTTAGGGGTTTAACTCCCAGAGTTTTCTATGGAGATCTTTGTTTTATGAATGTGAACGGAGCCTTATGATAAACTAGAAGACACATGGAAAAAAATCTTTTCTGCATGAGTTGGCTGACTGAAATGTTTTATAGTTTACATTTCCCAAATTTTACATTATATTAGCTCTTCACTGCAAGTCAGAGTTGCTCTTTGAGTACTGTCAAACTGCACAAACTACGAGGTTAAAGTATAAACCTTTTGCAACAGTAAAGGGTAACCATCACCCTCACTCTTTTGAACTCAACCTTCCCTCGAGAAGCTTTGGTTGACATTCAGGAGAGTAATTTGTTTTCTTTCCATCGAGAGAATAGATAATAGCGCTAATTCATTTTTCATTTCCCCTGACAATTATGAAGATTTGCACAAAATTCCCTTGGCAACCAGATGGACGTACGGTTGCTGCACACTGACTTTTCATTTATCCTTTTGTGGCATTTTACAGACCAATTCATGGATCATGAAACATAAATGACTCATCTTATTACTCATCCTCTTTTCTGGCTCTTTGTTTTTTAGCTTAACCGAGTTACCAAAAACAAAAAAGACGAACAAAAGAAAAGAGGAAAGCAAGAATGAAGGAATAAGACTTGAGGACTCACTCTAATATTGCAGCAATAAACAAAAACATGAGGCATTTTTTAAACTTTTTATCAAGTCACAGTAAAATTAGCTTGCTAAAAGCATTAGTCTACAGTCAGATGACGAAAGACTTTGAGTAACAAATCAGTGGGCAGCAGAGATTAGAGTCTGACACAGAATGAAACTAAATCCACGCAACCTCTCTCTGAAAAATACAATTTGAACAAACCTAAACACGCTAAACCCTTTTATGCGACACCTTACAGTAGTGAAGTGTTTCTGCAATCAAAGTAAATCAGCTGATACTGTCACAGAGAAAAGCGCTGATGCAACACTTTACGTTAATATTGGTGCAAAGCCGATTTTCTCCCTGTCAGAACCAGCTGATATACGGTGATTGCAAAATTCGTCAAACAGTTACGGTATGTCAAAGAGCGTGTGCTATTTAGGTGCACATTATCCTAAAGGGTTAAATTAAAATGTGATGTCACTCAAAAAGGAAATGCACAAGTCCATATAAAACCAAACGGCCAAATAATGGTTCAACAAAAACTTGAAGAGCAGCAGCAATGGTGGTTTTACATCATCTCTCTGTAGCTCACAGCAGAGCAGGGCAGGTTCAATTATTCTCCAAAGGCATGACATGTAATTATTGCTCGTCACCCATGGCCTCATTCTCTTTGTTAGATCTTGTTGCTGCAGGACATCTTCTGAGGTTAACTTTATTGTTTCCCGATTCATGCAAAAGCTGCTGGAGATTAGCATTTCTGGGAGGTCTGACATCATTTTTACACTTACCTGCTATTCATACATACATTCATCCATTTTCTGAAGCCCTTTTGGAGTCATGAGGTGGCTGGAGCCTATCCTTGCTACTGTTTGGCAAAGGTGGGTACACCCTGAACAGGCCGCCAGACTGTCGCAGAGCCACACAATCACACACACTCACATGTCACACACTAACTAACCTTTAAAGCATGTTTGTGGGAGGAAGCTGGAGCGCCTGGAGAAAACCTACGCATGCAAGGAGAACATGCAAACTCCACACAGAACTGTCGGAACTGGGATTTGAACCAGGGCCTTCTCACTGTGTAGTGAGAGCGCTAACCTCTGCACAGCTGTTTAGCCCCATAACATAATCCCCTTACAGACAATAGATGGCCAAACTAAAACATGAGACCAAACATGGATAAACCTTTCCAGTTTTCATTTTCCTTTTTTTTTCTTGCCCAAATGGTTATAAAAGTGTTACAAAAAAAGAGGAAGAAATTCTGAACATTTTTTCATTTGAAATGTGTGAGAAACTTCTGGCTTGAATGTTTAATTACTGTACTCACTTTTCCTATCGCTGCGTGCAAAATATAATTTCTAAATAAATACCAGTTGGAATCTATTCAAAATGTCTACAGGAACCTGTTGTGGGTCATTTTCTAAAGGTGGCTTGAGCTCAGAGGGGCTTTAATTAAGTTCTTGTTGGCTCCTGGAGGAAGTATTTTGATGGGGGAGGAGGTGTTTGTCCCTTTGACTTTACTGGTGCTCGCTCCTTAGAGTAACAACTGTCCTTGTGTGACCTTATTGTAGGCTCCCCAATGTGGCCTCTTCCAGCACACTGGGCGGGTCATTAGTTTCCCTTTTCCTTGGTTTGATTTGGGGTTTAGTAAAATCCTACTTTTTTTCTTTATTTGCTGTTTTTTTCCCTTTATTTCTTGGTTTAGCCGTCCTTCGATATAGCTGCCTCACAAACCATGTTTTCACACTTGTTGGCCACAAATGGGACAAAGTGAAGCCTGATAAAATATCACAGACTTTTTGAGTAGAAGCCAAACAAAAAGTGTGCCTTTGTTGTAGTTTTCTCCAACTTAGAGCTGGAACAAATTATGCAGTTTACTCATTTATTAGTTTTTTTTAATTTTCTTTTACCTACCCATAAATGAAAAAAGTTGTAAAGGATCTCAACACCGATGAAAAGACATGATGCAGAACATTTCTAACTGAACAATCACTCAAGGATTTTTCCATGGACAGATGTATGACATACAATATAATTACATGTAGTAATAATGTTCTTTTTTTTAAAATATAGTATGATATACTGTATTTACTGTCCTGAGCCAGATACCAGCTCAGATGAGAAAAACAAAGATGTACATGGCTCTATCGTCTACAAGTGAATGCATTAGAATGTGTTACGGTTTACAGCTCAAGAACCCAGATGCAGAGTAATACTTGATACAAAGGCCAAGTTTGAAGACTGTTTAATAACAGTAGACCTAAACCAAGGTGTAGCACACAAAACGCTCCAACAAAGAGATACAAAACAAGGTGACTTAAATAGACAGACAACCCAATGAACTAACAAGGTCCAGCTGTGGACTCCAGCAGGAAGCACAGGTGAGTGGGCGGAGCCAGAGGAAGAAGCCACAGCAGACCTGCACAAGATCACAGAGTGAAAACCAAAAACAAAACAAGCAAACCGTGTCAGAATGGGGTGGAGCAGAGAGCTTGTGGCCCCCCCCATTGTCTCTTCTACATCACAAATACAAATTTTTTTAACTGCTTTTTCTGTCTGCTCCTAAGTCACAAAAAATAGAAATACTCAAAAAGGCAATTTTAAGCTTAATTTTCTTTACATATGTCCTCCATCATGAGAGAAATAAAAACAGAGCCTTCATTGGAGTGGGTCTTTGAGCTTTCTTCAAAGATTCATGCAGGAGCTGTCTTATAAAATGATCCAGGAACTCTTTCTAAAGTGAAATTCTGGTTGTTTTTCTTTTTTAGTTTATTAGCAAGGTGACTTAGCATTCATCCTGCATACATCCAGACTGAGAGGCACTGAGAGCTTAGAGTGGAAGCAGTCCTGGTGTGGAATTATAATGTCTATTTGGTTTCTGCATTACTTTTCAGGTCATTTTGCCATGAGGAAGTGCATTTTGAACTATTGCCCTGCCCTTTATAATTATGTCCATTTTTACACATCGGGTCACAATGTTGCATAAAAAGTGTACAGCTGCTTGGAGAGCAGTGACACAACATTGTGTTACCTTTGCTGTTTTATGGAGCTCGTGATCCAATCTTCTTTAAGGGAAAACAGTGTCTTTGGCTTCTGATTTTGACTTTGGTCTAAAAGAGTAGCCAGTATTTATATCTGTGCTGCTGCACTTAAAAAAGCATTAAGGAGGTTGTGATTATGTTGCCATGCAATCACAAGGCTCCGGCAAAGGTGTGCATAAACACCACAGGAGTGGAATTACTGTTTAGTAAGTGCATCGCCTCCTGTGGTTTCGTGGGTCTATTTGCACATGCTTATTGTACCTTTAGGCAGAAAACAGGTTATTTCACATTTGATGTATTTTATAAAGGATAGCACATGGCATCTGGGTAAATCTACATTTATTTATGATTTATTTGTTTTTAAACGATTAAATCTACAGTTTTATAGTTCTTGATTTTACAATAAACATTTGTTGTCATCTAAATATTGCAAAAATTATAAACAAAAGAAATCACTAAAGTTTATTTTATCGATACTGCAAGTATGGTGGTTATTATTTCTGCCTATATATGTATATATTCTTATATCTCAAAAGAAACTTTTTCTATGCATATTTTCCTCTTCAATCCTTTGTGTTGATAACAAGCTGGAGCTGCAGCAGCTGATACCAAACAAGGCATCAGCTGCTGCAAGTGAGAGGTCACCGACGTAGATTCAAACATGACATCATGCACAGATTTACAGAGGAGAAAGCAGCTGGAAAACCAGGCTGTCTGATTGGATATTTATTCAGTAGGATTAAAAAATACTAATAAATAATAAAATGTTTTTGTATCACCTCAAAGAAATTGTATTATTTTTCATTATTCTGTTTAAACAAAAACATGAAGTGAAGGTGTTAATATCATCAATGAATCACTATAATGACAGTTCTAATATCAAGCTCAGTGTCTTGGTTCTTTTTTTATTTCAAATAATTTTTTTTAATTTATTGTGTCATGTTTTGGGCTGCTTTTTATGTAAAATGGGGACTTTAATTTGTGGTGTTGAAAGGCATCTCTTTTTGCAGGTGAGCTTCATTCAAAGGCTTTTTTGTTTGATGACTTTGACATTTGTTTAAATTTTGTTTTCTTTTTCCTGTTTCTGTTAACTTTATCAAAAGACCACTAGACTTTTTTGCTGTTTGACACACAGACTCTTTAACTGTTTACGTACTTCCTGTTTTCTGCACCCGCTGCAGTTTCTGCCTGATTAGCTTTTATAAGATTAAGTTAGAGTTGGTCAAAATTTGAATCTCATAAAGAAAAACCTTTGATCCCAGCAATGTACACAAAGCAGAAAACATCCAGATTTGCTTGTCATTATAAAATATTGAATCCAGCTGTACCGTGCTATATGTAAAATCTATCAATTGATTACACCAATTTATCTTGATTGATGATTGATTATCACCAATTTATCCTGTCAATATAAGACTATGGGTTTTATGCTTTTTGGAACCAGCAGGTACTTCCTGTTTGGAACACGGGGGGAGGGGGGGGGTCGCTCTGTCCAGTTCCCATATATACAGTCAATGTTTCTGACACATATAGCTGCAAAAAAAAAACATTAACGTTAAAAACCCATATACATTTCATATCGCTAAGGACACTAAAAATGCAAAACGTCTGTATTTTCCTCATTTTTCTATTGAGGAAATGGAAAAATTGGATTGGTTAAATAACATTTAGGTTTTCTGAGAAAATTATTAGGGCTCGAAAATGTTAATATAACATTTGCCTCACTTTAGGTTGTCAGATAAAAGCACTCCTATTATTCTTTAACACATAACATAGCAGATCAATGAACAGCAGAGAAATATTAATTAATTAATATTAATTCAGTTAATTAATTAATATTAATGAAACATTTTGCGCATTGTCCTTTAGTGACATCTCAAAGAATAATAAAAAGCATTTCAAAAAGTTTGATTTATATATGGAAGCACAATTATTAATAATAGTGTATTTTGTTTGAAGTTATTGTGTCACTTCACCAGTGGAATCTGTTTCTATACATCAATCAACTTCATCTTTGGTTACATTTTCTTACAAAAAGTATATGATAAGAGACAGATTTCAGAGCCTTAAATTGCAAAAGAAAAAAAACTTTTATGAGTCATTGTTACCTTTTTTTTTTTTTTTTTTTTACCTTTCTCCATATACCTGTGCTCCTCATGCTGTGTTGAACAAGCAACAGTTGCCACGAGGCCTCTGGGAGGTTTATTGGGCTGAAAATTGTGTTTGAAGCTCCAAACTGGCAGAGTACCAGCTCCTCCTTTTGTCCCTCTAGACACTTGTGTTTGTCTGTTCTGTCATGGTTGGTGCCTTCTGCTGCTTTCTTTGGTGAGACAGAAGGAAGAGCTTAAAGAAACTGTATTTGTATTCACCCTCTTCAGGTGGTGCCATATGTGCATTTGGGTTTACACATTGAAAAGAAGGTCTTTTTTTGTTGTTTTGACATTTAAGGTTCATGCATCTTCTGGAGTCTTTTGACTGCCTTTGAGGGGAAACATGCCCCCACGTGGGGCTGAGAGGCTGAATTCAAACCCAAGCTGCCTTTTCTGTTTTGCAGACTGAAATTTTGCACTTCTCCAGCCTCGCAGCTGAGCTGCTACTTTTCAAGTTTTTAGGACCAAACTGGTTTTGTGCATTTTTTTCTTTTTTTCCTCTGGGATTTTTGTGTTTGATGTCATGTTGTAGAACATGACATCACATTGGCTTTAAAATCCAACCATGGCTGCAGAGTATGTGTCCATCTTTGTATCATTACAGTATTAACTCTATATGAAATTGTTCTGAACCTACAGAGATGGGTTTATGTAACAGCGTCTTTATTTTCATTTGCATCGCCGTGTGAAAACACATCTCCTCCACTGAGCTTCTGTTTCACTGTGACCTTACTCCTACTCTCAGCTCCTATTATGATTTCCTGGTAATATGCTACTTAATATTGCTACATAATATTCAGGGGAAAGTGTGTTTATACAGCATTGCATTCAGCCAGTATCATTTATGCCTTAGTTTACTCACGCTGATTGTGAGAGTTTAGAATTAAATGTTGAATGTTGAACGGAATATCACCAATAATGAAGCTCATTAGGAATTATTTGTGTTGATGAGATAGATCAAGGATTGGATTGTCATCTAACTCCAAAAGGACAACAAAGAGGCTACACAAAAAAATCCTAAAACCAATCTGTTGTTTAAGGAACTGTGCCAAAAATCTATCATTGATTTATTCAAAATAATTATATCAAGTTTATTTCCCCTCACTCCCTCTCACAAGAGAGAATATATAAGTTTGCTCCTCCCAGGCCTTTGAAAGGAAATGTTTAAACCCTTTTTTTTTTTTTTTTTACAAACTTCACATTTATTGGATTTAATTAGTCATGTATTGTATGCGCAAATATGTCTATTTATGATTCAGAGTAATTATAATGGATTTTGTTGGATTTATATTTATTTCTTTTCATTTTAATTTTTTATTTCTAATCAAATAATTATCATTTTAAGTTTGATATATGTATGTAAATCTCTTTTGTTTGTTAACTTTTTAACTTTTTTTTGTTTTGATTTCTTGAAATAAACCAATTCCAAATCTAGTTGATTAAATCCGTTCGATTTTATTTCTCCAAAAAGTTAAAATAAAATCAATTGCATATCTTGGTCCCCAAACCTTTTTACTTATTTCACAGAGACGTTGAATTGATTGCAGACTCTGCAACTTGATTCTCCAAAGACACAAAAGAATTATTGATGATGACATTAAACATTACTTGAGGATCTCCAGTAAAGGAAAACATTTTAACCAGTCAGGGGTGTAACTGACTGGAAAGACTTTACACAATCAAATAAAAATATCAGGTCATTTTCTCAATAAATCGCAAATAAATGCTTTAGTGCTTGGATGCTATCGTCCTTGGCAATACAGATCCACTTGGAAATGTGTATCTAGATCAGATGGATCTTAATGTGGTTTTTAGTGGCTCAGAGCATCCGGTCCACTCAGACAACATCATAGCGGAGAGACCTAATGGAGCTTTAATTGATCATTGTTGGACGAATATACCCCAGGCTCCTTAATAAAAGCAGGATGTTGAGATCCAGACAACGGTTTATACTCTAAATAATGATGTATGGCACCAGCTGCTCTCAGACAGACTGATGGCTTTGGCTACTGTCAAACAGGAAGGAGGACATGGGTGGACTGAGTGGGCAGAAAGCAACCGAGTGTATTGCAACTTGGACAGAATAGCTGGCAAACTTAGGTGGGGGTTTCGTGCAAGTCAGAGCTTGTTAGAGGAGCTCAAAAGGACCTTGAGCATGTGGTTGCAAAGTTTATGCTGGCCTTTGTTGAAGGGGTGCAGCTGCAGGGGTCTGATTTGAGGTGAGGTGTTGAGTTCTGACACAGTCTGTCTTACTTTTGAAGCTCTTTTGCTTTAATGATGTTTCTGCGGTGGCCAACCTTGCTACAAATGAGGCTCCCCAAAGAATACATGCATTTGTTGGAGTCAGACCACGAAAGCAGGTAATCTGTGTATGAATCTAAAATAAAGCAGAAAGTGTATTTTTTTAGAGTATAAGTTGCATTTTTTGGGCTAGGGCTGTAACTTGTACTCAGGTGCGACCTATGTAATTTCAAAAATAAACAAAGACTTGTGCATTTGTTGTTGTCTGACTATCAATCTTTAACCCTTGTGCTATCCTATGGGGTCAAGATGACCATTGACGTGTTCTCCCTACCATGACAAAGGTGGATAAAGGTGAAGAGGATTTCATGTAATCCATAGAAACCAGTGAAGGTCACAATTCATTGAAGAAGAAAGGTTCAGTGCTCTGTCTAGTGGGTCTAGATGACCCAACCCCCAAAGTTAAAGTGCCTAGGATAGAACAAGGGCTAGAGGGACTGGAGATGTGTATTTACTTCAACACAGAAGAAGTTCCGACCTGTGTGAAGTTGTTCAAAAGTGACACAAACGATGAAGAATTCAACAAATTTAGTGATTTAACCCTTGTGCTATCCTATGACCCCACCCTTACATTGACGTGTTCTCCCTACCATGAAGGTGGATAAAGGTGGAGAGGATTTCATGTATCCATGGACACCACTGAAGATCACAAATCATTGAAGAAAAAAGGTTCAGCGCACTGTCTTGTGGGGTCTTGTGGGGTCCAGATGACCCAACTCCCAATGTAATGTGCATAGGATAGCACAAGGGCTACATTGATGAAAAGAGTTAAATTGACTTGTCCATCCATCCATCCATATTCCTTCACTTATCTGGGATCGGGTCACGGGGGCAGCAGTCTAAGCAAAGATGTCCAGACTTCCCTCGCCACTTCCTCCAGCTCCTCTGGAGGGACCCCGAGGTGTTCCCAGGCCAGCCAAGAGATGTAGACTCCCCAGCGTGTACGGGGCCTCTGCCCAGTGGGACATGCCCGGAAGACCTCCCTAGGGGGCAACCAGGAGGGATCCGGACTAGATGAATGAGCCACCTCAACTGGCTCCTCTCGGTGTGGAGGAGAAGTGGTTTTATTACGAGCTTTCCGCGGTTGACCGAGCGTCTCACCCTATCTCTAAGGGAGCGCCCCGCCACCCAACGGAGGAAGTTCATTTCAGCTGCTTGTAGTGAGGACCTTGTTCTTTCTGTCATGATCCAAAGCTCATGACCATGACCAATTGACTTATTTGCATGTTATTTATGTGGTAATCTGAATAATTGTTCATATGTTGCACATCTATACTAGTGCAACACAAAACCTAGGATAGAAAAAAAGGATTGTATAATGACCAGTAAAAGTGATAATCTGCCTTTCTTTGTCTTTGTAACCTATAATCCCTGAGGTCAGACTATCTATACTGTAACCTTGGAACTTTAACATTTTCTTTCAACTGTCGTAACTCTTCAACCGTTTACGCAACTAACGTAATTTCAACGGATTCTGAAGTGGAGATATGGAGCCTTGTGCTGATATGCAACACTTTACATTAGTGTAGTGCTTACACATCCATCCATCCATCCATCCATCCATCCATCTTCCTCCGCTTATCCAGGACCGGGTCGCGGGGGCAGAAGTCTAAGCAAAGGACTAGATGCCCGAGCCACCTCAACTGGCTCCTTTCGATGTGGAGGAGAAGCGATTCTACTCCGAGCTCTCCGCGGGTGACCGAGCTTCTCACCCTATCTCTAAGGGAGCGCCCAGCCACCCTACGGAGGAAGCTCATTTCAGCCGCTTGTATTCGGGACCTCGTTCTTTCGGTCATGACCCATAGCTCATGACCATAGGTGAGTATTGGAACGAAGATCAACCGGTAAATTGAGAGCTTTGCTTTCTGGCTCAGCTCTCTCTTCACCTCGACGGACCGATAGAGCGATCGCATAACTACGGACGCCGCTCCATCTACCTTTCAATCTCACGCTCCGGTCTTCCCTCACTCGTGAACAAGACCCCAAGGTATTTAAACTCCTCCACCTGGGGCAAGGACACTCCACCCACAGAGAGATGGCAAAGTACCTTTCTCCTGTCGAGGACCATGGCCTCAGATTTAGCGGTGCTGACCCTCATCCCTCCATCCTCATCATTGGGGCGGTTTGCGGCCGAGTGTGAAGCTGCTGGGATGAGGGTCAGTGCTTAAACAGTCAACTTAAATCAGCTAATTCTCTTGTGCCATTATGCAACAGTTTATGTAATGTGTTGCATATCATAGGGTTAAATATCGTAAAGTGTTGCCTACTGGTGCAAAGTTGATATGAGGTTAGTTGCGGTATGTCACAGAGCATCTGTTAATTAGATGCTGCCAGCAACTAATGATGGGAGTATCAATACCAAGGTTTCTAAATATAGACACTACTAGTACATCACATAATTTTGGCATCGACTACTCTATTAAAGAATTCATTACTAATTAAAAATTGTTAAAAAAAAAAAAAGTGCCTTTGTCATTTCTAGATATAACTTTGGTTATTAGACAAATTACTTCATTGTTTTGTGCTGAAACTCCCTCAGCCCACAACATATTAAATTGCTCCATCAATCACATGACCAGACAAGACACAGATCTGTGTGTGTTACCCTCAGCAACAACACAGTACGTCATGATTAGGTGATTTTTAGAAAGAATATTTTTGTGTTTTGAACCTTACTCATTAAAGTTGTACATGGACAGTTTTTGATGGTATTTGTTTTTAGTATAAAAAAATATTATGGTTGAAATTTAAAAAAAAAAAATCACCAAAAAGAAATTATCAGTAATCTGCATCAGTAATTGATATCAAATATTTGATGCAAAAAGTAAACGGTTTCGAATCTTAAAAATGTGGTATTGCCCATCTCCACTGGTGACATCTCCAATGTTAAAGGGTTAAACGTGGATTTCTTTGGTACAATTTTTTAAAATAATTTTTGACAATGAAATAATGTGTTGCAACATTTTAGAGAATACACCTCGTGTCAAACACTCAAAAAGCTGGTTTTTCCTCACGTTAGCCATTATTATTTTAATTTCAGCAGAGACTCTTAACTATTTAGATATCAAAAACATGTTTTGTGTGCTGTTAGAATCATTTGATTCTTCATTTGCCAAAGAGCACGTGACACAAGAGGATTTAAACACTCTGGAAAAGATAAAACTTTATTTTTCCCTGTCATGACAATACAAAGTCAAACAACTGAAGTAACAATCCAGCTGAGAACAGTTATATTCTATCTAGTTTTCAGTACATAGACAGAATCTGGTGCACGTCATCATCACCACCACACCCAAAAAAGTGAGGTATCAACCACTAAAAAGCTTCTTTCTGTGTACAGGTGGGAGTTCAACTATAAGGCATCTATTACCATGACAACCAAGAGAGACTGAAACAGATGTGTGCCCCCGTCTTCCTGCGCCATTTATTTTTTTCCTTTACGTTTGATATAAATATGGAAAGAGGGTTGAGTTGATACAGTTTACAGTACCACACTACATCAGGCCAGAGTCAAAACTGTTTCTAACAGAACAAAAACATCACAAAACCATGTTGTTACATTAAAAACGAGGAACGAAACCCCCTTTGTCTCTATAGGGATATCCAGCTTGACCCTGAAACAACACATCAGAGGATAAGTGATGCTTTTGTGTTATATAACTGTTGATAAAAACACATCTCCTGGTCTTTATTATGGGTCACACACTACACTGAGCCCTCATAAAGCAAGATTTCCACCATAAAGCATCCGATTTTACCCACTTATTCAGCTTTGAGGACTAATTAAAACTTTTCTGTCCTGCTGCACCTGCTACAAATCTCACCTCGCTGTTTGGTTCTGCTGTTCTCACTCGGAGAACCGGGTGAGCGTGTGAGAGGAGTAAATTAGAGCCAGTGCTGATCGCTTGGCCAATTATTTCACTTGGACACATCCTGTCTCTGTGCCCCTGGAAGTGATGGCACAAGTCTGCTGGGGCACAGATCCAATTAAACTCCAGCTATTGAAATGAGAATTAGGCTGCTCTAACAACTCGGCAAATTTGAATATTATTGCAGATAACTCAGGGATGACTCTGGCAGACCTGTTAGGTAGTTTGAGACTAGTAGAACTTAGAGAGATAAAGTTTGAAGTTCCACCCTCTCTGTTTTCCTTCATTTGAATGAAATCGGATTTTCTTGCCATTTCCGAATGATTATTTCTTCAGTGGACATGCAGCCTCCGCAGCTGTCATTTTACAAGTTGCAGATGCAAGATTGGAACGGACACACCGCTAATACACTACGTGCTTTCTGCCAACTTGGTCTTCACATCCTGTCACATGGATTAACAATGGCATCAGCGGCTGCTTTGTGGACTTTCCCCCCAAAAAGACAGGAAGATTTTTTTGAGAAAAAGTGTCAGGTAATTCTAAAACTGCCAAAAACCATTTGGTTTTAGGTGGAAATTGAGTTTTTAAAAAAAGATTTGTGCTTTCTATTAGTCAAAATGTCTGAAATTCTTCTTGATTCAGAAAATAATACAGAACAGTAGAGGATATTTTAGATTTATTTTCCAGTCAGCATTGACAATAATGTCAAATTAATTTCCCATTAAATTACTGTTTCTGTCAGTATTTTAGTGGACGATCAGGAAAACCTTTACACTTTAATATGACTAAAACTGCACATTAATTTCTTTAAAAATAAAATCAATGATTTCTTATAACCTACTAGAAAATTTGAGACTTTTTTTTAAACAAATCATACATACCCTAGGACAGTGTTTTTCAACCAGTGTGCCGCGGCACACTAGTGTGCCGTGGGAGATGGTCAAGTGTGCCGTGGGAAATTGCCCTCATTAACTGAAACATTTATGATCTCCAGGATTTCACCTCTGTGTTCATCCAAACAAGCCCTAAAAAAACACTAAGAAATAAGGAATATGACAGATCATAAAATACTTTTTTCTTTGTGTTTATTTGATTCTATTAAAGACATTTTGATAAAAATGACGGTACCGATTTAGCTGCAGCTTAATCTCCGTTTTAGCAAAAGTCACGTCCCTTTAACTGTCTCCACCAATCATTCTTGGATTCTTAATCACGTGTCATCAGTCTGACCAATCAGAAGTGGTTAAAGTCTTCACTTCCTTGTTGTGCATTCTGCTGTTAAAGTCGCTCAGTTTCAAATAAAATACCAGCTAAAGCTCGTCTTTAGCGGTGCAGCTTTCCATAGAATCCGGTGTCAGACCGTGGAACAAGTGATCAAAACAATAAAGCTCAGAGACGCTGGTCGTTCTGCATTCGGGGGATTATTGAACTACATCTCCCATGATGCATTGGGTTAAAAGTAACAGCGTGGATCTCGGCGCACAACTCGTCTCTCCTCTTAACGTCTTGAAACCACAACGAACACAAATCAAACAGTTTTTAAATCTTTTAACTTAACTTTTATTACATCTTTTAGAGAAAAAAACAGCTGCAGCTTCCAGCTTTTTCTGCCACAATTATATAAAAAAAGAATGTGAGATTGTGGAGGAACTGTTCAAAACAGACTGAGTTTCTCCCGTTTTTTTTTTTTTTTTTTTTTGAATGCTGGTGTGCCGCGGGATTTTTGTCAAGGTTTAAGTGTGCCGCGGCTCAAAAAAGGTTGAAAAACACTGCCCTAGGAGGTCTACCTTTACAAAGCTGACCTTTTTAGAGACCTTTTAGGGGTTTGTAATCTCCTGAAAGTTTCCTCGGATTCAGGCTGAGCCATTGCTGCTTTAATACAATGACTTTTAGGGAGGAACCTTTGACCTTTCTCACAGAGCTTTCTCTCTAATCAAGGTGCTGTACATTATTGCTGGAAATAAAAGGGGGAGTCTTTTTAAACATATTCTGATATGGCTAATTGCTTCTAGTCTCTGTCATTTGTGTTGCAGGACACGCCGTGCGCCTGGATATTCTTGCATTATATTGCTAATGAAGCCACTTTCCATGCTGCTCCAGACCAGTGAAAATGTCACACACGAGCCTCAGAAGTGTGTGTAGGGTCGTTGTGGGTCTGAACGCTAAGGTCTGCAGTTGTGTTTGACTAGGCATAAAGCTGCTTTCTGTCTTGAACACGTCCCTGATCATCAATGAAGTTCTGGGTGTAAAGACAGAACTTACAACAAGTTAAGCTCTGAGTTCAACTGTGTGATGCTTGTGTGTGTGTGTGTGTGTGTGTGTGTGTGTGTGTGTGTTTCCTGGCCGGACACGGAACAGACAATTCAGTGGCTTTGCAGAAGGGAAGGCCCAAAACATTTCACACACAGACAGTTAAGTCTTGTTTTAGCAGGTAACAAAAACCCATTCTAGGTGAGATGCTCAGCATCAAACTCGGCCGTCACATGTTCAGAAAGGTAGCCACTCATATTCTTCTGACTAGTTCACATAAATAAATCACTGAATAGAATTACCCAAAACTGTGTCTAACTGCTACTGAACACAAAGTGACACAGCAGTGTAATTAACACTTTTCTATCTAGAAAGATGATTTTTTTTTTTTTTTTTTTGAAGAGAGCCAAGCTTTTCCATCGGTTTCATAGTTCGTCCGCTTGGATTAGTTTCTGGACACTGCAGGCGTTTCCAGATGTTTCAGGGCAAACACATATGCCTTGATTTCAACCGCTTTTCACTGTCATACAGACCTGCATC
Source organism: Oryzias curvinotus (assembly GCA_023969325.1). Taxonomy (NCBI): domain Eukaryota; kingdom Metazoa; phylum Chordata; class Actinopteri; order Beloniformes; family Adrianichthyidae; genus Oryzias; species Oryzias curvinotus. The sequence goes on from CM043711.1 coordinate 16,400,000, forward strand.
AGTGATTGCATGGTTGTTTTGTGCTCTTCACACAGAGGCAGTAGTCCCTTAAACCTACTCCAGTATGGCTTGGCCAGTGTTAGTGTGTTTTTCTCTGCAGTCCAGAAGGCTGATATGGGATATCTCCTCCATAGGACATTAGGAAACCAGGTTTGGCTTCTCTCCAATGTGTCCACCTGTAGCATGATTCTGGAAAAAAAGAGAAACCATTTAAATACATAAACAACAAATAAACTTATAACCAAAAAAATTAAAAATAACAAAATAATATTAGAAATAATACAACTATTAAGATGAATAAGAATATATAATTGTATAATATATAAAAAATAAATCAATATTATTCTATTATGCCTATGCTAATGTTCATATTATATGATAGTATAGATAGAATCTAAATATGTAATAAAAAAATATAAATGATAATATAACAAATATTTTAAAGATGAAAGATTTTGAAGTTTTTCTCCAAAGAAAGACCTTTGATGCAAAAAATCAACCAACATAGCTCAGGAGGTATACTATATAAGTCAAACAAGACATGAATACATCATATGGTAAAACAGATTTTCAATATTTAATTTAATATTTAATTGCACATAGATTTTATTCTAATGGCCACTGAAAGAGTTACTTTCCCTTTTCTTTTCAAATTTGGGGATTAGAAAGCCTTGTGGGATTTTTCCTGCAAGGGATTTTTTTCCAGTTTTGAGTTGAGTTTGAGTTATGCGATGCACTCACAAAAAACTCTATAATAAAGAGGAGAGGAATAATCATAGATGGCATTAAGAGTGCTTCAAGTGTCTCACACTGTGCTAATGTGAAACTCACTCAGAATAATGTCACCAGATACATTTAAAAAAACATTTATTCTTGCTGGTTTAAATATCTGAGACAAATGTCTCTAAGACCCAAACACATTTATGGAAGCATCTATGGCTAAAGCATAAACAGGCAGCTGAATAACAGCTGTTTTTATTATCACTGGCGTGTGAACTTTGCACGGCCTCGCAGCTATAAACACCAAAACTCTGAGAGAGAGAGGAAAATAACTAATACCTTGCCAGAACAAAACTGTATTCTTTTCAGCTGCTTTAAAGCATTTCATTTCACTTTACAGATATTTAAAAAGTACATGCAGATGTTTTCTTGAAACTGATTCTAATGAAAAATCTAAAATTATCTAAAAAAAAAAAAGACTACAAATGGATTCCCTCAGTGGAAACGAAGAGGTAGAAGAAAAGCAACCCAAAGCGGTGCAGGTAAAATGACTAAAATCTCATTGATGCCTAAAAAAATATATATGAAGATGAGAGAAGTCTTTATGTTCATCATAGAGAACTGTGAGAGACAGAATGTAAAAAAACATCATCCAAGTAATCACATCGCAGGATTTTTAAAGAATTTACTTGTATAAAGGTTCAGAAAATAAGTATTCTAAATAGTGAGTGAGAATTCTGTCTTTACAGACCTGTTACTTCTTCTTTCAGATGCTCTTCTATCCCACACTTGTTACCTGTATTAATGTCACTTGTTTGAACTGATTATCTGTATGAAAGACACTTGTTCACCTCCCTAATTGGATTGGAACCTCCACCATGACCAAGACCACAGAGCTGTCGAAGGACACCAGGGATTGTACTCCTGAACAACGAACCAATCTACAATAAACAAGCAGCTTATAGATAAGAGATCACCTGTTGGAGCAATTGGAAGACTTACAACATTACTAAGGATCTCACTACACCTGGAGATCTATGACAGATCTCACCTGGTTGGGTTCTTGATTGAGAACTGGTAAACATCCCAGAATTACATGAGGGAACTGCTCAATTACCAGTTGGGAACACAGTAACAAGAGTTACCATAGTAACACACATCTTCCATCCAGCAGAGCTCCAAAGGTCCTCCTGCTTTGCCGGCACACGTCCAGGCCCATAAGTCTTCCAAAAAACCATCTGGATGTTTCAAAGGAGAACTGGTAGAATGTCATGTGACCAGATGAGACCAAAGTGGAACACACTCTCCAGGGAATAAAGGAGCGGCTACATAAATAGGATTTTAAGATTCTGGAGGGACCTAGCCAGTTTTTGGACTCCAATCTAACAGCTAATCTAGGTAGAGAGATGCTCTTGAGAAGATCTGCTAGGAGGAATGGGCTAAAAATAGCAGCTACAGCGCAAACCTGGTGAAGATCAACCGGAATATTCTGACTTCCGTCATTGAAAACCATGGTTCCATCCCAAAGTATTAAGGAGAATTTTGTTACTGACCAAATACTGATTTTCTGCCTCGTTACACAAATCAGATATTCATAGAATCATTTAATTAAAGACTTCAAGGTTTCCTAGATTCCAAGCAAAGGATGTTGGCATGAAAATTAGGAAAAGAGCCAAGAACACACAAGCTAATAAATCGGGGCAGCCTTACTTTTCAAACAGCAATCAGATTTACAAGAATTTTTTATGAGTCTATTAGTCCTGTAAGGACTCCAAGCCCACCGCTGTGTGATGAATCATGTCCACCAAGCCCACCTTTTAGGCCCAGAATGATACAGCTATAAATAGTCTGTGATGGGAAAACAAAAAGTACCCAAGTTTCTGATCTCTCTGGTAATTTAGCTAAAATTTGTTTGTGGTTTTAGGAAATAATGGAAAATGATTTTTCAAATAAATAATCAGACACCTTGCTGAAAGATGAAGTCAGCCTCCTCAATGTCAGAGCTGATTAAAAGCTCAATAGAAAACTGTGTCTGCTTTACCTTGAAGCATCTTTGACATTAATCATCTCCCAGCATGCAGAGAGTGTTTTTCATTAACTGGACAAGGACTAGGAGTGGTGCTTTATCAACAGGCAGTCCCCAGGTTCATTTTCTAAAGGATAATTCTATTATAGCAGTCGGGGGGTTTAAAGATGGAGGTGCACATGCTTCGTTCACGACCTGACAGAACGAAAAGGCCTTTCAGCCCCAGAGTGCCGTTCCCTTTGAAGACAGCACAGTGGGCGCTGGAGAGCCGGGCTCAGGTCACCTATGAGCAAAAAAAAAGTGACATAACAGACAGCCGGCACAAAGGGTGGAGACTGCATTTACTATGTGTTCACGCTGAGTCACTACAGGCTGACAGTGAGAGGCCGTGTTACGATGGCTGATTAGGCAGGTGGTTGCTGGATGTGGCAAATACCATCCTTGCCATGGCGAAGCTGAGCTGGCTCACCAAACGAGCAGCCAGGAGTGAGTGGGTGGATACTGACACACGCCGCTGCTGCTGCTGCTGCTGCAGCTTGGACGGCTTGAGCGCTCGCCAAGGAATTCAGAAACAAGATCTGGTTGGTTTTCAGTGGTGTTGTTAGATGTTGCCCAACATCTCATTTCTCTTGCTTTCATCTCTGACACTTCCGACAGATGCTCAGCATACATTAAACTAACGATGAGTCGTGTATTTTTCTAGCTTGTTTTCTGCAGTGATTGTGTTAATGCATTTCCACAGGAAGTGTGGATTAAGGCTGACTCGGGATCAGCTAAATGCAGTTGGACCAGACCAGATGACAGTCGCAGATCAGATCTTTTTTTTGCACTTCAGAGACAAGCAGCAAGTGTGAGCAAACAACAAAAGGAATGTCAAATAAGTAATGATGCAGCAGGGGAGCTTTTTCTTTACATTTTTAAAGTCACATTTAAAGTTTAATTTTCTCTGGTCGTGATACATGGATAAAGCTGCTGCTTCTCAGAGCCACTAACTGCAAGCAAACAAGAATCTACTGTGTGTGTGTGTGTGTGTGTGTGGGGGGGGGGGTTATTCTCACTTGATTTGACCTTAGATTGCATTTTGCTGCTTTTCTTTCTGAAAGTTTGCTGTTTTTTAAAGCGCATTTCCAGAAGATAATTTATTTTGTTTTAATATTCTTTAGCACAACAAAAGAGTGACTAGTATTTGAAATTAATGTGCATCCACTCTAACTTCAGTTAATATTGTTTTTTTTTATATTACTTGAAGTTTTTGTGTAATAAGAAATAAAATTGTAACTCTGATGTTAAAAATACTCATTAGCTGAATTTTTTGTGGGTGCAAACTCCTGTTTTCTGTCTGTTTTCTGACCTATTTCTAACAATAATTTGCATGATGTGTCAATGCCACCACAGAGCGACATAACAAGAATAGGATCCTTCCTCTGCCACAGTTTGTTGATAAAGCAACTGCTTCCTTCGGTTTCTTCGGTTTCATGTGCATGGACCAAAGGAGCCTACTATAGTGCAGGTAATAAAATGATACAAAAAATGTCATTTTTTGACCACTAGGTTTAACAAAAAATTTCCTTTAGGAAAAATGTACAATTTAGGGGAAATCAAGACACCAAATTCAGCTTTTCTCTCAACATTTAGTTTTTATTTCCCTTTTTTATGGGAAATATTTCACTGCACCTTTTTTTTCTTATTTTTATTTACCTTTTTTTGTATTTAATTAATGGATTCTTTTCTTCATTTTTAACTGTGAACGTAACCAGTTTTAATTGAAACTGACAATCAGAAGTTACATTAACCTACAGCGAGGCCACATTCCAGCACTGTGGGCCTCGTCTATGGAACAGCCTACTGAGGCTATTGTTGGAGGACTTTCATAAAAAACTTCAAACTCAACTTTTTATCTTAGCTTTTAAAGTTTTTTTTTTTTTTACATTTCCTGGTGTTTTAATGTGATTTTCTACAATGTGTATGTGTGTTGGGAAGCTTTCATTATTATTTCCATTTTGACAATTTCTCAAATGTTTATTGAAAACACTTTGAGGTGTTCTGTGATAGGAAAAACGCTCCGTATATATAGTTAAATTTTAATTAAGACTTTAGGTTGATTTTCCTTGGCTTATGCAATTTCATCAGAATTTCTGTCTCTGTTTAAAGCTTTATTGTTTACACCTGATTTTAATTCCTGTCAATATAGCTGGTTCTTATTTTTTTGATAATCTTGCTCTATATAGACACTTTATGTATTCATATTCATCCTTGTTTTCAAGTGTTGGGATCTATAATATGTTATCGGAGTACTGTTTTTAAGGTTTTTTTCAAGTATATTTGTTCGGTAGTGGTCTCCACGGCAACCTCCAGAGCAGAAAGTTCTGGTATAAATCCCAAATGAATCTTTTCTGTGTGGAATTTAAATGTTCTCTCTGCTCCAAACACGTTCCTATAACAAGTTTTAAAGGTTAACTGAAAATCCAAAATGTCCCTTAGGACTGAGCATGTGTAGCTGCATGTCTTGGCGTGTGACCGTGCAAAAAAACGATAGTCCAATCAAGGTGCACCCAATCTCCCAACGGCGGCCAGTTCAGATTACGCATTAATTGATTAAAAATGATGTCACTGTAACCATAATTTGCATAATTTAATGTACTCCTAATTCTAAATGACTAACAGCACTCCAAAGCGAACACTGTTGAGCTCTTTATAGCACAAAGTAGGTCAAGAGACATGATTAAAAAAGGGGGTGACTTTTGTGGGAATACATTACAGTGGCTAGCTTTTCAAAGGAGCAGATACTCTTTCAGACATGGAAGAAGTTGACTGTGAATCTATTTTGAACATTTTCAAGAGGTCTTTCTTCTCTTCTATTCTACTATCTCTTCAGCCTTGCATAGATCATCTTAACTAGCCGCTCTGAGGGGTGAATCACAATCCAGTCTCTGCCTGTGCTGTGTACTAATGAGATAAATCAGTTATCTTCTGATACAAGCTTTGGGAAAAAAAAAAAAAACCGTCTGTGGATCAGGGTGTTTAGTAGTAATTCTTCAGCTGAAAGGTCGTCAATTCAATCCACAGCACTTTCTCATGTTGAAATGTCCTTCAGCATAACAGAACATCGTACAATCGCCATGACAGGCTCATCAGGGTGTGGTTGTAAACCAAAGTAGCTTCATATTCAGGGTTATTTGGATGACTGACAAACACATCAGAAACACTTTGTGGGATCTAGTTAGAGTACTAATGGTTCCTTTTACAGTATGGTACTTACATATATTTAAGTGGTATTGACATGGTATTTTTTGTACCTACTGAGGACTCACAGGGTGTTTAACTGATATTTTCATGGTACATTTTTGTACCCACTGGCTACTTACATGGTACTCGCTGTGAATAAGGTACCACATAGGTACTATGTACACACCCATACTCTCACATATGGTGAGTACCTACTATCTTCTTATACATGGCAAACATCGTCAAACATACAATTAACAAATACATTTAAGCTACTGTATTTGTACTTACCCTGCCCTTACATGTGTTGAGTTACACAAGAGATACATTAACTCATTACATGAATATCCACCATGTAAACATCCAATGTCCACAGCAATATACCCAGCAGGTATAATACATAAAGACTGTGATGGCAGCATACCCTGCCACACCCACAAACAAAATGGTGGTAACCTCCCCTCAGCATTGCACACTTTCTTTTTAATTTTATTTCAGATTCATTATTCTTAAATAAATGCACACATTTCTTTGCGTTAAAATATACATTTATTATCTATTTTCAATAATTTGTAGCACATGTACATTTGTTTAGTTTGCGTATTTTGTTTTGAATTTTAATGTCACCTGTTTTTGAGTTGCCAGTCCTGAGGATGCTACTGGTCGCTACGGGTGTGGCTGAGGTTCTGCTCCTGGAGCTGGGCTGTGAGGACTGGCAAAGAAGGAGGTCAAGTCTTCAAAGCCTTTAAGTACTCCAGTCAGGCAATTGGGCAGGCGCCATCAACAGAAGCCTCCAGGGGAGAAACCATGGACTTATTTAATGTTTATTTGCTTTGCTTCTGTTGGTTATTATTCATTTTGTTACACTTTTGATGATTTTTCTCTTCCACTAGGAGACCAAGTTTTGTGTTTAGTCTTGTCTTTATTGTCTTTGTTAAATGTCTGTGTAGTCATGTTAGTCTCCCCCCATGTTTCTCAAGTGGTCTGATCAGCCACTATATATGTTCCCCTGTTGCGTCTTTGGTTAGGTCAGTTTGTTTCTGTTACTTGGTCTGTTCAGTTGGTTAAGTTGAAGTTATTGCCTGAGTTACTTATGTTTCTGTTGACCTCTTTTAAGGGCCCAGTTTGTTCATTTTTTTACATTTTTTGAGAAAATTAAATCTTTCATTTTTTGATAAACTTCTGTTGTCCTCTTTGGCCGCTCGATCCCTCACAAAGACCCAGTTGGTACCAAGTAAGTATGAACCAAATAGTACCGCATAACTACACAGCAAGTACCATGTAAGTACCCAGTAGGACCAACAAAAGTACAATGTAAATGTCTCCTAAATACCTGTAAGTACCATACTGTAAAAGGAAGTGGGGTAACACATCATGTGTGAATGTGGGTCATTTATTTCAGTTAAACCCTAAACACCAGAGCAACTTGCTACTGCTAACCTGAGTATGTTTCTAAATACTAAATACTAACTCTTTGTAGTTTCTTGAAAAAAGAAGAAAATACAGAAACAAAAGGAAATCAAACCCTAATATAGACCAGACCTTTTATTTAACTTATTCCCCTCTTCTGTTTACAATTTTGAAGAAAAAAATATTTTATTTGTTCAGTCTGAAGTTAAAATTTAATAAAGGGTGAAGAAAGTAATACTTTTTTAGGCCGCCCACACTGACCTCCCCAGTATTCTGTAGTGGTGCATACCATCCTGCTTACATAGCACTATGGTAAACAGCGTTCCCACACTTTAAAAGCCGAGCTGCTCTTTCTGTGTGTGTGTCGAGAAATACCTGATACTTTGCTGTCAGAGTTGCTCCGCTGCACCAGCAGTCATTTGTGTTGGATTCCTAAGTTTGTGTACGACTGAGTTTTCTTTTTTAGATGCTGCCAGTTTGGGGACTTGACCCAATCCCTTTTTTTACTGGCGAGCAGATGCTGAACTATTAGCCTTCATCTTCTCCAGGGAGAGACCCTGCAACTAAAGCCTGGGCCAAAGGGATAACATGCAGCGGCTGCAGCTTTGGTAAAAACATACAGTGTCATTCTTTGTGATTGCTCTCAAGAAAAGGTCCAAACATTGTCTGGATTCTGAGAAATGCTTAGCTGTGTGAAACTGCACACAAGCTATTCTAATCTTGTCCCAGAAACTGCTTGTGACTGGGTTTAGCTCCAAGCATCTGCCAATCTTTAACTCATGTTAGTGGTTCTGCAAGGACATTTTTGGGTCGTGGTAAATATTGTTCTATTCATTAAAGCGCGGTTATTGCAGGTGATAATGCCACATCCTATAGTAGCACCTGATACGTGTGGTTGCATCAGCATGCTCTAGTTTTTCAGACTTGCTTAGTTATACTACTGTACTCATCTTTTGATATATCTGAAGTGTTCCCAGTGGTCTTTTAATCTTGATTATGCCGTTTTTAGGCAAACTCAAAAGTACTGTGACGTTTTCTAGAGTGGTTTTTGCAGAGCAGCAGTAGTTCATCAGAAATTCACCTCTGAGTTGTGGGTAACATTGTTGGTGTAGAGTAAGCCCAGTCCTGCCTCCTGACAACCATATGTCTACTCTCTCTCTCTCCCCACTAGCTTACAGCCCCTCACATCCCCAACCTAACGTTAACGGGGCAACAAAAATGGCAAGCATCATTGGAGCCAACCAGTCATACAGTTTAGAGCCAGATGGCAGTTCAGATGAGGAAAACAAAGACCCATGTGGATCTAGTCGTCTAACAGTGGATGCATCAGAAAGGAGCAGAGCAGGGAGCAGCAATTTTTTTATAAAAAACAATATAATCTTTTTTAAACAGCATTTTTTGTCTGCTCCTGATTCACAAAAATTTCATTAAAGAAATATTCAGAAATGCAACTTTAAGATGAATTTTCTGTATATATAGCCTCACTCAAGAGAAAAATGTCACAAAAACATGTTAAAAACATCATTTTTCATTGCAGTGGGTCTTTAAACACCAAGCCTTGCTTTACAGCTAGCACACCGCTATTAAAGAGCAGCCTGACTGTGTTAGGATTGATGACACCTATCATACAGAACAGACCTTATGTCTAATGAGGTTGCTCTGCGGATACGTTTGGTCCGAGCTAACCGCGTTTTCTCCAGCGGAGCAGCGTCTGACTCCCCTCTGCAACATGCAGGCACAGACCATACTGCTTTGCGAAGCCATTTGTCAAACCTCTGTACCATTAAATTATCATGACCCCAGAGAGATGTCATCCTCTTGGAAGAGACTGCGTCCCAGTCAAACAGAGGCGCGCCGTGTGAGACAGAGAGCGGAATGAAAAATTGACTGCACAAAAGCGCATATTTGCTCAGGCTGTGCTATGTCATCGTGTAGCTTCATCATCAAAGTTTGAACAATGTCTGGCCAAAGGAGGAGAGTTCCCCACAGCTACAGCATGTTACAGTTCACTCTTGCCATCATAAATCATCTTGTTTGTCTCAACAATAGTCACCTGTATTGTAGGCTGGTGCACTTTAGGTCTCCTGTGAGAGCTCTCTAAGGTAATAAAGAGATTCACTGCAAAAGAAGGGACTGTTTTGTGTGTGTGACCTAAAATCCATTAGTTTAAGCTAAACACAACTTAAAGGAAACAAGATTTATTCACACTCCTTGCATTAACATACTAGCTCAATGAGTGAGTGGAATCTAAATCCAAGAAAATTTCTCAAACCAAAGTTTGTCTTTGGTTGGTGATGAGCAGAGAGCAGATATATTTAGATGAAAGACACGGAGATCTGAGCCTCTGCAGAAAATTATCCATTAGTGGGCAGAGGAGCAGAATTCTTAAACAGCAATAAAGGCCGTGTTCAAGGAAGCTGTTAAGTAAACAACTAGTAACGTGGCTGGTTAGTTTTAATCGCCTGTGTGTGATGTCTTCATTTTAATGTTTGCACTTAAGGGAAAGGGCATTTTGCTCCTGTTTTGAATGACGCTGTTTAAAAACTGTAGACTCCCAGAGTTAGCAGACGGCAAAACGGAGATAAACTAAAACAATATTATTTCAGTGTGTGTTCACTTTTTAACAGTGTCTGCTATGGAAAGCTTATTAGAGCAAACTACATCAAGGAAATGTCTGCAGAGGTTTGTATAATGAGTGCCACAGTTTCCTCTGGTGTTTGTATTTCCTTTTTTGTAATCTAAAGAACAGACTGAACATTAAATCAACTGTGCACTGGTGCTTTTAAAGTTTCGATGTGCTTTTTTCTATTGGCTAAGTTCACACAGAGGTGAATTAGACAAGTTCATACTCTATAAGAATACACAGCATCCTACATTCCAAATGTTAACACTCATGTAATTGTTTTTGCATAAAAGGCTGAACTTCCCCAGGGTCATGTGTTGAGAATGAACTGCAGAAAAATGAAAATAAGTGCTGCAAGGAAATTAAAATGAAGCCACTTTATTGTCACAGCCCTCTTGACAAGAGTCCAAGGTCATGGGAAGTACGGATTAGGTTCAAAGGTTTTTCTTAGGGTGTATTCAGACTGGAAAGGTCCATTGGTCCGGACACAAACGCCTTGATTTGATCCGTATTGAGTCCTGAACCTTGTGTTTGGTCCGTATTCAGACTGCCTTCTACCAGGCATTTCTGTTTCGAACCAAAGCTTGTAAACAGAAGCACATGACTAAAAGTCATTGGCCAGGATTTATGAGGGGCAAAGCAAGTAGAGGCAGAAATTATGGAAGTCTTAAACTTTGCAACTCTTGGCGGGATAGTTCATTGAAACTTTATTTTTCAAGAAGACTTTAGAAGGGTGGCAAATGAGAACAGCAGAGTGGAAGAGCATTGCTTCTGAATGGATCGAAAATATGAAGAAAATGCGTATTTATAAGCTTGTATTGATGATGTCAATGATGATACTAATATTAATTCAAAAGTCAAACATTTGTCTTGCCCCACGTAGCTCCGGCCCTTCTTTAACTGTTCTATGATGTTTGTAATCAAATCAAAAAACCTGCATCAATTTCTCCTTCCCAACATTTCCTCGTTTTTACAGCTGTGGTGATGGGTGCAACAGCGACTCACCATGCAGTGGAGGTGTCGTAGGGCAGGAGTGTGGGGCTGTGGCTCTCCCCTCGAAGGCTGTGTCTGGGCTGATGGTGGCTGGGGACCATGGGCTGGGCTTGAGCCTGGACCTCGCTCTCCTCCGGCATGGACTGGTGCCACTGGTTCCGAGCCTTCTTCAGCCAGCGTCCTCCCAGACCCCACTTGTCCAGGTAGATCCGGCACAACTCGTAGTTCATGGCTGAGTAGTAAAGAAAGTCCAGGGCGAGCAGCACCATGACGAAGAAGCCGTAGATCCACACGCCAATCAGGGCTGTATAATTACTGCAAAGGAGACAGACCAAAAGCACTGGCGGTTTTATTTGAAAATTCTTCACATTTTTAAATTATTGATCTGTATAACCTTAAGCAGAGCTCTTTGAATCCCAAAGCTGTGACAACATTGCCAAAAGTTAATGTTTTCTGTTTGTGTGGCAAAACCATCCAATCCTCCCTTGCTAAAACAGTGAAAAGTTAAATATATAAACACTCTCCATCTGCTCATTTAGCTGCTTCTTAAACTCTGATTCTAAAGGATTCCATTGACACAAGAGACTCTTTTTCATGCAGCTCCAACAAATTTCGCTGAAATCCGCTCTTGTATTTTCTTTTCACCTCCCATAAATTGTCTGCATGTTCTTGCATGATCCAGCTAGATTTATATAGGGCACTTGTGAACTCTATTTTAGTCCACCCTTAACTATAAAGAATAACAAAGTAAATGAGCAGAAATAGTATCTCCAGGCGTCTTAGAATAGGCATCAGAAGCCAGGGAGACTCATTTATCTGGGGGTGACAGTTCTGCCCAAGCTGCAGCTTAGGGCATTTAGTGAGGGAATACCACACAAACAGATGGGAGGACAGAATATTGAGAATGAAACGGCATAAAGAAATCGTGTTTTTGGTGTTTCTAGCATGTTCCTGAGGCATTTTTGTCATGATGGAGGATATATAGCTCCAATATTGTGTATGTATGTATATATATATATATATATATATATATATATATATATAATATATATATATATATATATATATATATATATATATATATATATATGTATATATATATATATATATATATATATATATGTATATGTATATATATATATATATATATAATGAAATGAAATAAAAATCAAACAGGAACTCCTGCCGCTCTGCAGAAACAATATCCTAGAAAAGTAGCATAATCATAATCAAAAGACCGTTGGGAATGCTTTTCAAATTAATCAAAAGACGATTGGAGTGGCTCTTTTGAGAAAAAGACCTTTCCGACCTTTTTTTTTAAATATTTTTAACAACATAATGAAATAACTAACACTACTGATTAGAGAATGTCAAATGTCTCTAGTTTCGTTATATTAAGTGATTATGTTTGAAATTGATGCAGCCCTCGGAACAGGTATCCTAATTACCTGCTTTAAAACAAACATGTGAGTCGCCAATATCATCTGCACGGGTGCCGCAGCTGAACCTAAATGAATTTGATTATATAATTATCTGCTTTAATATTTACTCAACCTTTCAACCTGACCTTTCCTGACCTGTCTCTCCTTTGGTCTGTAGGCTCATCCTGGAGGGACAGCTCGTTTTCCAAAGAGGAGCACAGTTAAGTTGTCTCATATGCGATCATTGGGGGATTTGGTTTAATCAAACAACTAAAACTGGTGTCAATGAAAATCAAACATGATTTAGTCAAGGATGCAATATATTAAAAGGATCTTGCTTCCCTTTCCCTTCCAGGCATGCATCATTCAATCTTCTCTGTAGATCATCTCTAAGGCTGCACACACAAAATGTATGAAATTTTTCACTCTAGCAGCGGTAAATATCAAATCTATAATTAAAGTCTGAGCGTGCAGAGTGAAAGATAGCATAGGTGTTTGCCTGTTGTTGCCTGGCCAGTTGTAAATATCAAACCTGCAGCTCTGTCAGCCATGGAGGCGAGATGAAAGATAGGCCCAACAGGCCGTCTGACGCTGAAAATGAAATATCATGACCTGCGGCGGGCCAGCATGGACTGTCCCAGGCAGCAGCGTGCTGTGAGGGCATTAGTACAAAGAGCTGTGGTTTTTGTCTCTCAAACGCCCCGCTGAGAGCGCTCACAGAACAGGGAACACATTTTCCTGTTGTGTGCCCCACCTTTCACGTCCTGATGTTTGTAGTAAGTATTACGGTTCTCTAAAGTCACCTAACTTTTTGCATCAACATTTGCACTGTACTAAAGTGAAAAACACCTTAGCACTAATGCATATAAAAGCCATCACTTGACACCTGAGCCACAGTCTCATGTGTGGGCGTCCAACTTCTACAAAGCTGCCTTTACTGTCGGCTCTCTGCTGTGGTTTTAATGCCTCTGTAAGTAGATCAATGATCTCTTTCAGCAACAGGCGCACCGTGTCAGTAAAAGCACTACAGAGACAGTGAACTTTGTGTCTGCACAGCGTTGATTTCCAATGAGCCGAGGAAATGTCTGCCCTGAAAGTGCTTGTTCCCATAGCCTCTGGCAAAGAGTGCCTGAAGGTTCAGCGCAGCCATTTTTACCCTGCATTTGCTAAGAAGGCAGGCTTTTTGATCATCTATTAATGTTTGTAATCATTCATTGTTAAATATTAGATTTAAATGTAACTGCAAATTTCAAAGAATTCTTTCATTCTCCAATTCTACCTTAGCTTATCAAATAAGGATTTTGATATTTACTTTAGCTATTTGGCCAGGTTTAATTTCCAGAATTGTTTTATTTTTCCTCAGTGGTCTTTGAACCACAGAACAGGAAGAAAGCTTCATTTGAAATTCTTGATTGAAACGTTCAGTGGCTAAATATGAGGAGGGTTTCTTCTTTTTTCATATTTTCTAAAGAGAAAAAGTGAAATGTTTTGCACTGTTTGTATGTTTTCTTTTCTTTTTTTTAACCTAATAATATCAATAAAAGCCTGCAGCTGCAGCTCGCTTTTTTGACCTCCATCTCAACTTATTATTATTATTATTATTATTTATAAAGAGTGAAACTCTTCCACTAAATTGCTTAGTGGACAAACATTTGTCCAATTATGACCTGAGCAGGAACTAGGTGAGCAGAAAAGAAATAAATTGTCAAAAAAGGAAACTTAAGTGGACACAAAAGTAAAAAATGCCACTTTGGTACGCTCCTATTCCAAACTTTCCTTATAACCCCATTTATAAGACATGGTGCATGTTTTCTGCCCTGTAATATACCATCATTCCACTAGGGGCAGTAGAAAGGTTTTTTTCCTGCTCATTTCAAAATGGCTGCCTCAATGAAATCTCAAAAATACTTTTTGCAGAAAAGGTTTTGCTTATTTTCACAACATTGTAGTGAGAATGACTCGTATTGTTATACATGTTTTAAAATAACTACTTGCTGTATAGAACAAATGCCAAATTTGTTGACCATTAATTCTTTATAATACATCATGTTAAAATGTGTGGATTCAATCTAAGACGGTGTAGCTTTGAAGAAACAGAAATGAAAACAATCTATTAGAAAACTGAAAACAAAATCTAGTGAAAAAAAAGCTGAAGACACAGATGCTCAAAAAACGAAAAGATAATATTGCTTTTCATTTTCTGGATATTTTTACATTGTTCACCTTTTTGAATACATTTTGTATCAATTATTGGAGCCAGAGGTAATTCAAAGGCTGACTGGCTTCATGAGGTACAACAAACAGCAGCTCCTCCAGTAAAGTACAAACTCTGCAGTCTCAGAGTCTGCCTTCGAGCCATTTATTTCAGGGCTAAACAGAAGAAGTAATTAGATGGGACCAATGGAAGAATATGAGATTCATCTTAGGATAAGAACATAATTTTACAAGGATCAGCAGAGCAAACGGGTTTTGGCAAACAATACAGAAAAAGCTTTAAAAAGCTGGTAAAAAGTAGGAAGGTTTCAACTTTTTTAAAACTTGCATATTATATCCAAAATCTTCAAGAACACTTTAGGGAAATAATTATTTTAACTAGTGACCCAAACCGAGAGCTAAAAACAGTCTTTTTGTACTCACTTGTGTCCATAACCATCTGATATGGTGGTGAGGTTGACCTGCATGACCATCTGGAACTCTGTGTCGTTGCAGCAGTACTTGAAGGCAGTCTTGTTGTGGTGACAGCAGAACATGTAGGTCTTGTTGTCTGAGAGGCGAGGACAGTGAAAGCCGAAGTGGAAACGCTCTTTGTGGTCATAGTAGGGCTCGCACACTCGGTAATGAGCTGAGAGTGCTGCAGCAGAGGAGAAAGACGGAAAAATAGAAGATGCTGGTGTTGAACAGACTCACACACTCCATACAAATGTTCCACATGACCTATGAAAAAGAAATTATGTTTGTCTACCGGGACTTAGCTTCCCAGTAGATGTTTGGGTGAAAAATTGCTACCAAGGAAAAGTCTGTCCAGCAAAACCAAAGTTTAAATGTTTTTGTTTTCTTTTAAGCAACATAATAGACGTGACAGGAAACTTTGGAAGACAAGTTGCGTGACCCGTACAGGTTTGCCCATTTTTCACCCTCTTTCTTTTAAAAATATTCCATAGATTTTTCTTCTTAGGCAACTATTTACTAATCTACAAACGTTTTTTGGAAAGAAGAAAAAGAACTAGAAACCCCGTGTCTTAAAAAGCTAAACATCCTCATATTTTCTGGCTGCTGGAGTCATAAATGCTGGAACAGTGAGTTCATCAGAGAGTAATGGAAAGATGCGAGGACCAAATTGTGCTTTGGCATTTTTGCATTCATATAACTGTGCTTTGGAGTCCCTGTAGCTTTCAATGAAAAGAAATAAATGTTTTCTTTGGTTCTTGCAGAAAAAAATTAAAGCAATATTACTTTTGCTATGGACTTTTGCTTTAAGCAGATTTATCTTGACAGTGAAATCACAAGAATCCTATAAGCCGCCCCAGACTTCATCGCAAGACAGACGAGGATGACAATGCTTAGAATCTGTGTGCATTCGCTGCTCCCCCCAGGCTTTGCAGGGATGCACTTGCTTTTGTTGCATCATATTTGCGAAACAGTAAAACAGCTTTTTACAAACAATCCATATTGTTGCTATTTACAATACAGCAGCTATATAAAAACTGCAAAGTGAACATTTGTTTTTATGTCTTTAATGTGCTTCTGCACTTGTTCTGTTACTAAAAACTGAGAGCAGACTGTTAAAACCAACCACCTGTATGTCTGGGCATTATAAAGTTCTGTTCAAATTACTTATCTTGATTTCTATGATTGTTTTTTTTTCCCCTTATTTTTGAACAGAATTAAAAAAACACACACACAAGCAACCAATGCAAACATGAAATCAGAGGCAATGCACAGATGAAAGAAAACACGACAGAACTCTGACAGATAAACACTGTCAAGCTGAATTTAAAAGTAGTTTATTTGCAGAGATTCAGGAATTATTTGCTTGACTGATTTTATCACTTGCAAATCCCTTTTTGCCCCTTTTTTTGCTTTTGATATGACTCTTGGTTTAAGCTGACTTCAATTATGCTTGTGCATTCATGTCAGGTTCGCTGCAAGGAATTCGTTTTTGTTTAGCCAAATTCCTTTTGTCAGTTTAGCCAACAAATCCTGCAGCATTTGTTATTGAAACTGTTAAGTTGATCAAATTTAAAGTCGGCTTACATAAAGGTCTATCAGTAATCACAGGCATGGGTGGATAGAAGGCTCTTGTGGGGTATAATGAGGTCGGCGTGGCCGCCTATCTTTGTTTCAGCAAACTCAATTTCAGCGGCAGAGTGGGTGAAATGGAGCAGTACTGAAGAACACAGCTGAACGTGAAGGCTAGAACAGCTGTTGACAGCATTTACAGATCTGTGTGTTGACTGGATGAGCTGGAAGTTAGAAACAAAAGGAAAAAGAATCCACTGACCCTGGAAAATGATGGATTCGGGAAAAGTCTGTGGATTCTCAGAGGAACAACAGCTACTCCTGAGGCCATACAGTAGGAAACCACCTGCTCAATTTCAAGAAAATCTCTTGAAGTTTAGGATCCAGTCAACAGCTTGGGTCCTGCATTACACTTAGTTTAAACCCTAAAGTCTAAATCCACTATGTCACGTCCGAGCAGAGCAAACACCAACATTTAGGAACCAATGAGTCTTTACAAACTGTTTATCTGTGGCCCCAGACATGGCAGTGATCCATTTTACACAATAAATCACAGAAGCCAATCATATCCATCAGACCACCACAGGCTGACTCTATCCAAAGATAACACAATAACTGCTATGGTTTATTTTCGGAAATATTTCAACAAAGACTTTGTAGAAATTAGGATATTGACTACCCTGTTCCTCCACTGATGTTCTTATGCCTGCTTTTGACTCCTGCCTGCCTGACCCTGATTTAGCTTTGTGGACTTTTAGCTGAGCTAATAAACCTGCTGTATTTGGATCCAGCCTTCTGCCTGTTCTGGTGACACCTACCATATTTTCCACTCCATAAGGCACACTTCAAAGATTAATTTCTTTCAAAAAAATGACAGTATGGCTTATAAACTGGAGTGTCTTGTATATGGATTAATTGTGGTTGTACTTAATGATATTTAAGTAATTTCATGAGGTACTTGGCGCTCAGTCAAAATACCTTTTTTTGAGAGATGCAAATAAAGTTGGTTGTCATTGTGAAGATGTTAACCTGGTTAAGTGGTATCGTCAGACTGTATTTTTTAATGTGTTACTAATAAGATTAGAACAGTCACAGTAACGTTTGTTTTTGCAGTATCTGTCTGTTTTTTACGTGTTACAAACAAGGTTGAGAGTTGCAGGTATCGTGAATACGCCAACATGGCAAATGCTTCTTACATGGTTAATTGGTGGTATCAGTCAGATTCTTATGTGTAATAAACATGTTCTAGAGATACAATGAATGGAGTTCATAAAGTCCTTTATCTGTGACTCTTCTGTCTCGCCTAATGTGCCTAATAGTTCGGTACGCCTTGTATATGGCATAAGTTTGAAAATAGACCATTCAGTGATGGTGCGCTCTATAGTGCAGAAGATATTATACTCATTTTTGAAATTTGTTATTCTTTTATTTATGCATAAAGACAGTATACACACACACACATATATATATATATATATATATATATATATATATATATATATATATATATATATATATAGGGGCAATTACCATAACAAAAGCAAGCAATTAACATCACCCAGTGAGGGTCCTTGGGCAAGACCCTTTACGCTACGGCCTACCTCACAACATGAGAGACAATGAACCACATGTCATGCCGGCTCAGACGTCGCCCGGCCAAACAAGGTCTGCATCAGGTGCTGGTGGACCAGAGCACTCTGATGGAAAGTGGGCTACTGGAACAAGACGGACATGGACTAGATGCGAGAACAAGGTTCTGTTAGAATGCTACTACTCAAGTACTCCCAACCAGCGTGGTTACATGCAGAGAATGTGGAATGAATGGATGCTTCGAAACCCACAATTAAGGCTAACTGCCAAACAACTGGTAGCCCAATGCTCGAACATCCACAAGCGGCAACTCTTATCACAACTTGAGATTAAAGCGGTACAATACAATAGCAATACCCCGGGAGAGCCAGAATGACAGGTCAGAGAGGAGGCTATACTACACTCACACCCTGAGATTGGGTACACAGCCCCAACAACCACAGTTACACTGAGCGAGGCAGCAACTGACCTGAAAGACAAGATCATGTCTAGAATGAACCCTTGGCAACCCCGACACCAGCTACAACGGTTAAGTGATGTACTGCCTGAAAGTCTACTGGAAGCTGTGAATGAAGCATTGAGGGCAATTCCTACCACAACCATCACAGAAACCAATGAACTGGTTTACACTTCAGCAGCAGTGATCCTTGAGATGCTTGGCTATAAGAGTAACCATGGGAGAAAACAATACCCACCATGGAAACAACGGTTAGAGGCCAAAATCAAGGCAACTCCGAAGGATGTGAGTAAGCTGACAGAGGCTCAAAGAGGTACAATGAGAAAGCAAGTACCTAAGAGATACAGCCAGATGCCCATATCTGAAGCACTGGAAACTGCCAAACAAAGGCTCCTAGCCTTGAGCAGCCGCCTAAAGAGGTACACAAGAGACAATGAAGCCAGACGGATAAACAGGCTGTTCGCAACTCAACCAGCGAAAGTGTACGCTCAGTGGCAGGGTCAAAACAGCCGAGCAGACCCACCAAGGCTAGAAACTGAACAGTACTGGAAAAGTATATGGGAGAAAGAGACAGCACATAACAGCAATGCCCAGTGGCTGGTCTCTCTGAGAAAAGAACATAGCAACCTCCCTGAACAGAATCCAGTAACCATCACAGTGGCAGACATTTAAGAAAGAGTCTCAGGTATGAAGAACTGGACAGCACCGGGCCCTGACATGATACATGCAAACTGGCTAAAGAAGCTCACCGCACTCCACGAGCGCCTGGCAGCACAAATGAACCAGCTGCTAAGAGATGGCAGCACAAATGAACCAGCTGCTAAGAGATGGGACTCACCCCGAATGGCTAACAGAAGGGCGAACGATCCTGATCCAGAAGGATCCCTCAAAGGGTGCAGTCCCATCCAACTACCGACCAATAACCTGTCTCTCCACAACATGGAAGCTCATGTCAGGCATCATTGCAACCAAGATAAATAGGCACATGGATCAATTCATTTCTCTAGTCATTTCTCTTTTACTTGTATTTGTTTTGGTGTATTTTATTGTGCGGGGCTCATTTAATTATTTTAATGCATTATTAGGGATTGGTGTTTTCAGCATCCTTGTTTGTTTTAATGTGCTGCACCTTGAGCTGTTTTTTTACATGAAAGGTGCTACATAAATATAATTCATTTAAATTTGATATTACTAATTACTGGTTCTAAAAATCACATGTATTTTAGGACCCTGTTTTGTGTTCTTTGAAGCTATTATCTGCTCTCATCCGTCTTTCAAAGATTGCTTTCTTTAAGCTAAAGACTGGGTGTCAAAGGCAGTTTTTAGCATTGACACCACTTGAGATTATCATGGCTGCTGAGCTGTTGTGTTGATTCTGCCTGCAGCACTCTCTTTCCATCCTGCCTTATTTTGTCATTCCAGGATTGAGTCGCTGTATGTCCCTTGTGGATTCCTTCTCCCTGAATTGTTATGTGTTGGATGGTGTAGGATGCCGTTCTCTTTGTTCCTTCCCGGGCTATATTGTACTCTTCTTACCCTTTACACTGCGTGGCCTCATTTGTAGAGCACCCTACAGTTCAGAGCACTCCCTGCCAAGGAGAAGTAACTTTTTCTTTTTTTCTGTAAACATTTAAACCTTGGTGTGCAGTGTCACTGACTCAACTTCTGGCCATCAGATGTCAACACTTCCCCATCTTTATACAAAAAGGGGGTTGCTGCCTGTATTTAGTTACTGGCAGTAATGGCTCACTGGGGGAAAAGCTGAGATGCATATTTTGGGTTATACTTATGAAGAAGTCCAGAAATTCGCAGGTAAAAGGTGTGAAGGCTCTTCTAATGAGGCAGGTATGAACTTCAGAGAGACGGGTGGGCAAGTCGACATTAAACTTTACAGACCTGCAGTGGACAGCAGGAGGAAGATGACCGTCAGGACATTGAAGGACTGCCGGTTGGTGATAGTCATCTTCTTGTCCTCATGTGGGAGGAAGGGAGGGAGCAGGAGGGGGAGGGGGAAGGCAGCGCTGCTTTAGCAGGATGTGGGCATCCTCTGCTTGGTGACAGCTCCTGTCACATGGCTGCTGCTGGGAGACTGGACTCCTGATGGGAACAAGATAGGCAGGAGAAAAAGACATTAAGATATTTGATTTGGTTTTCTGGAAGTTTCACCCAACAGTGTGGACAGCTCGTCTGGCTGTGAGCACCCGAAATGTGTCCTAAGGCTTACATAAGAGGATCATGGGAGATTCGTTTTAATTCAAACAGGCACTCTGACAACAGTGTTTGTAGATGCACAATCTTAGTTAGCTAAGCCCTTTTTTTTAACTTCCAATCAACTTCTAAGCAAAACCTGCTCTCCCTTTGAAGAATGTGCTTAACTGCTCAATGATATCTGTCTCCTCAAATGGGCAATGGATCAACCCCTCAACCACCACAGGACATGCTGCCAAAGTCACACTGCAAGACAGCATGGACATTCGTGGGTGTCCTTGGAATTCCAGGAAGTTTCCAGGACAGAAAAACTTGATTTGACAACAATGGCAGAAATCCCTCTGCAGGCTGGTACACAAATCAGTGTGTGGCAAATTAAGTTTCCAATAATAAATCAGTGCTGAAACACAAAAGGTTAAATTATATATGTTCCATTTAGCGTTTTTTTTTTCAATCAACACATATAACAAACAGTAAAATTCTGCATCAATGCAAAAAACTATGGAGGAAATAAGTATTTGATAACTCGATGATTATGCAGGTTTCCCCACATAAAAGGAAATTGACAGTCTGTCATCCTATAATGGTAGGTTCATTAGAACAGTGAAAGATAAAAAAAAATCATATTTAAAGAATATATACTTTTATTTGCATTTCACTGAGGGAAATGTGTATTTGAACCCTTATTAGCAAGCACAGATGTCAGACATATAGTTGATGATTAGGTTTATGCACAAACTGTTTCAGAAGGAATTCTGGTCCACTCTTCTCTGCAAATGACTTCTAAATCATTCATGGTAACTCCGTAGGTTTTTCTATCAGAATGAGGTCAAAAGACTGCTGGGCCACTTCATGACCTTGATATCCTTCTTCAGCCATTTCTTGGTTGCTTTGGCCATATGTTTCGAATCATTATCTTGTTGGAAGACCCATCCACGACCCATTTTAAGAGTCCTGGCTTAAGGAGGGAAGGAGGTTCTCACTCAGGATTTGATGGCACATGGCTCTGTCCATCCTCCTATTGACACGCTGAAGTAGCCCTATGCAGCTAACACCCCCAAAGCATAATGTTTCCACCACCATGCTTGACAGTGGGAATGGTGTCTATGAAGTCGTAGGCAGCAATTCTCTTTCTCCAAACATGACGGGTTGAGTTGATGCCAAAGGCCTCAAGCTTGGTCTGATTTGACCTCAGCAAATTCTCTGAATCACTCTCTAAATCATGAAGGTATTCATTGGCAAACTTCACGCAAGCCTCCACATGTCCCCTCTTAAACAGGCTAATTTGTGAGCACCAAAAGATATTAAACCATTGCAGCGTAAAGTATTACCAATGGTTTTCTTTCTGACTGTGGTCTCAGCTGCTTTGAGATCATCAACTCACACCTGCCATGTTCTCCACTGTTCTCATGATCATCAATACCCCACTAAGTGAGTTATAGTCATGTTGCTCCAACAATTGTTCCCTTTTCCTCCAGATTCTTGCTGATGTTTTTGTAGTCCATTTTGGTTTTGTGCTGATCTACAATCTCGCCCCTTAAATCCACTGAAAGTCTTTCTCATATAGGAGAGCCTGGAGTCTGACTGATGGACTGATTCTCTGGACAGGTGTCTTTTCTACAGGGGAGAATTTCAAATAGGTGTCTTCAATTTAGGTGACAGGTTGATGAGGAAAATGTGTAACTGGTCTGTGTGAACCAAAACTCTTAATGGTTACTAGGGGATTAAATACTTATATTCCTCAATGATCTGTAAATACATTTATGTAAATTCTTTACGTGGATTTTTTCAATTTTATTTGCGATTTTGTGTTGCATTTCATTTAACTAAAACAACAAATGTGTGACTGAAAACAAAATTCTTTTGTATTTGTAGTTTCAACCACTTAAGGTGCAAGTAAAGTGAAAGTAGAACTAAACAGCTTACAGGACTAAAATTGTTCAACTGAGCTTGAACATGTAGGAAAATGCTACTTTTGCGCTTACTGTATTTTCTTTTAAGCAAAAGTTGTGTTTTTATTTTAAACATTTAATGATCAGTTGAGAATTTGTTTCCTCAGCAGAGCCTGGAGTTTTGATTGCAAAGCTGCAGAAGAGGGCTTTGCTCATAAATGATGCGCTGTGGGATTTCATGAATAATTCCTCCACAGTATCACTGCACAGCTACCATTCAGTCATTGTCATCCTTCCACTGATGATAAGTGAGATTAATGAGGTGGGGGGACACAATTTGCTTAGACACGCTTGTTTCTGTTTTAAGGGCAAATTTAATCCTTAATAACAGCCAAATGAACTCACCTAAACAGTTCCACTCTCTGCATTTGCTGAGGCGGAAATCTACTGTAATTTATTTCAAAGTATGTCAACAAAGCATTTGCATGTAGCTACAGTTTCAAAACACTAATCTAAGAGCACCTCATGATGGCATGAACGTGGCGGCCTCTTCTGTAACTACGTAACTGTATTTTACCTAGGGGGAATGTGCCTGAACTGTACAGTTAATTTGTGCTTATTTAACTGTATATTTATTGTAAAATGTATTTACATTTTGATCAGATTTTGACATCATCTCACCACGAGCTGCCTGCAAACTGATGCAAAACTTGGCTTCTGAATTATTGAGAAGCCACTGGCAGCTGACAGATAAGAAACCACTTAAGAAAAGCATCAACAAGAGTGCAGAGGGCCGGCTGTAATGCTTCCTTGTGATGAAAAACAGCGTAATAGAGGATTATCTCCAGTTTAACATTGCATCACCACCTCTATTTTTTTTCATGAACAATTTGCAGCTTTGTTTGCCAAATCTTCAGTGCCAATTGTGATGCAGGAGGAAATCCACTGTGAGTAGAATTTTTAAGTGCTCTTCCTTTCATGTAAATTTATGGTTAGAGTGTGACCCTCTGAAGACTAGAACTACTTCTCTGGTTTGTTCAATATTGAATTTCTATACTGTACAAAACGGAGAAACAATAAAATATAGGCATAGATTGTCTTGGAGCGAAGGAACGTTATCAAGATTCAGCTGCTCTTCTTTTTACCAAAACAGGGACAAAGTCCTTGTTTCATGAGAGCCTAAAATGAGTCACTATATCCCCAATGTATTTCATTTAAACAGAAACTAAATCTACTTCTCTTATAGATTTCTCTAGCTGAGTGTCTTTTAGCAGAAGATGCCTATTAGTGTAAGGTAAACATTGAATAATGAGTCCAGACAGAGGTTATTTCATCAATAATTAGTCAGTAACACCAACATGGATGGGGGTTAAGACTGTGATCCATTAAAGGTGCCCAAAACTGTAAAGAAAACAGCTAATGAGACACAGTTCCCATCCGTGCTCTCTGTAGAGTGGGTTAAAATGTACACTAAAAAACTTCCACTATTCAATGGTAAATGACATATACTCATGTACCTTCTTAGTAGGTCCAAATCGCTTTACAGTCACAGTCTCATTCACCCATGCACACGCACACACACACACACACACACACACTGCTGGCGACTTTGCTGCTAAACATTAGCTCCATCCTATAGTCACCAGTGTGGGGTTTGGTGTCTTGTCCAACGACACTTCGATAAATGAGCAACCAATCCTGCAATCGTCTAATCCAGTGGTTCCCAAAAATTTCTGCAGGGCCCCCCTTTCTGAAGATTAGAATATTTTCGAGCCCCCCCCCACTGACACAAACATACAAATCCTTGGTTTCTAAACTCCACCGCGCCGCCCCCCTGCAATATCTCCCCCCCCCCCCTAGGGGGCGCGCCCCCCAGTTTGGGAACCACTGGTCTAATCAGAGGTCACGGCTCTGCATCATGGCCTCCCCCAAATTAAATCATAGGAACAATATAGTTTGGGAGTGCCTTTCCTGAAAAGAACAGCAGGCTGATTGGAACACTACATTTGTTTTGAAAATAGAATTATATCACAAATTTGATAGATTGATCATAAAGCAGCTAAAGGCTGCAATTACACAGATTTAATTTTAGAGTTGTGCCTAGAAGTTAGGGTGGTGTATTTTCAGCTCTGACTAAAACAAAGCTGTGAATCTGAATTAGTAATGTACCTACAGTACATCATTGTCGTCACTGGTGGTCATATTTTGAAAGGTGAGATTCTGTTGGCATATTAATACTGAGTAGAGTTTGGGAGCTTTGTTTACAGACAAGGAGACTTGTTTTAATGCACCCCCCCTTATCCCCACAGACTGTATCACAATAAATATAAGTGTAAACCAGAGCCGGCTGATCCATTAGACAATATAAGCAAATGCTAAGGGCACCATAGCCTACAGGGGGTGCCACAAATTGAGAAAAAAAATGACCTTTAACTTAATTATGTTGCTGCTGGCTCTGTCAGGGAGGAGGGGCCAATTACGTGACCAGATAACCTTATAAACATGCCCGAATGACTTGTGGCACAGAGACAAAGAAATAAGAGAAAAGGAAAGGTGGAAAACTTGGGAAAGAGAGTAGGAAAGATAACTTAACTTGCTTCAGAGCAATTAGCTTCTCCCTGTTAAGCTAATCAGTAAACAACCAGTTTTCCCTGTAGCTATAGGCAGATTGGAGGGGTCTGATGAAAGTTAGCCCTGTCGCATCACACCTAGAAGACCCCGGTTTAAATCCCGACTGGGACCTTTCCGTGTGGAGTTTTTTCCAGGCACTCCAGGTTCCTCCCACAATCAAAAGATATGCATCTCTAAATAATGTGATGCTACGCGTCATGTGACGCATGTTCAAAAGCATGCTAAAAGTGCATTTTTGAATGCACTTTTAGCATACAGTGTTCAAAGTGGACAGTTGCTACCTGATACTAGCATATCTACTCACAGTTGGAAGAGGCTAGACAGCTATAAACAGCTCTATTCCGATATATGAAAGACTTGGTGTCACATGATTCCGGCTGGGCACCAAACCCAATTGGTAATTTCTTTCTTTTTTTTTTTTTACTTGTCTTGTCCAACAGCAGAGCAAACAGATAAGAACTGAAGGCCAGAATGGGAAAGAAGAGGAGGGAAGCAGAGAGAGGGATGTTAGAGAGGGAGGGGTAAGGGTTTAAACGTAATTTGTAATTTCTCCTCCATGATCAATTTTTAATATGGTTGGAACTTCTTTGAATTAAAAAGAAGACGGCATTGATACATTACTGCCAAATCCAAGTCCCCAATAGGTCAAAGTTTAACCTGTTAAACTTGCAACGGACATTCAATGGGCATGCGTTCTTTAAGTAAAGCCTGAAAATGGTCTTAAAAACACGTGTACCTTTGCGTAACTTTTGTACGCAGAGGCCCAAGACACGCATATATGCTTGTTTACATAGACTTTTAATAGAAAGTGCTTGCTTGAATGCAGTATGCTCAGGCCAATGTGAACGTAGGTCGTCTGTCTCTGTGATGCCCTGTGTGGACTGGCAACCCATCCAGGGTGTACCCGCCTGACCATGGCTGGATTAGGTTTCAGCAACCATGTGACCCCAAGGGGATTAGGTAAGGTTTAAAAAAATGGATGGATGGATATAGTATAAGATACTTTTTAATACATTTTTAGTTTGTTATGCATGCAGGGTAGCTTAAAGACAATGGTAAAACAATTGGAAAGGGGGTTTTCACCAAGAAAGGGGTGTGAGCCTAGGACGCCTCTATGGATACGATGCAAATAGAGAGAAACTCATTACGTTTAGCTTGGCTAAAACAAGCAAATTACTCTGCTGCTTCTCTTCATATTGTGGCTGACATTTTTTTAATTTTTAAAACTTCTCAGTACCAGAATATATGATCTTTATTAGGTTGTATTTAGTGCATTTGAGGAGTCTAAATTTTAATAAAAAGCCTTTTAAGTGACAAGACAGATCCATGAGGATTTATTCATGAGGAGAAGTAATGTACTGAAATTTAATTTAGAGGATTTATGAAAACACAATCCTGCAGTTTAAATGCTGGCTTCATGCAAACAAAGGGAGCTGCAGAGTGGGAAGTGGGAATACAATATGGTATCTAAACAAACCCAGATGTGACATCAACTGCACATTCTCCATTGAGCCTTAGTGGATTATTAAAATGGGTTGGAGGAAACCGAAGCTGTGAAAACATCAGGGAGAATCCCACTGTCTGTCAACATTCTTCTTCCTTTTGGGTGGGTGTTTTTATCTGCAGACAAAGACACTTGTATGATTGTTGCATGTGACCAAACTAACGCATTGGCACGGATTGTATAGAGTGAATAGGTTTATGTAGCTCAGTAGGCTGTGTCTGCTGTAGCCTTTTAACACATCTTTGATCAAAAAAGCTGTTCCCTCTTCAAAGAGCCAAGCAGCCAAGGTCCCGGTAGGCTTATTAGAGTGGAATTTTATATATTTTCTACTTTTTTACAGCTTTACTGCAGTACCAGATGACAATATGTGAAGTACAGCCAGGATTTCCCACTTTTAAAGTCTCCACATGCTGTAATCTCCTTTTGTGCATATTATTGCTCTGCTTCCCTTCATTTGCACATGAAGTTACATTAGTGCTGCAAAGCCTATAAAAGGGCAAGGTTTGCAGAGCTGTGCTTGTTTGCATAAAAGAGGTGAATGTTTGCAGGGTTTGTGAAATGAGACGGATGGTGGTGAAGCAAAGCATGTACTGTAAATACATAGCAGAACAGAGGCGGAGCTAAAGGGGGAGCAGCTGCCACCCCAGCAAAAAGCTTTGTCCCCTCCCATTTGTCAATTTTTGAGTCAACATTGACAAAGACCACTTGATGCAGACAGAGGTGTTCTTGCCTCAAATTGGTTTAGCTCAAAATGCACCAAAATACCATCTATATTTCTCCAATCCTGGTCGATTTATTTCAATATATGCCTAGGAACCATTTTTAAGTATTTGTTTCTCGTGGGAAGGGTAAGAAGCAGCGCACCAGCCCGTTCTTGGGTACATAGTCCATCTTGATCGCCTTTTCTGGCTGACAATCTTGCAAACATGCTCTAAGTTTTGCAAAGATATAAATATGTAAATACTTTATAATTACTGATCTCATTACCATGAAGCAGCAGAGCATTTAGGATTAATCTTTTAAAGATTTTTGATGATTTGGGTTTGGCAATAATTGGTAATATCTAAATGCCGTTCAACACTCAAATGTATTTTCTTTAGAAACTGCTTTTCCACCAATTATGTATAGTCATTTTAGTAATATTGTGGTGGGATAGATGTGATTTCTGTTTGTTATTGCTCTTTAGATCTGTTTTAAAACTGGATAAGGCTTCATTCCATAGAAAACAGCAGTGCTCCACCTGAGAATGGCAAACAAAACAAATCCTAAATCGCCAAGAAAAGCGGCATAAAGAAGGCCATTTTGGCTACCAAAAACACAGCTTTTTATGCACGTTTTAAAAGTGTTTTATCATGTACAAACCAGGTATCAAAAAACGCTGTTAGCACATTAAAATTACGTCCAAAACACTGTTCTAGTGCGTTCAAAACAGCATTTTGTTGTGTCACAAACTGGCATTGAAAACTGCGAAATGTTTGAATAAATTGGCTGACGCCAAAGGTGTTTCTTTATTTAGAATTTACTTATATACAAAACTTTTTTTTTTCACAATTGGAAATAAATTCGGCTGTCAAGGTGTAAAGAAATCATCAGTACAAGCTTCTTTAAGAATTAGAAATAGCATATCAGCTAAAAGAACTGCTGTTCTCTTATTAATAACAACAATTAAACTCTTTAAAATACATATTTTTGATCCTTTCATTTGCCTTCCACTCTGCTGTTCTCGTTCCCGCCCCCATGGGTGGACAGGCAAACAGCATAGTACACATTGCAAAGCATCCTGGGACTGAAAATAGAACACACAAACAGACATGCACAGATGGAGGGTACTGCTACTTGATCTTTAAGTCTCAGACTAAACAAAAATATACATAAAACCATGTTGTGTCTCTCCGAGGAAAATGTAAGGAATGCTGTGAGCTAAAAAAAGGAGCCTTTTTATGTGACCATGTTTACAACTGACCATTAAAACAGCCAATGTGGCACCAGCGCCACACGTTTTATCCCAATGCCACATGAGACCTAAATCTGTCTGGGATTTGATGAGGGAGAGTGCCATGGAATATTTCAGGCTATTTGCGGATCAGACAGGGAAATAAACGGAGAGCTTGTCAGGAATGCCCTTGTTTTATTTTTGGTAAAACATTTACAAAGGAGCATTCAACGGGTAAATGAGTTTGTATCCTCTTTAATTCCCGATGTCATAAATCCAGCTGTTTTTAAATTGGTAAAGGCACTAACTCAACATTACATATTTGTCTTTTAGACGCTTTTTTTTCTTTGGAAGAAATGCTAAGGATGTCCATTTTTTAATATCGGAGACTTCCTTATTTCAGTGGAAGATATTAGTCTCGTATTTATGCACCCCAAGTGTTAGTACGTTTTCTGAGAGCACACAGATACAGTCCCCAGTGCTGCCCTTAATCCATGTTAATGTGCATTATCAATCACCTAAAAACCCACAAGCTCCTAAGTGCTCAGAGAAGCAGTTTGAAGTGAGACTCACTCCTCACAGAGAGATGAGTGAGAATTAACCAACCTAGACTGGGTTTACTGATGGGCCTGCTTTCAAATACTAATCTATGCCAATGAGTGCTGTGGCTAATTAATAGCCCCTTTGACTGCCATCATAATAAAATGGGTTTCATTCACTCTTGACGACATTAGAGCTTCACTCAAAGGCTCTTTAGCGATGTAATAATACATGAGCCCATGTCAGGAGCTTTGGTGTAAAAGCCTTGATTGGCTAAGAAAGAAAAATTACGCAACTCGAGCTTATTCTTAGCGACAGAAATATAAAACATCTTAAAATGTTCCTTAAAATATTGACTCCTCATAAACCAATACTAGCTAAAAATCAGACGATACATGAGGTGTCATCAAAGCTCATTGAACCTATCAGCCTTGTCACCCATAATGCCATGAAGGGTATTGTTTGAAATAATTCTTCACAAGAATTATTTCAAATAAAGTAAAATAACAAGTTTTGCACTGTATGGTGATGTGTTGATGCACTGTCTACTCGTGGCTAGAAGGCTTTGGTTCAAATTCCAACTGGATCCATGCTGTCTGGTTTAAATTCTGTTTTTTGCCGTCATGTGTGGCTTTTCTCCGGTTCATTCCCACAGTCTAAAGACAAATTTCACAAGTTAATTGGTGAATCTAAATTGTGTTTCAGGAGAGTGTTTGTGTGTACGTAAGATAGACCTGTCCATGGTGTAGCCTGCCCTCACCCGACAATGACTCTTGACTGTTAAACATAGCAGACAAGGGGGAGCCAGTCTGTGTTTAATAATAACACATATTCTATTAAATGTGCTGAATAAAAACACCTGTTCATATTTACAGTTTTTAAAGTGCTTCTAATTGCAAAACATTTTAATTCATCTGTCAATTAGCGACATTGGCTACGAATTGTAATTCTAACCCATCTTTCTTTCAGTGAATATAAAGTAGAGTCTGGACAGGATGCTCCATTATGTTTGTTTTTATTAATTAATATTTATTTCCCATTATTTTTTTTATTTATAAATATTCTGGAACTTTATCATTTCTACCATTTCTGCTCACTGTAAAGGTCTTAGTGGACTGAAAAGCTCTTCAGCTAAAACGTAGCATCTCTCCATTAATTGTAAATGAGCTAAAACCTTTAACTAAATGATGAGACTGACTAACTCACATCCATTGACTATTTCTTTTACATCGAAGCTTTAGCTCCAATGTTGACATTCTTTCGACTACCGTAACCCTTCAACCGTTTACGCTGTTGACGTAATTTCAGTGGATTCTGAAGCAGAGAAAAGCAGTCTTGTGCTGATATGCAACATTGCACAGCAGTGAAGTGCTCACGCTATCAACGTAAATTGGCTGACTTTACGTTAGTAACGTGTTGCACATCTATAAAAGGCCGCTGTCTTCCGCATCAAAATCAGCTGATTGATCACGTGAATGTTCGCAGAGTTATGGTATTTCAAACACCGTGTTTTAGATGTTGCCGGTTACATCTCAGGAGATAAGCTACAGACCTACCAGACATCTGACACGTGTTAAAGAACGCGCTAAATGGGGGCCTTGATGTTTATTTGGGTGTAAAAGCACATCATGACTGAAATACTCTTGTTTGACATCACTTTTAATGTTGTTGTAAGCTGAGATGCCTAAATGATCATCTGAATTTACAAGAGGACAAAATCTGACCTTGTAACTTAAGTACGTGCATCTTGAGAAATTTACAATGTTTTTAACACTAATGGTCAACTTACAGGTATCTGAAGAATGCATGAGGAACAGGTTCCGTCATAAACATCTGTCCAGTGTTTTTAATCACTTCTTCAGAGCAACAAAAAGATTACCGGTAAGCACATTTCATATGTCTATTCTGTAACACCATGGCTGCACATCTGCTGCGCTCCACATAAATGTGACTGATGAATGAACAGAAGTTCTTATTTGGTTTGTATACATTTGCCAGATCTAATGTTCTAAATAAATCCCTGTGGCAGCAGCAACAACATGTTTTGCTCTAGTGAACCAATGTCGCCAGGGAGACGTCTACGTCAAGGCAGACAGGCAGAAGAATTTAACACAATGTAATTAGCACTTGCAAGGTACTGTACATGAGACTAATTCAGCCGATATGAAAGAGGAGGGAGAATAAGCACAGCAGGGTTGCCATAGAGCTTTTATTTTTCCTTAGAGTTTGGCCTGTTTGGCAGCAAAATGAGCTCAGCTAATAGGCAGCGCTACTTTTCTGTATGGGTGGTCTATTCCTGTTTTTGTCCCTGACTTGGTCCTGGTTTGTCAGTTTAGCCAAGACAGAGAAATTGGAATCAAACCTGTGGGCACACTCTGTTCTCACCTGCTGAAAACCATTTAGTCTTTCACATCTTTAACATATTAGAAATATGGATTAAGAAGGTAGTAGAAGAGTGTAGGAGCAATGTTTTCTTTTCTAAGTTATCACTAGTGCACTCATATTGTCAGAAGTCAGAGCTCTGTCCCCCCCTCTGGTCACCGGTGGGAACCGTCTCCAGAGTTCTAAGTGCACTTCATCTCCCAGCAACCCCAGCGCACAGTTTCTGGATGCCACACACCACTTTCATTCACTCCATCAACCACTGCATACTTAAGCACTGCACTGAGCCCCACTCAGTGGAAAGTATTGATTGTTCCACTCTGTCTGCATTAGTGGGCGTTATATCCTGATCTTCTGATTTCCTGACCCTGTTTTGTCTCTGACTCTGTTTGCCTGCCACCTGGATCCTGATTACTCTCGTTTCTGATGCTCCCATGTTCGTTATTGACCTCAGCCTGCTTGACCCTGATTTAGCTTTGTGGATTTTTAGCTGAGCTAATAAACCTGCCGCATTTGGAACCAGCCGTCTGCCTGTTCTTGTGACACATATCTCTTTGTGATAAACTGGTGAAAATCTGGGATAAGCTCCAATCAGCGTGTCATTATCTATATATATCTATTAGTCTTGTTAGAAGACTTCATATTTCTAGACACTGTAAAATCCTTAACTGCTGGGAATGAAACCTCCCCTGTGAGCAGATTCTAACAGATCAGAGCTTTTCTCAGTTTAGCTCGCTTCATATCTCCAGCCTTATTTCAAGTTTATCCATGCACTAATTTTTCAGATGTGCAAGTGATAGTAAAATAAAATCTAAACATCCTCATGACACACATGAACACCTGTGAGATCAGCATCAAACCTAAGGTTAACTCTCAACCAAATAAGGATGTGACAGGAGGCGACTCTTTCATCAGTACCTCTTCCATGGCAATAAATACATGCATGTAGATTGGGAGAGGCAGCTAATGAGAGCGCTACTGGAGTAATAATGTTGAATTCATTATGCAATCAAGGTCCCAAAGTCAGCTGGGGGATGCAAATTCTTGGAAGCTCATCTGAGATGATGCAGATCTACAAAGGTCTGTGTTCCGTGTGATGCAGTATAGAAGAAGCACACTCTCCTGATGCCAAATGTGCCATTTTATTAGCAATGAAACACAATTGTTTCTTTCTCTTAAACTGCCCACTGACTAAATAAGACACATATATTCCATATATATTACAACAGCTATCAAGTACAATTTCTTCCTTTTTTTATATTCTACTGTTAACTGCAACAGAAACATAATACTGTTCTAATAAATTATAAAAACATGCTTTAAATGATATTTTTGTGCCCCTGCATTTAGAACTTTACCTTAAGTGCATGCAATAGTCCTAAATCTGTAGTAAAAAGAACACTTTATCAGAACCTAAACAAGCCAAAGCAGAGAAAATTCACAGTAACAATGAGACAATGCCAAATGTGAGAGCAAATAAATTTAGTGCTCTGGGAGAACAAAATGTTCCGGCACGGCTTAGTCTCAAAGTTTGAACACATTTTGGCTTCTATGCCTCTAATATAAGGAAGGTAGTTAGTTACAATACAGTGGTCCTTCTGTGCCTTTTATTGACTTCCATGTCAGACTAGAGCCTGCTAGATTGTGCTGAACCTTTTTAAATGTTCTTGTCCTATGACCGGGTCTCATAAAGGCACAGAGAAAAACTGATGTCATACTGATGTTATCTCCAAACTGAAGTCGGAATGTTTTCCTTCCTCTGTTAGAAACAACATTAAATCAATTTTTCAAAAACTTTGTAAAAAAATAGGTTTTCACAGGTGATCCTTAAATCTTTTCTACATTTGATCTGCAAGGTAAAAAATATTTAAAGGTTACTTTTACAGAGACTAAGGGTGGATTCAGTTGGGACACATTTGGTTCGATTAAAGTGAAACAGACTATGTCTCCCCCAATAATCCTGAACTAATACACCCAAGCAGGCACCCAAGCAGGCACCCAAGCTGAATACACCCAAGCAGACACAGTAACCGTTCTCTGACTCCTCTTTTGAGGTGGTCACTGTTCGTTTCCAGTCGGACTGAGCTTCGGTTCGCTTCCTCAGTCTGAATACAATCCGTCCACGGAGCAGAACAACTGAACCAAAACAACCACTGTAACCGGTGGTCACGTGATCTAAACGCAGTCAGGATGTAGCAGCAGATATAAATCAACGGTTGACGTGTTATCAAACAGAAAAAAAGGTCAAACTCCTTACTTGTAACAATCTTTAGTTTAACACAGCTGAAAACACCTCTTACATGCTTTTCTGTCTTGTTATGTGACATCACCCGAAAAGATACCGTGTACTTCCTTAACAGAATTCTCTTAAAATAAATCCATAACACCAGAATGATGAGACACAGCAACTCACTGAAATGTGATCGGATGACTTAGGCTCCACAAAACAACTTTTAACGTGACACACATTGTTTCTCACTGTTTTCCCGACAATCTATATGTCATAACACTGAGCGGCGTATCTTCTTAGACATCTTCTTGCCAGTAACCGCCTTGCAGCATGCCTCCACCGGATCAAAAAAGCGAGTAAAAAGTGTAGAACCTGATGTTGATACAGGCGTGTAAAATGGGTCAGCAAAATATAACGTTTGAATAACCCCCCCAGGAAGAACTGCAAAGTGCAGAATTTCCATCATTTCTCTGTGTAGTTGCTTTGCCCCACACGCTCAAATGCTAAACGGACAAGGTGTCTGGATGAAACTTAGGTGTCTATAGCAGTGGTCCCCAACCCCCGGGCTGCGGACCGGTACCGGTCCGTGGGTCATTTGGTACCGGGCCACACAGAATGAATAAATAACTTGCATTACTTCCGTTTTATTTATTTTGGAATCTGAAAGATGTTTTATTTTGAAAAATTGCCCAATTCTCTGTTACATCAGTCTATATCAGGGGTGCTCATTACGTCGATCCCGATCGACCGGTAGATCTTCAAGGACATGACGGTAGATCGCAGGCATAGATAAATGAAAAAAAAAAAGTACTTCTAAACAATCCACCAGCCAATCAAAATCCTTACCGAGAAGTACGGGACTTGATTGACATGCAGAACGGCCAATCGGACATCTTCTAATACATACGTCACTGCACATGAGTGTTTAAACACACTGAGCGCAAATTCTGTCTGTCATCAGAAAGTCGCTTTCTGCCCAGAGCATGTGAAGTCCCCGGGAGAAAACCACTCTGGACAACCGAAGCGTTTATTGAAGCAGCCTCACGTGTGTCCTCCTGCTATCAGCTTTGCGGTTCTCGCCCGATAAATACGAGCTCATTAAGGAAGCTAGCACGCGCTTCGTACGGAGCCAGCAGCGCCTTTGAAATGCCATGCTAACAGAGCCTGACATATGATAGTCGCTACGTTCTGTCTTTGTAATAAAACGCCTCATATGTTAATACAAAAGTATCTTTGTGTAATCTTACTGTGTAGTTTTTAATCATCAGTATATAAACAACAAAGTCCAAATAAACATGTAACTAATAAACAAACATTTAACAGCAAACATTTACTAATAGTATTTAAATATCTATGTCATTTTTGACGCATTCCAAGGCGCTCTTCTCGGTCACGTGATAAGTTACCGCTAAAATAAAACCCAGGAACTAGCAAAATGAGTAAAAAACAAAACGTCTTTGGAAAGTTTCTCTGCCGAGGGGAAAAGGCCCAGCCAGGAGACATAAGAGGAGCCTTCAACTTCCAAATAAAGAAAGCTACATTTAATAGACAGTACTTCTTCTTTGCACCATGAGTGTGGGAAGGGGGGAGGATGATGACACCTGTGCCATGTCAACTGTTAAGCATGTCAAAATAAAAGCACAGGGTTCGTCTTGTCACATATTTAATCCAGACCAATCCGCGAAAGTTTGTGTAACGTCATACCGGGCCGTGGCATGAAAAAGGTTGGGGACCACTGGTCTATAGCACCCCGGTAGGATTACCATACAAATTACACTCTGATTGTCTAAGTTACTCATCTCTAACAGCCAGGCTGAAGGCAAGGTTTGCACAACAAGCGTGCAAGGAGCAAATTTCACTCTGGTTGCCTAATTTCTTAATTCCTTACAACAAGCCTGGGTGCATGGAACCTGCAAGGAACATGGACTTATCACTTAAACAGCTCTCACAGGCCCCTTAAGCAGTGTACAGAGTTTGAAAAATGTTGTAGGATGCGCCTGTGTCTCACCTACTTCACCCTTACGTGTTAAGTGTTTGCTACCACCTGTTCCCGTAGAAAAACTGTGAGAAAAAATGAACATTTGAACTTTACTGGCTCACCAAACAGTCTGTGATCTTAACATTTCATGAGAGGCTCCTGCATGCCAGGGTTTGGCCATTTTTCACCCACAGACAGTCTGTATCCCCCTGTAAAGGCAGTTGTAACTAAGGTATTACGTGTGTCACACAGACAGAGATAGAGGAGCAAAACTTGTTTGATCTAGAGTTCACAATCCTCACTTTCAGGGTTTTCAACAGGAGGCATCGGAGAAGTTCCAAAGATGTGGGCTGGTCACTTCCAACACCACAGGGAGCTCTCAAGGGTGGATATCCAGAACCTGCACCTCCATCAGTGTTCTGAGCTGCCTGCAGGCTGAAGGGCGCTTCTTTTGTCAGCTAGCTGGGGCTTTGGCACTCATATTCAGGTATTTGATAGAGGGACTGTGAGTCACACAGAAAGAATAAGGCTTGTGTTGGCTCTGGGATTAGTGAGGAATACCCGTGGACTCACGGCGTCTGTGATGCAGACAGACATGCATTATATTCCAGAGAGGCAGCACTGTTTATTGGATATGCTTTAGCACCCCCCTCTAGACTCATTTGGCTCTTTTTTGGAAATGTTCCCCATCATCATCTCCTCTTATGTGAGATTTACTCGCATAAATATTCTCCTGTGGAATTTCAAGAAAGGAAAAAGACAATGAATGCACTGCTGAGCAGTGTATGACCAAACTCTGATGTGCTTTGTTGTTGTCATATAGTTTTGATTTACATAAACCACAAAGAGCTCCTAATCTCAACTGTGTCTTTAAACAAGCTTGTAATTCAACGCAAGGATGTGAGATACATTTTAGAGTTATTACAGTGTCTTTTGTATTTCTGAAACAGAACTTCCATTTATTTTTACTTAGAATTTTTGTTTCCGAAGGCAGCGGGCTTAAAATTATAGAACACAATCATCTTTGCTCCATTCGTATTCTCTCTGGTGAGGAATGGTAAAGATTTATTGGTTTTTTGAACCATCTACATGTACAGTATATGAGATAAATGTAAGAGACAAAGGGAAAATCCTGTTAAACCCACAACAGCACTGGCAGAGATATTGCTGCAGCAGGAAACAAAGCATTCAAAGTAATATACTATAAGCAGATTTTGATTTGTATCTGAAGAATAGATTTTAAATCGTTGGCCACATGTTCGACTTTAAATGAGGTTATATAAATGACCTGGAAAAATGTTTCTCAAAAATGTAATTCAATGCATGTTAAAAAAAAACAACAAAAAACAATTAAAAAAGAATCTGTAAATTCTTAATTCATAGCTAAATGTGTTGATTCTAAAAGGTAACCATGCAAAAAAAAAATCTTCATGACCAATGGGACCAAACCTCTTGTGATTTGACCCCTGAATAACCAGGGAAGAATCAATGTTAAAGAGAAAAGACACTCGCACTTGCCCGGGTCAAGAGGTCACGGGGGGGCAGACGGCCCACATGCTGAGCAGCTCCTCATCCAAATGCTAATGGGGATTTGGCAGCCAGCTGATGCAGCCTGTTGGCAAAATCTTAAAAAACGCCAAGAAAACCATTTCCAGCAATTATAGCTGGAAGTTTGGGTTGACTGGCGATCACAGTGGGATTGCGCCTTATTAATGAAGCTGTCCTGGTTTTGACCCACTGCTAGTGAACGCACCTCAATTTGGCAGGTTCTCTATGAGTACGAACTCATGCCCTGAAATGCTCCCAAGTACGCCAGCGAGTTCAACTCTAATATTATAAATGTGTGCTAAGAGCTCTCATGTTTCTGCCAACAGGCTGTTTTGAACCAGTTTGAGACTGTGGGATGACATTTTTCCTTTTAGCCAAAAAAAGCAAAGTTATCTGCTGTTCACCAATGAAACATGGATGTGGTCATAGTGCCTATTTACTTTAATTTAGCAGACAAAAACCATGGTGTACCCTTCTGTTTATGATGAATGAAAGAATTCATTTGAGCCCATAAAGACTCA
Organism: Oryzias curvinotus; assembly: GCA_023969325.1. NCBI lineage: Eukaryota > Metazoa > Chordata > Actinopteri > Beloniformes > Adrianichthyidae > Oryzias > Oryzias curvinotus. The sequence continues at coordinate 16,438,071 of CM043711.1, forward strand.
CGCGTTACAGTGAGGCTTCATTATCTCTATTAGCAGGGTGACAAATGAGGACAAGATATCACACTAACACACAGACAGCTGACGCTAGGTTTTTTTAGACTCAGCTGTAAATTATTTCTACTTTAATCTGATCTACCAGCCTTCCACACACAGATTATTTTTTTCTTCGTAAACACAACACTGTTTTAATCAGGTCGTCTGCCAACAGTGAAAACACAAGAAATGCTTTATCTGAACAGCAAACTTCACGGACAGGCTCAGCACTTGTCCAAAAGAGGAGCCAATATTTAATCTTAGTGTGGTCTTGGTACCTCTAAAGATTTGATTTTATGATACAATTTGCCTCTTAGGGGAAAAACATTGATCACTAAGGTAGGCCTTAGTCACATGCGGCGTGTTGACCTGTACAGCTGGTGTGGGTTTTTGGGTTGTCTGGGCCCGTGGAGGGTCGTAGACAAGAGCAGCTGCATCCTAAGAGGAGTGCAGAGGTCTTGTAGTTCCCTTGAGGCTCGTGCGGCCACCTTAAGGGACATCATTAAAATGGAACATGCCATTGTTGTGTGTGTGGTAAGTGCAACAATTGGGAAATATTTTTAAGGAGAATGTAAGCTCCATGTACTTACAATGTACAGGTGGTGATGCCGTTGGGCTGCAGGGTGGTGTAGTGGTCGCCTCACAACATGATGGCCCTGATTCAAATCACAGCTGAGACCTTTCTGTGTGGAGTTTGCATGTTCTCCTCATGTGTGCATGGGTTTTTCTCTTGTATGTCAGTTGCACACCTTAATTGTTTAGTTGTGAATGTAAGGGTGTATGGCTATCTGATGAACTACCCCTAAAACTCAGTTACACTGAAAGGGATGAAGTGGCTTTGAAAAATACACGGATGGATGGTAACTAATAACATATTTTGAAAAGAAGCCAACAAATGAAATTGGTCAACCATCAAGTTTGGAGGTGGATTTATCTTTCTTGTAATGCTTGTAATGTTTGCTTTGGTGCAATGACTTAAACCTTGTGCTATCCCACCCTTACAATGACGTGTTCTTCCTACCATGACAAATGTGGATAAAGGTGGAGAGGATTTCATGTAATCCATGGACACCAGTGAAGATCACAAATTATTGAAGAAAAAAGGTTCAGCGCACTGTCTAGTGGGTCTAGATGACCCAACTCCCAATGTTAACGTGCCTTAGATAGTGCAAGGGTTAATGAGTTTATGGAAGCGAATATTAATCTGTTTTTAAGTACAAATAAAAACAACTTGGTTCATTTTAAATCATAAATATGACCCATTTCATTGGTTATTTATTAGTTTACTTCATGGCATTGTAAAAGGAAAAATAATTTTTGGCTTATATTAAAGCCAAATTGACATGAACCTTTGAAAACTTAGATTGTGTACCATGTCACTGCATGCATTTACACTCTTATCCCAGTGGACTCATCCTATCTGGTGATAAAAGCTTTTGCTGTATATCACTGGCCTGAACCAAGGTGATGCACGATTGAGGCTTTTCTGCACCTCTGAGTCTGTAATCAACAGTTCGGGAAGTTCCCGACTCGATGTTTAACCTTCCTCCATTACTCCCATCATATCACAGCTGTCAGTGAGTCAGAGCTACTCCTACTCTTAAACCTCTTAGTTCATTCATTCATGCACCTTTCCACTCAATCAATCAGAGTTGTGTTCTTATCGGAAAGCTGATATAGCTGCACTTTTGAATGACTGCTATTGTGATTATCTGCTGAAGCAGACATGATGTAACATGAGGGAAAAAAGTCGTAAAACAACTGAATGGAACAAACACGTTCCTGCTATGTTCTTATAAAATGCAGCTTCCATGATAATAATATTAAAGGCCAAAATACTTTTCATCAAACCAAACTTAACACTAATCAGCTAATATAACTTTTAGCAGTTATGACTGTACGCTTAAATGAAAATATTTGCAAAGGTTTTAACAGACTAAATGATGCAATATTAGCAGATCTTTTGACAAAATAAAACTGCATCATTGATTCCTCCAAGCCTTCAGTACACTGTAAAATTGATAGGATGAACCAGAATGAGCCATCTCATCTTAACCTTATTCAGGCCACGGTTTAATGCAAGACAGTCATTTCACGGAGCGGCCTGTACGAGGCTGAAGTGGATTTCTTTTTTATAGCTTTCAGTTTCTCTTAACTTTTGAGGGTAAAGTTTATCTTCATCCTCTGTAAAATGTCTGCAGCTAATTTAAACTTTATTTGTCCTCTAGATTTTTTGTAGGAATCATTAAAATGTGATGTAAATTTTCCCTTAACCCATAACCATCAGAGGGGAAGCTAATAAATCAAATGCAAAAGTTGGCTTCATCTGACTTTTAAGGTGCAACAGATGAATACAAATAAAAAAAAACATCACTAAAAATGGTATTTTCTAAATTTAATTATGAAGTTTCAATTTGAGTGACTTTATTAGCAGTAGTCTCGTAACCTCAGACTGCTAGTTGCTGAATATTATGCGTTATTTTCATCGTCTATGGCAGTGTTTTTCAACCTTTTTTGAGCCACGGCACACTTTAACCTTGACAAAAATCCCACGGCACACCAGCATCCAAAAATTTATAAAAAAAAGGAGAAATTCAGCCTGTATTGATCTACAGCCCCTCTGCAATCTCACGTGCATTTTTGTGATAATTGTGGCAGAAAAAGCTGGGAGCTGCAACTGTTTTCACTAAAAGATGTAATAAAAGTTAAGTTAGAAGATTTAAAAACTGTTTGATGTGTATTCGTTGTTGTTTCAAGACGTTTAAGAGGAGAGACTTGTTGTGCGCTGAGACGCTGTCACTTTTACCCAATGCATCATGGGAGATGTAGTGCAAACAGCCGCCAACCGCAGACAGACTAGCATCTCTGAGCTTCATGGTTTTGTTCACTTGTTCCACGGTCTGATACCTGATTCTGCGGAAAGCTACACCGCTAAAGACGATTTTTAGCTGGTATTCTTGATAGAACTGAGCAACTTTATGAGCAGAATTGGAACAAGGAAGTGACGACTTTAACCACTTCTGATTGGTCGGACTGATGATGTGTGATTAAGGCTGATTGGTGGAGACAGTTAAAGGGGCGGGACCTTTCCGAAAACAGCTTTAGCTGCAGCTAAATCGCGTTACCTTCATTCTCATCAAAGTGTCTTTAATAGAATCAAATAAACACAAAGAAAAAAGTATTTTACAATCTTTTATATTCCTAACTACTCAGTGTTTTATCAGGGTCTGTTTGGATGAACACAGAGCTGATATCCTGGAGATGGAAAATGTTTTTAGATCAGTGAATGAGCAATTTCCCACAGCACACTTGACCATCTCCTACGGCACACTGTTTGAAAAACACTGGTCTATGGGAACAACTGTTGCAATAAATCCATTCTGGGAGTAAAGACTCCTGGTTTTTGTCTGTTAAATGCAGATTTATTTTATTTTGAAGTTGAAGGCTCTTCCTCTGTTTCCTCTTTTGTGTGAAAAGAAACTTTCCAAAAAAGTTTGTTTTTTTGTTAACTTTATTGGCTTGTGGGTTCCTGTTTAGTGTTCGGTGCAGCTGCAGTAGCTGACCTGACGTGTCAAGAATGAGTCAGATGTGGAGGAGAATCCAGCAGTTTTCCAAAATAAAACTTCCTTCAGAAACACATTAACTGTGGTCTGGTACCAACTGTCTCACGGACAGGTACCGGTCTGCAGCCCAGAGGTTGGGGACCACACATCAATGCTGTTGAAATTAGGGATTTTAAAAAATGTATCACTAATTTTACTACTCTAGAATAGATTTATTTTAATCAAAGTAGTTTCAACAATATTTTGCCAAGCACATATTTAAAATCCTTAATTTCCCCAAATATGGGTTTGTGCCCCAGCGAAGGCTATTTCAGTTTAGTGCTTCATCGAGGTCAATACTCAGAGGAGCTCTTTTGTTTTTGTTTCTGTGTCTGTCCACCAGAGATAAAGACGTGCAAACACACAGAGCAAACACTGCATCAAAACCAGGCCACTGAGTGAACCTTCATCTGATTTGTCCATCATTTGATTATCTTTATTTTTCAGCTTCTGCTTTCTGCTGCTGGATGGAAAAAAAAAGGAAAATGCCTCCATGATTCCAGACCCCTCTTCTCAAGAAGTAGTACAAATATGAAACAACTCTAGACAGTGTAGATGAGGATGGTGGAAGTAATACACTATGATATACAGCTATTAACATAAAACATTTGTGGAGCCTCTTATTTCTATGAGTAGAACACAAAGTTTTGACTTGATGACTGTTGAGAGCGGCGTGTGACACAGGAAACCCAAAGGGAAGTCGTATGAAGTTACCATATAGAGTACGCGGCTGATATTAGTACTGACAGAATAATGGGACTGCTGGCTTTCCTCTGGCCTCTAATGGTTGCTACACTGGCATTCGATGACGAGAAGTGAGTACTTATAGTTGCTGAGTGAAGAGTGTTCTTGCAAAAGCTTCTAGCAGATAATCATCTTTTCACTAGCATTTGATATGGCAGAGAGGCATCACAGTCAGTCAGTGCTTCATCACAGAACCTGCTTCTGTCAGCATCTCAAGTCATCTTTCTTTTCCTTGCATACATAAAACTGCAAACATTCACACAGTTGCATTGGCACTGACATGGTTTTGAAAACCTACATGTTGTGCTCAACAGTGTTGACGATTTGCCTTTTTTTCCCTCCAAACACACAAACAGACAGGAGGAAAAAAACGCAGCTTTATAAGCAGAGATAAAAACACTGCGCACACACACACACACACACACACACAGAGGCAGGTTGAGGGCAGAGCAATCTGGTGTGAACCCTACGGAGAGAGATGTCACGATGACAGAACAGATAAACCCCAGTTTTCAGCGCGGCGGGCGGATTGAAAAACAGCACACCCCCGTGCTCACCGGTGTGCTGGGGTTTTTTTTTGAAGGGGGGGCCTGGAAGGTTGTAACTGTTTAGACTTATCATTTAATTGCCTCATTAACTGCAACACCTAACCGCTATACTTTTTGCGATTCGTTGCGGCTGGTGGCGTGTGCAGCACAGGTGACCCTCATATCCACCTGACCTCAAATGTCAAACAGGCCTCAAAGCGTTTTTACAACTGATGTAAAAGGATTTATGCAAATGAAGTGCCTGCAAGTCAAAGTGAAAATAAAAATAGTAAAGCACATCTTCAAGGGATAAAGTTGCTTATGACTTAGATGCACATGCTTCATAGCCAGGTTTAGTCAACCTGTGCTTAAATGCCCGTCAGCTGCTGTTTACTTCAACGCAGAACCATGTTTCCTTATTTTCTATACTAAATCAGCATGTGTTGCAGGTGTGTGTGAACAACAGTTACTAATAATGAGACAGAGAAATTGTGGTGTGCAGTGCTGGAGTGAAAGAGAACTATTATGGTTTGTGAAAGTTAAAGCTATCTGATGAGCTTTGCATGATTCTGATTTTAACACATTGCAGTTTCAATGATGCAATAATATTTAAAGACCCACTCCAATAAAAATGTTGTTTTTAACATGTTGTTGTAGCATTTATCTCGTGATGGAGGACAAATATAAAGACGATTAAACTCAATTTCTGAGTATTTCTTTATTCAAATTGTGGTTTATCAGGAGCAGATAAAAAAATGCTGTTTGAAAAGATTGTATTTGTCACACAGAAAATGCTCCATTCTGATGCATACGACAAGATCAGGGGTCTGTAACCTGAGGCTCCAGAGCCAAATGCAGCTGTTTTATTTCTCCAGTGTTGCTCTTTGGCTTTAAAGAAAAATGCTGACAATTTGTATTAATATTAGGTTTCTAGTTTTGGTTAGTCTGTTTTCAGTTATTTACGTTTTGGTTTTTATGTTTAGACAATTAAAATGTCAGATAGCTGAGCAAAACTGATGGTAAAAGGTTTAATGTGCTAGAATAACATTATCTTATTGCAGTTACATGTAAAAAAAAAAAAGATTCAACACAAATGTTGTCATGTTAATCTAGCAGAAGAGGAAACTGGATGAAAGAGCATCAAGGTCATAATGATAGAAAATACCATCTTGGACCTTCTAGCATTTTATAATTCTAATAGATCTTCTGCTGCAAGAGGATCTTATCTAACACAAGATGTATTTTATTTTGAAAGGAACCTGTATTTGCTGCTGTCCAGAGTAAAAAGTTAAAACTGTTATATATGGAAAACCACAATACTGTTACAATTCAACTGTTGAACATATTTCTAAGGTATACTTTATAAATGAATGGACTATTGGCCACAAAAACATGAAAAAAAGTGTATTTTTCTAAATGTAACCAGGACTTGGCAGCTCCCGCTGGGTTTTTGTCCATAAGAAACTGGCCCAAATGGCTTTTTCAGTATAAAAGGTTGCAGACCCCTGGACTAGATCCATGTACGACCTGATTTTCCTTGTCCGAGCCGGTATCTGGCTTAAAACTGTACGGCTGGAAAACTCCAATTTTGCTCACCATTTTTGTTGCACCACTAATGTAGGTTTGGGTAAGTGAGGAACTGTAAGCTACTGGGGGAACGTTATAGGCGATAGGAAGAGAGGTGGAGTAGCTCTGCGCCAATGGTCCCGCCCACAACTTAAAGCTGAATTTCTAACTGCTGTTTCAGTAGGTTTCTTAATTTTGGCTAAAACAGCATAATCATAATTAAAAGATCACTAGGAATACTTTAAATATAGATCAAAAGATGATCGGAGTGAGTCTTTAAATAGCAGATTATTAATAATTATTCTATTAAACTAATAAGGAGTACATTTAATTAACTATGAAGTCATATGACTTCTGATCTACCTGTAATAACACACATTAGGCATGCCTGTGATGACTAGAGTACTTCACAGTAGGATCCGCCATATATATATCTTCATTTTAACCCTGCCTTTTTTACATTTATGTTGAAGATCAAGAAGAAAAATAAAAGTCTGCGAAAAGACTGCTTGTGCCTCTGGCTACTCTGCAGTTGTACCACCAGTTTGATCATTTGTTCAGAATTTGAAATTCTCCTCACTTAGGTATTTTTTATTTTTTTTTTAACCCTTCAGGGCTTTTGCCGAGCAGCTGGTCACGACGTCTCTTCCATCTATGCCTCCCTATCATGTGGGTGTGTGATTACTATGGGCTGGCTCCATGTGTTATCTGGTTTTTTGAAGGACAAATAAAGTTTTCGCTGATGTAGAACCACCACAAGATACTGTGTTGTTGTTTCAAAATAACCCAGGAAACAGCTTTCATTTATGGACTGATGACTGCAGAAGTCTTCTCTGACCTCACCTACATTCAGACACTGCTCTGGAAGTGACTGATGCCGAGGACTTCACACCACAAGAGCTCTTTTATGAAACCCCTTTTCTTAGCTCATTTTAAGGATGTCTGTATAAACACTTCTTGCTGAAGGTGGACCCAACTTTCCTGTAACGGACGTGAATAAACTGTGGGTTTATGCAATTTCTCTCATTTTGTGTCAACACACGCTCCGTACAGAAATACAGCCCAGCAAGCTTCCACCTGTTTATACTGAGGAACACGAACCTCTAAGCTCTGCTTTGATTCAAACTGCTGCTCCACTCAACGGTAAATATTTAAAGACCCACTCCAACAAAAACTAGCTTTTTTGGAAGAACTGCGCACTGTAATGTTGAGGTTGTGAGGCAGTGTGACTTTAAAGTGCTAAAGTTTTTTTTTTTGTCCAACAATTGTAGGTTAAAGATCATTTTTACTTTTAGATGGTCCACAGACTAATATATCTGTTTATATGTTTCAGTATCAAAGTTTGTTGTTTTTTTGTGCCAACCTCTACATCCCCTTCACCTTATCTTAATAATGCTGAAAAAAATGGCTGCCGAAAGGCTTTCTGTTAAGTAGTGAGCAGCTCTGTTGGTCTCAAGGATGTGAGGATGTATGTAATCAGTTACAAATAACCAAAGCTTGAACAAAGAATTCATCTTTAATGCCTGTTTTTTCCCCACTGTAAACATGCTTTTAAGTTGTGTCCCCTACATAAATAAAAGTCTATGCAAGGATGTCATGATGATTCTATTTTCAGTTTATTGTTTGACAGCCTCATGGCGTAAATCATTTCTCAACTGGCTAAAAATTAAAGGTGAAAGCTCAGCACCCGTAGAGACTCCATGAACCCGTACAGTTAGTGCGAGTAAACGCACGCGGCAGCACATAAACACTTCTTTTTCTGCACTCTCCCTTCTGACTGCACACGCTTGAACGATGCTCACCACCGTGCAAAATCATGAAAGCTCTCAAAGCGCTGCCCTTGGGCCGGTTTTTCATAGAGACGCGGGCGAGAGCAGGATTTCCACAGAGAAACAGGCTTTTGTGTGAATGAACAAAGGGAATTTCCTCCTTCCTCGGCCCCCCCCCGAATCCCATCATACGCCGCTGTGAGTCTCCCACACGCCTGTTTCCAAGTTACCAGCAGCATCGGCTGACAATCCTGCTTAATTGCCTCCTGTGTAAAGTGACAGCTGATGGGCGGCAATAAGAGCGAGCTGTCCTCTCATTTACCTTCAGATCACTGTCTTATACCTTCCAACCAGGGAGACTACAACTGTCTACATCGTTTATTGTGAAAGGGGGTCTAAAGTGAAACTTTAAAGTGAAAGAAAAAAAAATTAACAAAATAAAAGATCTGTAACTGTATGACTCTCTGAGTTCTTGCTCTTAAGAAGCAAAGCTTTGTGACATAATTTAACCAAAACTTTGAGCAAAAGGTGAGCACTTGAAAATATGCAACTAAAAGTACAGAGAACAGCAGCAGCAATAGTTTATTTTAATGAAAAGCAGCTCTCCTCACTAACCTTGCCTGATCCAGCCGAAACAGAAAAAGATGTGCTTTTCTCACGCGAGCAGAATTTCCCACCCTGTTGCTTCTTGGTTCCCTCTTCCCTTTGTTGCGTCTTCGTCACAATAAGATCCTTCTCATCTTCGGGGCCGGGGTTTAAAATGACCAGCTCGTGAGGGAAGCCAGGCGCAAGAGAAGAAAAGCACACCAGTGAAGAGAAGAAACACTCTTCTCACCCCTTAGTCCTCCTTGGCAGTGTATCCCCCATCCGTCAGAGCACACTGACTGTTGGTGCATGTGCGAGAGGCGCACATGAGAAAAAGAGAGAAAGAGCGGGAGAGGAAGGAAGGAAGAGATGAAATGATACTAAGTGGGCGAGTAAGAGGAGTGAGAGAGAGAGAGCAGCAGCAGAAGCAAAGGAGGGGGATCCTCTGTTCCAAACCGACTCTTGTTTATCTCTGCGTCTGTCTGGTGTGCGTGCATTCCTTCCTGGCAGAAGCCATAGGGTCAGTGGCTTTTAAAGTAACTTGGTTCTCTGCTGAGGGGAAAAATGCTTCCTGTTAATGCTTCCAAATCTCTCAGGGATGAATTTACCCAGAGTTTGGTGGGGATTTTTTTTTAATTTAGATTGTCTTTTTTGCACACAAAATTCAAGATTGTTGTTGTGGTCGTAAATTTTTTGATACGGGAGGCGCATTTTCTTCCGGTGATTTTCTGTTGAACACACTTTGGCTAAATCTGTATTCCCTTACTACTCTACTAAAAATGTTGTAGTGCCCTGGATTTTAAAGACCCACGTGGACATCCCAGAGGTTTCTTCTTTTTTTCTTCCTGAAATGTGTTTTTTCATTTTTTTGGGAGTTCTTTCTTTCCAAGAAGAAGGAGAGACTAAGGGCAGGGATGCCCAGTTTAGTTTAGTGGATTTTTTTTACTGATTTTATATTTTTTACAATTACTGAAGCCCGTTGAGACAACTGTGTCGTAATAATGGGCTAAAGCTTAATTGAATTGAATGAAAATTGTATTTTTAGGGTTTTTAAGTTGCATTATTTTCATGATATAGGAAATATATAAAGAAAATTAAGATTAAAATGACTATTTTCTTCTTAAATCATTGTTAATCAGGAGCAGATGAAAAAATGCTGTTGAAAAATGCCTTGAGCATTGACGTGGGTGCTACAGTCAGTGGGCCAAAGGCTCCCTGCTCTGCTCCATTCTGATTCATCCACTTGTAAACAACTAGATCCATGCACTTCATCATTTTCCTAATTCGAGCTGGCATCTGGAAAAAAAAAAATGAATAGCTCCAAAATTGCTCACCATTTTGTTGAAGCGGTAATGATAGGTTGGGGGTGTTAGGGGCTGCAAGCTAGAGGAAGAGAGAGTAACTAGAGACTGTAAACAAAGTGATGATGGGAAATGAGGTAGGTTTACTTCGCCCCAAAAGATCAGGCTTACTTTTTTTTAAGTATATCCTCCATCGTTAGAAAATGCTACAAGAACATGTTAACACCAAAACTACAATTTTCATAGGAGTGAGTCTTTGACCTGTGTTGGAGCCAATGTCTGCATGGTCAAGAAAATCCTTTCTTTTTAAATTTTTTAGTCTTATACTGGAGTTGTGCTTGGGCTGATATGGTTTAACACAAATCTTGTTCAATATCGACATGCAACATTCAGTTGTCTTAACGCACAGTTCAACAGGTTTCATAAAGAACACTAAACCAGTGCGTCTGTCTCCAGCAATAAAACGCTCCATTTGACTCGCTAACTGGGATCTCATGAGCACAGTTCCGTGTCAAAGGATACAGCTTTTGACAGATGATTTCATCTAAAACTCTTAACATCCAGTGCGCTGCTCCAAAGCCAGTCATGTGTTCAGCATATGTTTCCATGGCGACCGAGCCAGAGTGTCACCTTTATATGACTGTAAAGTCAGACTGTTGGCTCAATATACCTGACTAAGCCATTAATCCTGTTAGCCAGGGCTAAAGTGCATTTTGCATGACCACGCAGCTCTGGAGGGGAGAACATGTTTGAGGCCAATATCTATAAATATGAGCTTTATTTGTCTAGAATTTTAGGTCATACATTATTTGTCATTACGTTTTATTACACAAAATATATTTCTGCTTTTTGCTTGATCTCCAAAATGTAAATATTTCTGATTTTTTTTTTTATCTTACATGTTTATATTAAAGATCGAACTATTTTATCTTATGTAAACATGAATTTGGGTAAATGTAGCAGTTACTTGACATGTTTACAAGGCGACCTTGTCTTGGTTGACAGACACATATCATATTCACTGAAATAGCAGCTGTTGATGCATAAGCAGCAGCTGCAAGAGTGAACCATGCGACACAGTCAGGTAAAATTAATATGAAAACTGCCAGTGTTTTGCTTTTTCAAAAGCTTATAAATGCAAAAAAATCAAATCAGATCACATTAATGGTAACTTTGAGTCATTGTATTTATAAAAGAAAATGGGGAATAGATCATCTTATTAGTGGCATAAAATAAACCAACAAGGAAACCTACGTTTTCAACAGTTTAAAATGTTTTTAAAAGGTAAACTCTCAAAAATTATAGTTGATACATTTAAGGTCAAAATATTTGAAGAAAAACAGTTGAAATCAATAAAAAACTAACACAAATACATGTTACATGTTTTCAAACGTTAAGCATCAACATTTTTTTTCAGAATTATTTAAAAATTAATAATTTAATTAGCAAAATTTTGAAGTCACACAACAAACACTGAAGTGTGAGGATGGGACATCCTGGGGACATTATATCCTTGTATTAACTGTATGCTCTGTTGGTTTTTGATGCAACATGGCAGCCAGAAAGCCTAAGTGAGTCCCCTGAGTGGGATGAAAACTGGGCCAGTATGCATATTGAGCAACAGATCAATGAGGTCACCAGCCTCAACAAGAGGTGAGTAAGACGACTTCCTGACAGCTTTTTAAATTAGGCTGATGAAGTGTCAGAATGCCTCGTGGCACACGGACTGACACAGCCTAGATGACAGATATCTACAGTCACACAACGTACTAAGTGAGACAGGATTTCTCCGAAGTGGCGAGACGAAGAGTATGAACATATGGCCAAATCGTCTTAACGCTGCTGACCGAGCAAGCAAGAAATGCTCCCACGGAGCGCAGTAGGTTCTGTGCCATTTCAGCTGCTGTTTGTTGCTCTAACACAAATGTCCTCATGTGCTGAGAGCCGGGAAGCTCTGATAAGGGCCAGTTTCTGTCAAAGGGAAGATGAGCTGACAGGGATGCCTACAGCAGGCTGTGTGGTGATTGACCTGTATGATGTTCAGCCAGGAGGAAGCATGCACAGCAGCGATATAATGCATCCCCAGAACAGTGTTTTTTATTTATTTTTATTTTTTTCCCCGTTATAGAATCTGCATGTGGACTTGGTGAGGATGTCTTGCTTTGGATCCAGGACCTTTATCCACAAATTCCTGAATCTTTCAGTTTATCTATAATTACCTCTCAAGTCTTAATCTTAATCGGCAGCATTTGTTCATAAAACATTAAGATGACAAAATATCACATTTTATATGATGGATGTGGTTAAAGACCCACTCCACTGAAAATTGTGTTTTTGACATGTTCTTGTGGCATTTTCCGATAATGGAGGACATATTTAAAGAAAATTAAGCTTCAAAATGAGTATTTTCTTTATTCAAATCAATTTTAAAGAGGAGCAGAGAGTAAAAATGCAGTGGCACTCTATGTTTTAACGTTCAAGGTGATATTAAATTAAGTCCTGAATTGGCTGTCACTGCTTGTGCAGTGACATAAGGGCTACATCTACCTGAAAACTGTACGGCTGGATAGCTGCAATATTGCTCACCATCTTTATTGCACTTGTTGAAGTTGTGAGGGGCTGTAAGCTAGCAGGAGAGGGCGTAAACAGATGGATGATGGGAAACGAGGGTGGGCTTACTCCATGCCAACAGTTCCACACACAACTCAGAGGAGAATTTCTGATGAAATATTATTGCTCTGCAGAAACTATGTCCTAGAAAACAACAGTTCTTTCGACTTAGGCTAAAACTCCATAATCATAATTAAAAGTATACTAAGAACACTTTTATAATTGATCACAAGATTATCAGAGTGGGACTTTGAAATATTTGCAGGAGCCGCTCTCATGAGGCAACACCTATAGTTAAAATACATAATTTCCCAAATACAATATTGAATGGCTAAGGTCAGGAGAAAAGCATGACAAATGAATGTGTGAATTGTTGCTAATCAGAGAAAATGCCTGTAATGAATGGACATGAAATGAATTGAATCTCAAGTGAATGCAGCTTGATGAGTCATAGAGTCTGGGGCTTGACCTGCAGGTGTTTCCCTCTCCCAGGACAGCGGCGTATCTTCAGTCGGTCCGTGTCCATACCCAGGTGTGGGGTCCAAAACACGGCAAACCCATTGTTTTATTGTGTTCCAGACAGATGGTAGCAGGATTAATACCACCCACAAATGATGGATCATTACAGATAGTCTGAAGCGGAGAGAAAATGCATGCCGCAATTCCCTTTTCTGTTAAATGGAACATTATTTTTAACAACTCTTCAGAATGCGCAACTTGATCTCTCAAGAGTTGCCTTTTTTATCTTTAAATGATGCACTATAATACTTTTTTGTGTGTTATCTTTTGCAAAATTGTCACCACAAAAGTAGATTATTTTCTTTGTTTATAAAAGCTGATGTGATTTAAGCAAAGCTTAAGATTATTATGTTCAGTTCGCCATGAACGTGTGTCTTGCAGCTCATGTGTGCATCACGGCAGTAATTAAATGAGTGAATGCTGTTGTCAAGTATTTCTTCAGGGACCTGCTTGGCGCATTGCAAAGAGGTCAGGGGAGAATCGAATTGAGCAAATCTCTGCAAGTCATTGCACATCCTTGCTTTTTTAACATGAGGGCAGCTAATTAAAAAGTGATCCGGGTACTTTCTAAGGGATACATCAATTATCTATTGCTACATTTTCCTTTCAATTCAAAGGTCACTGCAGATAAAGAATACCTTTTTAAAAATGATTTTATCCGTCTGGCAAGCGCTTTTTGTAAGGATGGAGAATGATACTCAATTACGCCTCTGAAATATAATTGTGGCACCGAAACACGGCAAAAAACGCACACACACACACAAAAAACCACACACACACACACACAAAGACAAAAAGACACCTGCTAAATGTGGGCTCTCTATTAGACGCTGTCCACCTTCTGCGTCTCATCTAGTGAAGTGTGTCCTCCTAATTGCTTCAAAGGTGTAAACCCAATCTTGAAAGCAGGCTGTACGGTGTCACTTTTTATCAGCAAAAACTCCATTTAACCACAACCCACTCAGCCATCTGTAAAACATTACGTTATGACTTTCTTTCTTCTTTCTGCTTGTGAAACAATCAAACTATAATCTTGCTCATGCAGACAGTCTTGACAGCTCTGTGTCAGTTATACAGAATCATAAAGGAAAAATGTTCAAAAAAAGGGCTTCTATTTTTTTTCAGCCATTGGCACAATGGGATATTTATCCTAGTGAGAGAGCAGCTAAAAATATGTCTTTAAGCATGAATTTCCAATGCACCTTTTCAGTGTCATATTTTTAGCTAATATAAATCTGTTTTGACAAACAAAACAAAAAATAAGGTCAGGGAAAAAGAATTACCTAGTTATATATTTTTGAAACTGCCCCATTTTTGGGAGTGCTTGAAGAAAATCCCAATTTTCTTTTCTACTACTGTGGATAGACGTCTGGATGGGATGTCAGTGTCAGATCAGTGTGGGGTTTATTAACCCTTTTATGCCGTATGTCGCCAATCCTAATAACACCAATAAATTCAGGACTTCTTTTAATATCACCTTGAACAACAAAAACATCGAAGAATATATTTTGTTATATTTGTAAGTCAACTCAAGTTTATTTACTGTATATGGTATCTTTAAAGGACTGCAGTCAAACGAGGCACTGAACATTAAAAGCTCAAAATGTTAAAAACAACAACTACAACGTTCCAACAACTGAAGGTAAAAACAGTATAAGTAAGTGCCAGAAAAACATAAAAACCCAAGACAAAAGTTAAAACTGTCAAAAACACCAGCAGAGCAGAGTCTCATGCTGTGTCAAAAGCCTTGCTATAAAAACAAGTTTTGAGAAATTAAAAACAAAAAAACGGATAGTGAGGCTGCTAGTGAGGCTGCCCGCTGAATGCTTAGGGATAAAGCGTTCCACAGCTTCAGTCCAAATACTGAAAATGCTCGTTCCCCTCTGAGCTGATTTGAGGCACCGAGAATCAGAGAATCTTTTTTTTTTTTTTATGACTTAAACTTTATTCGTTTTTAAATACAAAAGTACAATTTTCACAAAGACATAATACAGCACTGAAATGCAGTTCAATGTGGAAAAAAACAGAAAACAACAACCCCATAACTTCAAAACTCCCAAGTAAAACAAAAACAAAACTAAAAATAAAAAATTATATATAATTAAAAATTGGAAAAGACATAACAAAAAAGAAACAAACCAGCAAAAGAAAGAAAAAAAAAAAGACACAAATAGATGCCAAATCGGATAGTTAGCCCTTATGCATGGGTAAAAGGATATAACCTTACATAACAGACAATTGAGGTCATTTCTAGTTTCTAGAGCTGGAGATGTCGTTGACCTATGTGTTCAAAATAATGAGACCATTTACTATTGAAGTCATCCATTCTGTTTAGCAATCTATATGATAACCTCTCTAGCGCTGCAAGTTGACCCAGAGAGGTCTGCCAGTGGGTAAAGGATGGAGTCGATGAGCCCTTCCATTCTCTTACTAACAGTTTCCTTCCCAGCATTACCGTTGTTTGGATCCACTGTGAGAGAGGAGATGATACACGACTGAGAACTGAGGGGTCCCCTAGAACATAAAGTCTACTCTGGAAGGGAACGTCTTGACCAACCACCTTCTCCACCTCCTTATGTATGGATGACCAGTAGCTCTGAACTTTGGGGCATTCCCAGAGCATGTGTAGAAGAGTGCCTGTAGCATCCTGACACTTCCAACATGCAGATGTTTTTGATACTCCCACCTTATGCAGCCTGCTGGGTGTCCAGTAAATTCTATGTAGGACCTTAAATTGAACCAATCTTGTTCGTAGTTCCCTTGATAGTTTTTTTAATATTTTTAGTTATCCCATTCCATTCTGCCTCTGTAAAATTAATATTTAAATCAGTTTCCCAGGTTGTCTTGAGGGATAATGTATTGGTGTCAGACATTGACAAAAGCATCCTATAATAAGCTGCAGCTTCATGTCCGCGTCTAAATGCCACTTTGATGTCCTCTAGAATCAGAGAATCTTCATTAAGTCAGACATGAAGGGGTTAGATCAGGGGTCAGCAACGTTTATGACATGACAGTTTAAAAATTCTCTCCAACTGTAATGTGAACTCAAATACAAATAAGTGCAAAACATTTCCATTATATGCAGGTCAAACAGCTTTTTGAGCTTAACTCTACTTCATGTCCTTCTCACTGAAGGTGAAGGAACTAAGCACTACGCCATCATGCAGGCCTGTTGCTGACATTAAAAGAAGCAGCAAACATTTCTACTGAAATTGACTTGGGCTTAGAGGTCTCACAAACTTGCATGAAAACAACAATCCAACAACTAGATTTCTGTTCAGATTTACTTGTCAGATAACTCAACAAAATGATAGTAAAAGCTTTAATTTATAGTCAGAGTGGATTATTATTAAAATAAGCTTGAAGCACATCAAAAACCTGTTCCAAAATATTTTTGAAAAACTTCCTAAAAATTCCCTAAAGTTAGGACTCAACTTTTGGCATTCCCCACTGCTCAGGCGGTTAAAAAACGGACTTTCTAACATGTTTTGAATCACACCTGCACTGTCTTGTTTTTGTGTCAGCTCTATGTCTAGTCGATGTCATCTCATGCATGTGAAGTGATAAAACAGTCTTGGCACTGAACTGAAAGACCTCTGCTTTCCCAGTGTGACTCTGACCAAGTTTTAAAGTCTTGCAGCTGTCATGGTGTTCCCAAACCTCAGTTCAGGTTTGCTTTAATTTACAGATTTCATTCCAGTAACCAGGAATTCATTTGTGCGGTCCAAATCCAAAACATGCGACATGCTTGGTACAACTTTAGTTTAAGATTTTACAAAGTGTAGAGAAACAATTAGTAGGTGATGGAAAGGTTTAAAGGTCATATAGCCTTGTTTTTTTCAAGTTTGAAGTATAACACTATTTTTTGCAAATTGCTTTGGTCTATTCTAGTTTTACAGTTTTTAAAATGAAGCAGTAACATTAACACTTGTAAATGGTGTAAACACAGGCACAGGAATTTCAATCTTACATTGGGAATATTTTTAGTAGAACTTTTCTTTACAGGAGTTCAAGCGTTTTTATAAAAGCCATACAATATTTCTTATTTTTAAAATATAAAAGGCATAAAAAGAAATCCTAAACTACAGAGGACAGCTTGATAAAATATTTAGTTCATGTCAATCTGCTTTTTTCATCCCCATCTGTGTTAAAAGCCTGAGAGGGCTGTCACCTGTCATGCTCTGTCGCTGTGAAGCCTCAGCGGGGAGAACAAGTAGGTCGAAATGGTCCACCCAAAGTCCAGATAAATGATGTCTGAGGTTTTAGTGAAAAAGCTTTCAAAAGGACTTCATGTGAGTATCCGCTGTGATGCTTATGTGAAAATCCACTTCAAGCGAAACGAAAAGTAACAAAGCTTCCTTTTTCAATCACAGCTGGAGATAAAAAGTTATTGAGGCTGTCACAAAACACCAGACTTATTGGGAGAAAAGGATCCAGCGTGATTAGGACAATTATTCCCCACAGATTAAACTCATTCTTTTTCTTTTTCAAAGTCAAATAGCTTTTCACCTAAACAGCGTGTCACGTCTTTTGGTGGCGATTGACGCCTTCTATTTTGATCCCAGATAATGAGTGAAAAAGGATTGTTGGGATTCTCAGGGCTGAGATCCATTCAGCTCTCTGGCAGAACCAAAAGCTTTAAAGGCTGTTTATTTTATGGCAGCTTGGATAACAAAATAACACAATAGTTCAAAACAACAAGCCCCAAAAACGAAATGACTGGACAGTCTTCAAATCAAATGAAAAAAAAAACATCTGTAAACATACTTTTAGGGCAATCATAAAGAATAAATTACACAAATTATTTGTTTAAACTACTATTTATAGTTTGTTTATAGTTTGTTTATTGTGCAATTCAAAGATGTCTCCCCGTTTTACTATAGAGGAAGAGAAAACGCAATTTCAATTTCTATGTATGTCAACATTGTAGATTTTGATGATAAAGTTACTTTGACTTTGACTTTGACTTTGAAATGGCGTAGGGCGTACCTTCTAACACTGGAGATGCAGCTGTTAACACCAACATAACACACGCTCTTTGACATACCGTAAAGCTTCAACTGTTGATGTGATCAACTGCAATCAGCTGATTCCAATGTGGAGAAAAGCAGCTTTTTATATTGGCTTTGCACCGACATGCAACACATTACCAATGTAAAGTGTTGCACTTTACATCGGCAAAGCGGCTTTTTTTGCAACAGAATCAGTTGATTTACGTTGATCGCGTAAACACTTCTCTACTGTAAAGTGTTAAAGGCAATTTTTTGCACTTCAGAATCTGCTGGAATTACATTAATGGCATAAATGGTAGAAGAGCTACAGTAGTCGAAAGAATGTCAACACTGCAGCTAAAGTTCAGGTGTTAAAAGGTTAAGGCCAAAAGTCATTGACAGTCCTATTCAGCCATGTACACACACAGTCACACTCTGCTGCTTTGCATTGGCACCAACCTATGAACACCAGAGGAAGTGTGGGGTTCGGTGTCTTGCCCAAGAACACTTTGACGGAATGGCATGGAAGACTGAACCAAACCTGCTACCTCCACACCCAAATCCACTGCAAGCTCTAAATATTTAGAAAACCTATATAAACTTGAAGTCTACTATGTGCCTTTATTAAAAGGAAGGCGCATTAACTTCCGATTTGGAAGGATACATCTGAAACTGTTAGCCTTTTGAAGATTAACCTTCTGTCTCAATCCCAGTCAGCTGATTGCTTAAACTATGCAGCACCTTCTATCATCAAGAATTTTTAACAGTATTAAACCGAAAATCTTTGTGACAGGGGTCTTTTGCTATGTTTTGTTAGATTAAACTGAAAAATAGAAGCGTACAGTATTTTTATTTTTTCTGCACTGCATGTGTATTTAAAAAAAGAAAAAGAAAATATGGCTCATATTTTTGTTTGTGGAGAAAAAAAGACATGAAGTGACCTTTTAACCCCTTCAGAAAACTCTCTAATAGATCTCTGTGAAACCAAATTCTCATTTTCTCTGTTTCTTCAAGGCACTTACAAATACATAGAAAAACAATCTTAAAAAAAGCAAAAATTGTTTTTTTTCTGCAGATGCCTTTTAGTAGTAACTTTTTCTTCTCAAACATGCATCAGAAATTATTTTTTTTTAACATTCTGTAAAAAGTTCCAAAGTTTAAAAAAAAAAAAAAAAAGAAATACAGCACCAGCTTCTGCAAAACACTTTGTTTTCATCTTTATTTTTTAAAAGATTCAAAATAAATGGCAGTTTCAGTATTAGATGGGAACATAACAAACCTCATCCACTGTTCTAGACATACTTTAAACAAAAAGGACTGGGCTCTATCGGCTCTATTTTGGTTCTTGTTTTTTATCTAAAATAACATCATAGAGGACCTTAGATTGTAAAAGGGTATTCAGCTCTCCGATGCTAACAGTTAGACCAACTGAGGCATTAAAGGAGGTCCTCCATTAAGCCTTTTACAAAAAGAGCACACAATGGCAGGCAGGCCTGGATAGGACATGAGTTTATGTGGGCTTTTAGAGGCCTCCTGACCAACAGGAACATCAAATTGGTTGGCTGCTAATAGCAAGGGGACAGAGCCACACAAAGGTCAGTTGGGGACAACGTCTCTGTCTTTCCACTAAAACCAAAACTGCCACCACATTGTGGCAGATTAATTAGTGACCCTTAATAGCTAATTGGAGAAACAAACACAACATGTGTTGCTACAGTGCAACCATGATCTCTGTATTGACTCAACAAACTGCTGATCAATATTCATTGTTTTTGTTTAATGATTGGAAAACAAAACATAATTTGCTGTCATTTACTACTGTCTTATCAACCAGAGACTTCCTTTTTGACTTTTTAGGTGAATTAGGAATTAGTACCAGCTTTAATGAGAGTCATCTCTGTTAGCAAATTCGTATATTGTCATAATCAACAGTGCTCTGTAGTTCCACTTGCAGTATAAGGATTGAAAATGACAATGGCTGTGAGGCCAGCAAGGGGTTTATCATAAGTGATGAATAATTTCTCTGTGAGGAAAGTGCATTACAAAAGATACAGATTTGATATCACTTCTGGTTTCTCCAGCAGAGGATGCTCCAGCTAATTCAGGTGAAGAGGAGACTCTCTGGTTAGATTCGGATGAAATCTCAGCTCCCTTCTCCAAAACTGAATGTTGTTCTTTTACTGCACATACTCAGACAGTGAGCAAAAATCAAAATATAAAATAAATAACACAGTTTCTTGCTCATCTCTATGCGTTTGGGTTAAAAGATGCTCTAAAAATTGCCTTCCAAAAAACCATTTGGAATCACTGCACGTAACTCTATGAAGGAATAGAAAGAGCACAGCTGGATGATCTGGGATACGACAAGCATGTCTGAATCTGATTTGGGTGGGAGAGTGAGTAAGTGCATATATTGTCAATTAGCACAACAGCCTCTTCATGTGATTGCACAAGGACCCTCAAACAGCAATTCAGCAGCCTTCAAGCACCTATCTGCGCCTGAGAGTGTCCCGCTGCATCACATCACCAGTCCTGCAGGATGTAAATTGGGAATCCCCAAACACTGATCAGCGGACCTCTGACAAATTAAAAACTTCTAAAAACTTTATTCAGATTCCAATTAACCAAATGTGGAATGGGTGAAGGAACAGCAAACTAGAACATGTTACCAATGGTGAATAAAATTCTCAAACTCCACGTACAGTCCAACAGAGAAACTCAAAGAAATATGTAAAATGTTGTGATTTTTTGTCTAAATTGCTTTTTCTTACCATCCAAGTAGGGGAAAAAGTTTTTCAATTTCTATTAAACAATAATTACCTGCATTATTTAAAGAATACTGAACAACAGTTTTTCTGTTTTTCTTTGTCTGACTGGCATATTGTCTTTTAGTCAATTCTGTTTTTATGATAAAAAATCCTTGTTATAAACAAACCATAGCCAATGTGAAGCTCACATCTAGAAAACACATCTCAATTCTTAGCCAAGCCCAGTTAAAAAGTAGATTAAACACCACAATTTTCTATTATCTGTCCTGTCCTGTTATGATCTTGATATAACCTTTAATAAAAGTGAACACTAGCTAAACACAAAAAATGGTAAATTGTAAGTGAATTATGGTAGGTTAAATTAGCCAGAGAGTCACTTTTATTTAGTATTTTATACATCAGAATCATCAAAAATAGTAGTTATCAGTGGTTTTGTGGCATTGCTGATATCACTATTAATTTGATGCATGAGACTGGCTTTATCCCTGAGATTTTTACTGTTTATTGGATTATTTATGTATTTAGTTTTTCAAAGAAAATGGCTCTAAAGCCACAGAATCCTCCAGTACTGTTGTTCTATGGAGCCTTGACAATAGTTTGTGCTAGACACAGATCAGCAGATGTAAGCAGACAATTGACTGATTTTTGGTTTTTATTTCCCTATTTGTTTGAAAAAACACAAATAATCCCAAATCCCTGTGATTTGTCTGCCCTGTGATTTGTCTGCCTACCAGAAAAGATGAACAAACACTTTTTTATGGATCAATAAGTTATAAATAATAATAATATAAAAAGGGGAGACCCTTATTATTGTTTACCCCAAAACTATTTACAGTTTATTTCTTGATTGCTTTAGGCCTATCTATGTCCTTAATATTTGGTCCAAAATTACAAAAGGATGCAATCTCTTCTTATGTATAAACCTCTGCTTTCTTGGGGCGGTGCGGTTTGGCTACACAAAACAAGGCTCTCCAATTATCTGAAAATGAATCATCAACACAAATTGTAAAACCATTACGTTTAAGGCAAGGCAAGTTTATTTGTATAGCACAATTCGTACACAATGTAATTCAAGGTGCTTCACAAAACAGAAAAATGCATTAAAATCACAATACATCATAGAAATAATCAACGTAAAATTTACTCTAAAAGAAAAGATAAAATTAGAAAATTGGTTTAAAAATAAAGGAAGGAAAGGACAGAAAAGTGCAGATAGGACCTTTAATGGGTTAAAGGAAGGAATCAGCAACACAAACCCCAGGAAAATACTGTCTAATCATGGTTCTCTAAATAATAATAAATATTTCCATATTTAGACGAGTATTTTCAAGCTCTACAGCCATTAATAGGGCATAACATCTAGCATACATTAAATGCAGTGTAAATTTGCTGTTATTTTAACATTCATTTGCACCAACACTAAACAGACGTAGCTGTGACCAGATTCTCAGTATCAGTGTTTGCTAATCTGTCTCATGGTCAGTTATTTTCATGCTCGTCACATAGTGCTAATCTAAGTTACCCAGTTTCTTAATTGCTTTTTCTGGGAATCATTCCAAATTAACACCAGGAAAATCAGTATCTCTGAAACCACAAATAAGGAAGGGAGATTGGAATGATTTATTGACCAATAAATATCTAATTTTCCAAAGAAGGCAGCCCATTAATTAATGGGAAATTACTGTGCTTAAATTAAAATTAAACTATGTTTAAATTGTTAGCTTTCATGCAAACATTGTACAGGTTGGCAACAGGGTGACTTCCAACTCCTCCACATGAACAAGAGGGTGACAAAGGAAAATCTGATTTGCAAATATATGAGCCTGCCCAGGGCTAATGGGATGAATGATTTCTGAGATGAGTGTGTAATGTTGACTTTTTATAACCCAAAGGCTTTGACACATCACCCTGAGATGAGACAAAAAAGATGCAGTCGTGACAGCTTGTGCAACCTGAAGAAAATGTATTACAGCAACAGCTACTGGTGGTGAAGAATCCAAAATGCAGCAGAACAGGCTGAATGATAGGAACAAAAACTTTGATAAATAAACTTATAAGTATGAAACAAAGGGCGAAACAAAAGGGTGACAATGCAGATGACCTGACCAACGGCTATGTTTGAATTCAATGATAGACTATCCAGTGCCGAATTCAGACACATGGTCACTATTTTTTTAAATAGTTAAAACTAAAAAGAAAAAACTTTACAAAGACAATTTATGAAGCTACTGTGTTCTGATGAAGAAAACTTGGATTATTACTAAAAAATAGATAAGGATACTTACATTTATAGGTTATCTACCTCACGTGACTTGTTTTTCAAATGACAAATCACTAAAGCTCTAGTGAGCATCGATGCACTGTGGTTTTTGTATAGACTTCTGAGATATTTCCAGGGCATTAGAAATGCTGGACACCCCAACAGAACGGCAAACACCCTATTTGGTGCACTAACCAGAAAGTAGGGAGAGTGAATTTGAAAGGACACATAAGACAGTGAAATACACTAAGGATCATTAGCTTAAATCAAGGCAGCAGTTTGTGCAAGGACTTGGTGTGACAGAAGGAACACACATAAAATGTAAAAACACGACATCACAAGAACACTAACAAAAGGCCAAACTCCTCACAGCGGGTGTACATCCTAAATTGGCATTGTTGTACGTTGATGTCGCCATGCATCCATAAAAATGGATGCTCTTCTAGTTACAGCAAAGGATTCTGATTCAAGCCTTTGCTGAGTGAACAGTGACAATGTGTTTTACAGATCGCCTAGAGAAAGGACGAGATTAGCTTTGATCTTGCACGCACACACATATAGAGCAAAGGAGACACACTGTGTCTTGTCTTTCATCTGTTTTCACTGTTTGATTCCATCTGTCAACTCCTCAGACTTAATGCACCTCAGGGTCTGTGCTTCATCATCACAGGAGTGTGTGTGTGTATGTAAGCTATGGGAGGAAAAAAAAACAGAAATGTTCTGGTTTTCTTGAAGGTTTTGGACAAAAGCAGTCAAGGTGATTTCAATTTGATTTGTCATAAATCGTCAAACATTAACCTAACACGACACAAGACAGAGACTACAACCACTGGCCAGACACCTCATGCATCCAAAGCAACATCCAACAAGATGTTCTGTTTTTTAGGGCCCTTTGTTTTTTTTGTTTTTTTTTTTACTTCAATACTTTTGGTTTCACAGCATTCTCATGATGTGGAACAGAACACCAATTTATTATTTGTTTAACTGAAACCGAAAGACCAATCCAGACACCCTCCATTGCGTTTGTTTTCTGACACTGGTAAACTCTGCCTGCTGTATTACAGTTATTCACTATTATTCTTTCCATCAAATATTGTCTGGCATTTAAAAGGAAAAAAAATCCCCAAAAAGATTTTAGTTGTGGCAGCACAGCAAAAATTAATGTGTTTAATACCAGACACAGCCTAGTTAAGTCATTTTTGAACCAACAAAATCAAAATTTGGTCAGAATCAATTAACTATTAAGTAACTTTTATAAAGGTTTTTCATTAATACAGTTTACCGGGTATTCTATATTTTTTACTTATCACCACATTACCTACAAGATTTTTTTAAACAAAAAAGTGAAAGCTTTTAAACTGAGGTTTATAAAAGCACTTCAGCTGAATAAAATGTTGATACTATAATTCAGTTTCATTTCTTTGCTTCTGTGCTTGTTGTGGTTTATCTCCTATTTATTTTGTAAAACAACAACACCAGTTAAGTTTAAGTTAAGTTATGTAAACAGTATATTTCAAATTATTGTAAAATTTACACTTAATTTATGACATCATTAGTAACCAATGTGCGCTTAAAAACATACATTTGTGACTTATAGAAACCTTCACAGTTTTCCATGTAAGAGCCTTATCTTATCCCCTTGCATGTGCTATCAAATTTTAAAACATTTTAATGTCTTTTTGCTTAGAGGAACGGATTTCTTGAGGTAAATTTGAATGAGAAAATGAACTGCATGGAACCTGGTAAAATCTCAAATAATACTGTTATAGTCATGCACAAATTCTACAACGGTCTCTTGCAAATCAAATGTAATCAAACTTTCTCAATAAAGCACTTTCATACCCTGGGTGACACAAAGTTCTTCACAGAAAAAAAAAAAACATTGTTCAAACCTAAAAACCAAAGTTTTTATAGTTGTTATAAATAATCGCATAAAAAATATCAACCATGGATAAAACAATACAAGATAAGAAGGACATCAATGGCTGAACTTGTTGTAAGTTTTGGTTCTAACTTGAGAAATACTTTTGAATGAAAGACAAATTTAGCATCCTCAACTCTATGGCAATGCTAGGCAGGTCGTCAACCTTGTTTGTTCTGCTGATTTGTCCATTTTTAGAAAGTCTGGAGTTTAAGCTAGTGATTTAACAATAACAAAAACCAGGAAGACACAAACTGAATCAGGTATGGCTCCATAGTAACATTGTCTTCTATTATCCCCTTTTAAAAGTGAAGATTTTCAAGTATCCTTTTCTCGCTGTGACAAGATTTATCTATATTAAATTGTATTTTTTAGTCAGGGACCTTGGCTTTTCAAACAAAGTTTGAAAGCACAAATAGAATAGAATAGAATAGAATAGAATGTCTTTATTGTCACTGTGCACATGTACAATTTGCATTCTACACATATACAATGAAATGAAAAAATACAATGAAATTAAAAATACAATGAAATGAAAATGTTTATCATGAAAGAGACTAGTCAAGTCTCAATGTAGAAGGTCAAGAAGCCTATATTTCCTTAAGATTTAAAGAAAATTCATTATTAAAAGCTAAAAGCTATTATAAAAGCTAAACATACACTGAATGAATTTATATATTAAGTAGGTCAAAGGGTTAACAACTTGCCCTTTAAAGCAGCAGATTGATGCTTTGGGATGCTGTTAAAAGTATTATTAGGAATTTTAAACCATAGAACGTTGAGTTTGTTTTTTCATGCTCAATGAACAATCACAACATGCTGGATGCAGATCTGAAAAGTGGAGGAGGATCTGGCAACAGTTCCTCTTCTTCGATGCATTGGTACGTAAACAGACACCTCCACACACGCACTGATGAACCTGAATGGTGGAAAAGAAGCCGTGATAAATGGCAGATGAGTGCTGACAGCTCCTGGTGTCTTCATCTTGAAACAAATGTTATCAAATAAAAAGTGTGCAGAGACAATAGTTTTAAAGGCTGTTTAACATACTATGAAACTTTGCTCTTTAGCTAGAAAGCTGGTGAGTCCTATAAGCACATCCATAAGGCAGGTTAAAGTGGGTGATATCATTAGTGACACACAGTGAATCAGCCTACAATGGAGTAATCCGTGCTGCACCATGGCTGCCCTGATTTAATTTTCATAAAAACTCTAATATGTTCACTGAAATCCAATGAAAATGTTCAAAATGACAGAGGATTTCTAAGTGAAGTAGGACAAAGAGTAATGGTACCAGAAGTACCAGAAGTAACTGTACAGTTACAAAGTGTGTGGATAAATTCCAAATGTATTTGCTATATTCGTCTTTCACTGTCTCGCTGTTTCACAGGTTTTTATATATGTAGATATATATATATATATATAAAAAACGCCCCTCTCACCCTCCGCGGGTGGTTTCTCCTCCAAGCTCGGGTCCTCTACCAGAGGCCTGGGAGCTTGAGGGTCCTGCGCAGTATCTTAGCTGTTCCTAGCACTGCACTTTTCTGGACTGAGAGGTCTGAGGACTTTCCAGGTATCTGTTGTAGCCACTCCTCAAGCTTGGGGGTTACTGCCCCGAGTGCTCCAATTACCACAGGCACCACTGTCACCTTCACTTTCCAGGCTTTCTCCAGTTCTTCTCTGAGTCCCTGGTATTTCTCCAGTTTCTCATGATACTTCTTCCTGATGTTCCCATCGCTTGGCACTGCCACATCCACCACAACGGCTTTCCTCTGTTCTTTATCCACCACTACGATGTCTGGTTGGTTTGCCATTACCATCCTATCAGTCTGGATCTGGAAGTCCCACAGGATTTTTGCCCTCTCATTCTCTACCACCTTCGAAGGTGTTTCCCATTTTGACCTTGGGGTTTCCAATCCATATTCTGCACACATGTTCCTGTATATGATTCCAGCCACTTGATTGTGGCGCTCCATGTATGCTTTACCTGCCAGCATCTTACATCCTGCAGTTATGTGCTGGATTGTTTCAGGCGCCTCTTTGCACAGCCTACACCTTGGGTCTTGTCTGGTGTGGTAGATCTGAGCCTCTATCACTCTGGTGCTCAGGGCTTGTTCCTGAGCTGCCAGGATGAGCGCTTCAGTGCTGTCTTGTAGGCCAGCCCTTTCTAGCCATTGGTAGGACTTCTTGATATCAGCCACTTCAGTTATGGTCCGGTGGTACATCCCATGCAGGGGTTTGTCCTCCCATGAGGATCTGTCCTCCAGCACTGTATCCTCTGCTCTCCATTGCCTGAGACATTCACTGAGCACACTGTCAGTTGGGGCCTTGAGCTTGATGTACTCATGCATCTTGGATGTTTCATCCTGGATAGTGGCTTTTACGCTCACTAGTCCTCGGCCTCCTTCCTTGCGGCTAGCATACAGTCTCAGAGTGCTGGATTTGGGATGAAACCCTCCATGCATGGTGAAGAGCTTTCGTGTTTTAACATCCATGGTCTGTATCTCTTCCTTTGGCCATCTTATTATTCCTGCAGGGTATCTGATAACTGGCAGTGCATAGCTGTTTATTGCCCGGGTCTTGTTCTTGCCATTGAGCTGGCTTCTCAGGACTTGCCTTACTCGTTGGAGGTACTTAGCTGTTGCAGCTTTCCTTGTTGCCTGCTCCAGGTTGCCATTTGCCTGGGGAATTCCAAGGTACTTGTAACTGTCCTCAATGTCTGCTATTGTTCCTTCTGGGAGTGAGACCCCCCTGTGTGGACTACCTTGCCTCTCTTTGTCACCATCCGGCTGCATTTCTCAAGCCCGAATGACATCCCAATGTCATTACTGTAGATCCTGGTGGTGTGGATCAGGGAGTCAATGTCACGCTCGCTCTTAGCATATAGCTTGATGTCATCCATGTAGAGGAGGTGACTGATGTTGGCCCCATTTCTGAGTCGGTATCCATAGCCAGTCCTGTTGATTATTTGGCTGAGGGGGTTCAGACCTATGCAGAACAGCAGTGGGGACAGAGCATCACCTTGGTATATCCCACATTTGATGGACACTTGTGCAAGTGGTTTCCCATTGGCTTCAAGGGTGGTTTTCCACAGCTTCATTGAGTTTCTTATGAAGGCTCTTAGAGTCCTGTTGATGTTGTACAGCTCCAAGCATTCAGTGATCCAAGTGTGTGGCATTGAGTCATAGGCCTTCTTGTAATCAATCCAGGCTGTGCAC
Source organism: Oryzias curvinotus (assembly GCA_023969325.1). Taxonomy (NCBI): domain Eukaryota; kingdom Metazoa; phylum Chordata; class Actinopteri; order Beloniformes; family Adrianichthyidae; genus Oryzias; species Oryzias curvinotus. The sequence continues at coordinate 16,466,485 of CM043711.1, forward strand.
AGGTTGGTGTGTCGTGACCTGCAGTCTTGAGCGACTGTTCTGTCAACCAGGAGTTGGTGTTTGGCTCCTCTGGAGTCTCTACCAATGCCCTTCTGTGAGTTGCTCATGTATTGATCCATGTGCCTATTTATCTTGGTTGCAATGATGCCTGACATGAGCTTCCATGTTGTAGAGAGACAGGTTATTGGTCGGTAGTTGGATGGGACTGCACCCTTTGAGGGATCTTTCTGGATCAGGATCGTTTGCCCTTCTGTTAGGCATTCAGGGTGAGTCCCATCTCTTAGCAGCTGGTTCATTTGTGCTGCCAGGCGCTCGTGGAGTGTGGTAAGCTTCTTTAGCCAGTAGCCATGTATCATGTCAGGGCCCGGTGCTGTCCAGTTCTTCATACCTGAGACTCTTTCTTGGATTTCTGCCACTGTGATGGTTACTGGATTCTGTTCAGGGAGGTTGCTATGTTCTTCTCTCAGAGAGACCAGCCACTGGGCATTGCTGTTATGTGCTGTCTCTTTCTCCCATATACTTTTCCAGTACTGTTCAGTTTCTAGCCTTGGTGGGTCTGCTCGGCTGTTTTGACCCTGCCACTGAGCGTACACTTTCGCAGGTTGAGTTGGGAACAGCCTGTTTATCCGTCTGGCTTCATTGTCTCTTGTGTACCTCTTTAGGCGGCTACTCAAGGCTAGGAGCCTTTGTTTGGCAGTTTCCAGGGCTTCAGGTATGGGCATCTGGTTGTATCTCTTAGGTACTTGCTTTCTCATTGTACCTCTTTGAGCCTCTGTCAGCTTACTCACATCCTTCCGAGTTGCCTTGATTTTGGCCTCTAACCGTTGCTGCCATGGTGGGTATTGTTTTCTTTCATGGTTGCTCTTATAGCCAAGCATCTCCAGGATCACTGCTGCTGAAGTGTAAACCAGTTCATTGGTTTCTGTGATGGTTGTGGTAGGAATTGCCCTCAATGCTTCATTCACAGTTTCCAGTAGACTTTCAGGCAGTACATCGCTTAACCGTTGTAGCTGGTGTCGGGGTTGCCTAGTGTTCATTGTAGACATTATCTTGTTTTTCAGGTCAGTTGCTGCCTCGCTCAGCGTGATTGTGGTTGTTGGGGCTGTGTACCCAATCTCAGGGTGTGAGTGTGGTATAACTCTGACCTGTTGTTCTGCCTCTCTGAGCTGTTGTTCTGGCTCTCCCGTGGCATTGTATTGTATAGCTTCAATCTCAAGCTGTGATAGGAGTTGGCGTTTGTGGATATTCGAGCATTGGGCTACCAGTTGTTTGGCAGTTAGCCTTGATTGTGGGTTTCGAAGCATCCATTCATTCCACATTCTCTGCATGTAACCACGCTGGTTGGGATTACTTGAGTAGTAGCATCCTAACAGATCCTTGTTCTCGCATCTAGTCCATTTCCGTCTTGTTCCAGTAGCCCACTTTCCATCAAGCTGGTCCCCCAGCAGACCTTGTTTGGCCGGGCGACGTCTGAGCCGGCATGACATGTGGTTCATTGTCTCTCATATAGTGAGGTAGGCATTAGCGTTAAGGGTCTTGCCCAAGGACCCTCACTCGGTGATGTTAATTGCCCGTCATTGTTATGGCATTTGCCCCATTTCCATTGTTATGGTAATTGCCCCATACCATTGATTGTTCATTCCGCCCTGGGAATCGAACCCGGGTTTCCTGCATGGCAGTCCTGCACCTTACCAACCGAGTCCAGTATTATATATATATTATATTATTATATATATATTTCTTTTACATCACACTGTTTTCTGCATCCTGATTATCTGTTGACCTTGTCAATCAATCTCCTTGGTGTGTATCTCTGGTACAAATGTGTTCTGTTTGCCATTTTAACATAAATCTGCGATCGTGATCAGATTGAAGTTTTTGTCCTAAAATACTGGACTTATTTTCTATGAAGGTGTGAACTTTGAGAGTTTAAACAAAGAGAAAATGTTGTCGGTCTGAAAAAAGTGCAGAAACTGCAAAGTTTTATAACCTCAACACATCAATAAGTCTTCTTCACGGAATTCACCAATCGCACCTCATTTTTAGTACGCAACTCCCGTAGTACACAAGGGAACACTATATTTAAATAAAACCCTGTAAGGCCTGAATTTTGAATGTTTTTTTCTATAAGTTTAATTTCTATCAATACAGCAAATCTTAGAGAAAGTTACTTTGAATTTAGAGAAAGAACTTGCATTCCAAATGCATTCCAAACAAGCTAATGTTTTCAAAGGCTAAAGCAGATGCCTCATAAACAGAAGAAAATAATTACCACAGTTTTTACTGTTTCATTAAAACAGTGTCTTTGTGAATGGCACATTTATCATTTATCACATTTAATGCTTTTGAAAGTAACTTCTTCCTTTTTTGCCAAATTTTGATTGTTCATTACAGTGCAAAAGTACCTAACAAAAAGTGATATTTACACATGCATTAAGTAAAATTTAATTTTTCTACTTTCTGTCTTCATAATGAATTAAATGTAGAAAAAAAGCTTAATTTGGTCACATTTTTTCTTTGACATTTTTTTTTCTTTGACATTTTTTCACATGTTGCATCTGGGAACTGACAATAAATTTTACAAAAAGACAAATCTGTTAATAGTTTTGATAAGCAAAAATACCTTAGTTTTGGGTTCAATTCTATGTGAACTTTTCTTTCAGATTCAGTAAAAATGTAACTTTTACTGTAGGTAATACTAAAATTCCATAAAAATAACCTCAGAGTACTTTAGACGGATCCTATATACACATATGACTCCAACATTCCACAGTGTGGAGAGGAGAGGACTTAAAGGTGACTGGGTGTTCAAACAAATTTCAAATATGAGAATGTGTGATGCTGTGAAATAATTGTTTCTGATGGTAATCAATACTAGCTTTTTGTCAATCGACATGATGTGTGCTAATGTTTACTGAAGTTATGTAAAACTATACATTTTCTTTACTTGATCAGCAATAATTTTAGATGAATGTGATAATGTTTTCTGATGATAATCAAAGAGTTTTACATATATGTTACATGAAGTATTATCCACATTGATTATTTACCATAATGATTTAATTATATAGAATGTTTTCTGGTGAGTCAATAAGCACTCCATTTTGTTACATGATAAATCATCTGCACTTGATCTAATATGAAAATTAAGTAAACATTTATATAAAATAAAATACCACAATAAAGGTGGGGTTATATAACTTCACTTTTTCCCACTCCCTTTCAAGCAACAAATCAAATTCTACTTGACTATAATTGATAATCCTTAAATTGAATTAATCTAATGTAACGTGTGTGTTGTATGTAATACTGTGAAAAAGTCTATCTAAGATTATGAGTAATTAAATTTTCAATAAGAGGTATAATCTTTTTTATCTTCCTTATTTTTCTTTATTTTCTAATCAGTGCATTACTTTGTATTGGACGTGGGTTTGATAGATCTGTGTTTTGTAATTTGTTTATTGTAGTACATGATTTCCATTTTTTTCTACGCTTAAAATAAACCAAGAAATCAAATCAAATCAAATCAAATCAAATCAAATAAATTACAATTACTTCATGTTTATACAAATCCTGGTAACTTCCATATTTAAAGTCTGATCATATGTGTTTGGTAAATAATCACTCGGCACAGTTTGCTTGTAGAAAACCAGTGCAGCCGCCGCGTTACCCACTGTCAGTCTTTGTCCCTTGTGTGCTGTGTACTGTATCTACTGAATGTTTACTTCCTCAAACTGCTTATTAGGATCCTTTATAATTACATAACACGCCGCAAACAGAATGCAATTAGCTCAATAAGTGTGGACAAAGTCTTTGATGTTATTAAATAAAAAAAAGAAAGTATAAGGGAGATGCTCACAAGTGAAGCCCAGTTGCCATGGCAGGGTTGACGCAAAAATAGGACCATCCACACTCCCTTCACACATACACACACACAGTGGTTAGCTATTTTAAGCTGCTCTGGGCTGTAATTTGAGTGCTCCATTTTTAACTATTGTTTTTCAGAGTGCAGTTAAGGGAAGAGAGAGCTGGAACACAGGCATGCTTGGCTGGAGGTGGGGAGTTAAGACTAACAGGTGAGGGTATTATGGAGGCACAGACTGCAGTGCCAGCAGGCAGGTCAAGAGAGCCACTTGTTATACTGTAAGCCTCTGACCTTCTAACACATTTTTGGTTTGCCACCACAGCAAGGGTCTTTGGATAGACAGCACGTGTCTCATAGTGCTTGTCCAATTCTACTGTTGTATTTTCTCCACTAAAAGACGCACTGAATTTTAAGAAAGAAAAAAAGAAAAAACATAGTTCAACACCGCTACACGTTAGCGTATTCACAGTAGCTGTAACTCCTAATCTTGTTTCCACACATGAAGAAAAACAAACAAACTGCTAAAACAAATGTTACTGCACTTTGCTAACTCCCAACCTTGTTAGTAACACGTAAAATAACACATTCAGAACACCGCTACACCTTAGCTGCGTTAGCATATACTCAATAACACTTAACCTTGTTTGCAGTATACTATCAATCCTTATACATATAACGCTCCGGTTTATAAAGCGCACTGCGATTTTTGGGAAAAAAATCCAGACTTTTAGGTGCGCCTTATACTGTGAAAATTACGATACCTCATGATTTTATTCAATTCAATTCAATTTTATTTATATAGCCCAATATCACAACAATAGTCGCCTCAGAGGCCTTCAGACCGGTAATTGTATAATAAGCATAAAGTCCATCATAAAATCCAATAGCTGATTGCCTAACCTAACTAAAAAGACTAAGATAAACTGGGCATCCCTGCCCTTAGACCCTCCTTCTCAGGTAAGGAAATACTTTTTCTGTGATTTGCTCATTTACAAAACAAATTCAGTCACTGTTTATTGATACATTGGAGTTAACCCACATTCATTCATCTTCTAATCCATTTGTTCCTGGGGCTGCTATCCCAGCTACTTGCGGGCAAAGGCAGAGGACATCCTGGACAGGTCGCCCGTCTGTCGCAGGGCAATCACACACACATGCACACTCACATCTAGGGACAATGCTAAATTGTCCCTATGAAGTATGTTCCCAGAGAAAACCCAAACATGCACGGAGACATGTAAATTCCATACAGACCCCACGCAAGCAGTTGTCTAGTGCTTGAACCAGGGGGCCTTCTTGCTGCAAGGCAAGAGCGCTAACCACTGCGCCACTGTGCAGCCCACTCACCAGGACACTTGAGTTTTATGTGACATGAAAAAACACAGTTTGCAGTTACTTCTCCAAATATATCACCTTATAGTCATGAGTGGGGTTAAGACATGCCAGCACTAGACAACTGCTTGCACGGATTCAGTGTAATTTGAGAAGTTGGAACTTAGGTCTATACTTGGACAGAGATTTCAGACATCAATTAGTTTTGGGAATAGCAGAAATGCAGAGATTATTACCAGGATAATTCTGAGAGGAGACAGACACCTGTGCCAACCTGTTCATTGTAAAAGGTGTCAGTCAGCTGTCCTCCGCAATCTGGTTAAAGTCACAGCAGCTTAATAGTGAACACCTGCATCGGCCGATGGGTTTCCCATGGTTTATTATGCTGTAATAAAAGAAAATCTCAGGTTTACTTAAAATAGATAGCACAGTTAGAACACCAGTAGAAAAACCAAAGTATTATTGAGAAAAAGTGTTTGGAAAAGTTCTTGAACATTTGGAAAAGAAAAGGAAAAGAAAAATACGGTTAATGGGTATGGAAGCATTTGTGTAGCATAATTCAAAATAAAAGTCATTACCAGAAATGCTTTTTCATTTTCAGAATGAAGCTGCATTTGTTGACTCAAAATTAAAATGAAATAGCAATCCGCCAAACCGCTTTTTCTATTTCTTTTTCTTTTTCAACACTGCTTGTTCTGTCACTTAATTAAAATGATAAAGAAAATGGTATTTAACATTTTATTATCAAAAAGTTCTCTGGTAAATGTGTAGCAAAAGTCATTTAGAAAATGTCTAATTTGACAATTAAAATGGATTAACAGAAATGCTTTTTCATTTTCAAAATGAAAAAGCATTTCTGACTCAAAATTAAAGTGAAAAAGCAATCCTTCAAAATGCTTTTTGTTTCCTATGTAAAAACCGCTTATTTTGTTACATAATAAAAGGGAAAATGCAAAAAGGGGATTGCATTTGCGTTTTCACATCCACCCTGCACCCCGCCTCCCCCCTGGAAATGCTGAGTGGGATTGAGTTATACAACACCTTTTGCCGGGTGGATGTGAAGACGCAAATACAATCCCCTCTTTGCATTTTCCCTTTAATTATGCCACAGAATTATGTAAACGAAAAGCATTTTGAAGGATTGTTTTTTTTATTTTAATTTTGAGTCAACAAATGCAGCTTCTTTCTGAAAATGAAAATGCATTTCTGGTTTTGACTTTCATTTTTAGTTTTGCTACACAAATGCTTCCATAAATGGTAGTGTGCATACTTTGAATTACCAAAAAATTCAATCAATTCAATGAGTTCACTGAGTTATCGTAAATAATGAAAAATGCCACTACAAGTCTTGGGTGGCTCATTGGTACAATTTTTACCCCTCTATGGATTCTAACTCTAATCACATGTAAAAAAAAGTGTGACAATGTAGATCATAAAAAAACTAGGTACATAGTCTGAACATGATGAACTGGTTGTTTAATGAAAAATAATTCTATTCAGCTTCACACTTAATTAATAAAATGTGCCACAAATTCAGGTGATGAACCAAGTCCCTCCCTAAGGACCCAGTGGAGTGCACATGGAGATGTCACTTCCCCTGCTGGTGCACAATCTGTGCAACAGTCCTTTCCTCCATATTAATAGGACCCTCATTGGAGTATGAGAGAGGATTCTGTTGATAACAGTGGGGAAAACTGTATTTTTGTAAGAAATGTGGCACTTGTACATCTGTGGAAAATAGCTTTGAAAGTCCAAAAGACTCACTCAGAAAAAAAATCCTGTTTTTGTTTGTTTTTAACATGTTTTTGTGGTATTCTTCTCATGATGGAAGAGATGTATAGAGAAACTTAAGCTTAAAATTCTATTTCTGCGTATTTCTTTATTCAAATTGGGGTGAATCAGGAGCAGATAATGTGTCTGTGGAAAGAGCTTAAAATTTAGACGTAGAAGCTACACTTAGTGGGCCACAAGCCTCTGCTTTATTCAGAGTACAACAAACAAACAAACAAAGTACGTCTTTGTTTTTCTCATCCGAGCTGGCATCTGGCTCTAAACTGTACGGCTGGATAGCTCAAATATTGCTCTCCATTTTTGCTACAGCGGTACTGTCTGGTTGGGGATGTAAGCTAGCAGGAGAGAGTGCACACAGATGGATGATGGGAAGAGGCGAAGGACTCCGCACCAAAAGTCCTGTCTACAACTCACAGGCAAATTTCTGAAGAGCTACTGCTGATCTGCAGAAACAATGTATTACAAAACGACCCAGGCTTTTTGATTTGGACTAAAAATAGAATAATCCTAAATAACAAAATATATGGAAAAACTTTTACAACAGATCGAAAGATGGTTGAGTGGGACTTCAAGAAATAATTTAGCATCTACAGTTTTCCTTTTCTAATTTTTCTTTGTAATGCAAAAAAAAAACAGGCATAGGAAATCTTTGTGACAGACCCTCACAAATGTCTACTTAGCTCAGAGTCAAGTTGGATAATGACCTACTCAGCTGCAAAGTACAGTATGTGACATGATGCATCTGCAGCTTATATCATTGTTAACACACTGGGCATGTCAGGGCTTAAAATTAATTGAGACACTCCAGACCTTTCTGGTTGATACATCTACGTTATCCCTGAGGCAGGAAACACAAGAGTTGTCAAAACTTTAGAATCAACAGTCATTTTAATGCCAGCTTTGGCTTTACAACACCAGAGCCCACTGTAAGAGGACGTTTAACTAACCACTAATTTTGAAAAATGTCTCTATGCGCCAGCATCCCTCTGGAGCATGGGGCTAATATTTTTAAGCTCAGCAGCGATCACAACAGCAGAAGATGGAGAAAAATGTAAGGAAAACGAGCAGCTGCTAATGGAAAGGCAATACACTTACTACCAGAAGTGACGCAAAAACTTTACTTTGCTAAACATTGTTGTAATTTTTATTGCCGTAATACAATTCAAAAAATGCTTTTGGACTGTTTTATGAATGTATAATGTCCACATAAAGAAAACAGTAATAAATCATACACAAGTGGTTTTATATTACGCCCCTTTCTGTTAGAAGCCGTGTCTCCGCTTTCGTCGTTGTATTTCTGGATTCATTCATTTGTACCTAGATTGTTTTTGTGATTTGGTATTTAATAATTTGCACCCAGATTTGCTTTTGTGTTTGGGGACCCAGTAATTTGCTCCGTGGTTTGCTGTTGTGTGTATGTGTTTATTTGTACTGGAATTTGTTGTTGTTGTATCTTAAATGTAAGCATGTCTTGCACCTCTCGGCCACTGTATTTTTGGGCAAAAAAATCATTACTATCTAGCAACATTGACAGAGATTGAATGATGGTTTGATGATTTTTTTTTAAAGTGCCAAAATACAGTGTATCGAGCGGCTGTAAAAAGAGGAAAATGCAAAGAGAAAGAAAGAATTTGCTGCCATATTTTCAAAAGTGCTGCAAGAAAGACAAAATCAGAAAAAACAGTACAAAACAACAGGAAGCCAGTTGGTGTTGATTAAAGAACAGGTCCATGCTCTTTGTGCACAAATTCGTTGTTCAAAATGACATTGTCGGACATCCAGAAGGTAACTTGTGTGGCCATCCTACAGGGATCTTGTGGCACTTACGTGCACGTCCCGCTCATAAAGCACTTGCGCGCGCTCAGGAAATCAGTGCCAAAAATCTGCAGCATTTGTTTAACCCATGTGACTAAGCATGCAACTACGGTTTTAAGGAACAGTGTTTAATGCACTGCTGTCTCCGGTAGGCGAGCCCGTTACAACAATAAAAACCATTTTCTGTGTCTCTACATTATGTTAACAACATTCTCAAATTTAAACAAATGTTTTAAAAATGGGTTATTGAAGTGAGTAAATAATAATTATAACTTATTACACTCATACTCAAATACATAACAGGAAAAAGTGAAATCAAAGTAGATGAACTCTTGTAGATGTTGAACTTAATGATGCAACTCAGTAGTGGAACCGTGTAAACAAAGAATCCAAATGTAATTGACTAATCAATCAGTCTCTGCAGGCCTAAGTTATGGATCCCACGAGTATTGCTTCGTTCTCAACAAATTCATAAAAATAAAAAAAATTAAACTGGAAAAAAATAACTTTAAGTGTATTGCTGCGTGAGAAATAGAGGTGTGGCGTAGGCGATGAATGAAATGCGTGAGTCTCATGGCCAATGCGTGAGAGTTGGCAGCCCTGCTTTTAACCCACCAGAACGAGAGAAAACCATGGGATTTTTCCTTTGTGGCACCTACCCATTTTTTAAAACTTTATTGTTTCTATGGTTGTTTTTTTGAACTCTGCAAAGACTTTTACATTTATTACAATATTTTTTGTTTTATTATTGTGTTAAAAATAACTTATGAATGCCTTTTTGATTACTGCTTTAAATTGCCTCATTTAAGTTACTATTTAGAAAATGTCCTATAGCAAAATTTTGAAGCTGTTAATTACAAATAGCCAAGACCTACAGAAATGGATACAGTAAAATGCATTTATAGGATCAACTAATCTCAAAAGCTTCTCTGGAGGCAGCAAAGTTTAGCCAAAGCACATTCCCATTAATAACAGTAGTTGCATCTTAAAACACAAGCGGCAGTTGTTAGTGTTGCTGAAGAAAACCCTTCTAGTGTGAGAATTCTTCCACCGTTCATCTTCAATCCCAGGGCTTTTATAAAAAAGAAAAACCTTCTGTCTTTCTTCTCTTTATCAGAAATTGAGAATGTCTCCATAGCAACTACTCCGCTGTTTGCCAGCTGTCCAAAGCGAGATAACGTGACATGCTGAGCTGAGAGGCCGATGCAGGTGTGGTAAATTTCCCTTGTGATCCAACAGATATAGTGTAAAAGTTGTGTGTCCAATGTGTGTGTTTGTCGAGGTTAAATAACCTAAACTGTGACATGAAACCAGCTTAGTGAACTTAATGAAGGTAAAGTTATTTATATGAAAAGCATCTTTTCGAAAAAAAAAATGCTTTGGAGCATTCAAACTTTGAGTCAATATACAAAAGACAATCCTAAACATAGCTGACCGTGTGTACAAAATTGTCTGATAAACTGTACAATACCAGGCCTCCAGTTGGTCGGTGCCTTTACTGATTAGAGAAAAGTTCACATAAAATGACAACACTTATTCAAATGTCATCTCCTGAGAGAAGTATCAAGCTGAAGTCAACAGTACATGTAGCAGGTTTACCAAGGTTTGCACTGTCATAAAGAATACTGTGACTATGTAAAAGTTGCAATGAACAAAATGCAAATACTGTCCCTCAAGCATGTCCCTTCTGAGTCTGGCAAGTTATTATGTTCCCATTGGGTAGAAAGGATTGTCATTGTGGAGCTTTTTTTTGTTAATAAAGTTCATTAGTTTCCTGTGAAGTCTGCCATAATCAACTCATAATAAACTTGAATGTGTAATAACCACACAAGAAAAAATCCCAGAAAACTTCAATCTAAAAACAGAACATTTTCTTTCCCTTTTTTAAAGTTATATTTATTTAACTGTCCATTTCTTCATACATATACATTTTATTTTTTGCCATGCTTCTCGTGTATTTGTTAGAGTTCTCTTGATGATCACTTAGAAAAGCATAAAAATTGTTTGAATGCAAGAAAACAAACTTTACCTTTTAAAGAGGGTTAGCATTTGATCCCCCCTCACATTAATAATCTCCTTGTAATACAAACTACAATCATTAATGAGGTGCTTCCCTTACTGTACAGCCTAAATCTGATCTGCAGCTTGTTACAGTGCTCCTTCACCCTTCACTTTCTAGACTTGACTTTGTTCAGTTGTTTGTGGAATCTTCAAACCAGCATCTGCCTCCATCTGTTTTCTCTGCCATTCATTCTGATCAGGGTCTTGTGTGGACAATTAGCCTTGGACTGCTCAACTTTCCTTGTCTGAGCCACATAGACACACCTGAATTAAGCAGCCATGACTCTAGTGGACCAGTTATTTATTTTTACTTATTTCAGAAGATGGAGTCAAGTCATAAAGTATTAAAATGATTTGTCTCCTGCTCAATAGCCAAGACGTGCATTATAGAGTGTTTATAGCTTATTTTCTGAGGGAAATTCCTTCAGAAAGAAAGGACAAGTCAACTTTTTAGTAAACCTCTAATTAGTTTGGGGTTCATGATAAATTCTGCACGTTTTTTATTTTACTTCAGATGCGGTGGAAGGTATAGACACATGCACCTGTGTAGGGGTTGATGCAGGCTTTTGGGTTGTCTGGCCCTTTAAAGGGTCATAGAGAGGAGTGGCTGGTTCAAGGTGCAGGTGTGTCTTGCAATGCCCTTGAAACTTGTTGACATAGAACACACTGACGTTATAAAGTAAGTAAGTATTAGTAAGGTTCACATAGGTTGCACTCATGACGTACGAGGGATGATGTCCTTATGCCACATACTAGTAGTTGGTAAAGCACTAGTCACAACTACCCTAGGTGTGGGCTGTCTGCTGGTAAATAATTAGCAGACCTGTACGGGGCATGCCGGTGAACAGCACTTATTGGCCCTCAGCGTGGTCCAACAGTTCCAGGTGGTACACTTACGTGTTGTGTTGTGTAAGTGTTCGCTAGTGTTGCTTGCAGCAAAAAATGGGCATGAGAGCAGTTGTGACTAAGCCATAGGTTGTTGAACCAGCTAAATATATCTAATACCAGCTTGTTTGTCTTCATTTCTAATCAAAAACATAACCACAACAAACCTAATAGTGTATTCAGCACTTTCACAGCACAGGTTTATCAAATTCATGTGAAATGTTTAAATGTGAAATTTCTCTTTAAAACCGTCACATCGACATCGAGTTCTGCAGAAAACTATTCTCTATTTAGTCAAAAGCCACATGTGTAAGCTGCAACCCAACTGAGGCTCACAAAAGCTAATGGACAGACAGATGCAGTTGACATTTCAATATTGACTGCTGGCTACTGCAAGGCACCAAAGTATTATGGCCACAGGAGAACTGGGGGAAATTCATCAGAGTGCAGGTGATAAATGAGAGTGACAAACATTGCGACATATATGCTAAAGGTCATGAGTGACGCTTAGCACAAACTCCAACTCATCAACTAGTAGAGTGAGCCATGTCCTTATCTCCTCCTCCAGCTCAAAGAAAAAGACCAGCAGGACAAAGACTGGCTAAATGTCACATCTGCCCTGCCAGTGGATGCTGATGGAGAGTGCTGACAGCCCTGCGGTGCCACTGGCTGCCACAGTTTTGCCAGTGTTTTTAGAAGTGCACATTTCGGGACACAATAGTTGCTGTCATATCATCACCTAAGCGCCTCATTTTCAGCAAGACAGCAGGGCCCACTGCTGCTATTTCCAAGGGGGTCTGTGTCCGTGTGTTTTTGACAACATTACAGAACAAAATCAGACCTTTCCTGCACACATTTGTGATCACTGAGCTACACACTGCACTTGTCTTTGTTTTTTGGTCTTTGACAGAAACCCTTTAAAGTGCTGTGCTTTGTTGTCTCTTGTTTGCTTGGAGTCTATTTCTGGTTTTAGCCAACACAGAGTAGGAAGAAAGCTGCAAAACTTTACACAGAATATTCAATGACAAACTGTAAATAGTGAAGGGTGTGACCACACAGAAGTGTCAACTCTAAAACACCACAGACACTTTTTCCTTGAGTAGACTTCTTGGCGATTGCTGTCTAAAACCTGTGAGGTGCATCACACATGTATTTTTGTCATGCCTTTCTTTTTATATGAAGGGCAATATCACTTTCTTTAAACTTACAGGGAGATTGTTTGAAAGCCACCGGACGATAAGAAAAAAACCCCTGAAAAACGCAACAGTCATTGAGGGATTATGCGTCATCATTGACATTTGCAGAACATTTTTATCGAGCTGTGTTCATTATCTGGTGAATTACTCTTTTTAGCACCTAATCAGCCCGCCGCGGATTAGCTTCAGCTCATGTAAAATTTATTTCATGCTTCAGCTCCCATAGAAGCAGGCCATGAAATACCACTCAGACCTGGGAATGTGCCAGAGGCATGCAAATAAATGACACTTAAGATGGCCTCAGTCTTATATTGAGTATCATTACAAATATTAACCAATTTTGGGGGAATTCCACCAAATTTCACATTAGTGTATTTGTAGTTCTTTCCCTTTGAAGCACATAACCTGTGGCTGACCTTCAGCCAACATGAGAATTAAGTTTTGGAACAGCCCTATTCATACTGAGAAGAGCACGTCATTAATATGATAATTTTTGCCAAAGCTTTCCTGCTACTCATTGAAAAAAGAAGAACTTTAACCTTTCATGACATCCAGCCAAAAGAAAGAGTCAAGCTGAGCTATTTTTAAAACGCTGTTTAATCACAATTACCCATTGGTCCTTAGAAAGCTGGAAGACATTACCATAAGATGTGAAGCTGAGGTGTGGATCATGACCAAACACAAAATAGAACCTGGAATTTAAAAATAATTGAAAACATGACTAACATTAACAACAATTAAAAAGATAATCCAAAGGGGATTTCTAAAATATAAAGGTTTATTAAGACTTTTTTAGCTCAAGTTTTGACTTTAGCACACAATGCTAATTTTTTTTGACAAAAAAAAGAAATGAACATGGCATTTTGAACACACAAGCGTTCAGTTCAATATGTCATTTTTGGCCTAATTTGTTAAGTTTCCACTCCTTAATGAGTGTGATCTTAAACCTAAACGCTTCTCTGTCTTAAAACCAAAGGCATTGCCTGTTTTATTTGGTGCAGAATTCACAGTGTACAGTTTGCCCGCTGTAGTGACAAATAAAAATGCAAAACTGTAGATCAAGCTGCCAAGCAGTGAAGAAAAAAAATTCAAAGGGCCAGAAGCTGCAAAAATTTGTGAGAACTCCAAGCGTGTTAATCCACTTACATAACTGTCTTTGCAAAATCCCATAGTTTTAGGGATTATTAGTAACATCTACAAATTGTATGTATTAATCCACCTCACTAAACAGTCAAGCTGACAGTATGTGACTTATCAAAGAAGAAAACTGGTAGTCTGTGTTTCTTGTTCAAATTATATTCCCTTCAGATATTCCCTGTAGCTCTGAGATTAATTTGCTGTTCTGAATGACTGATCTAACAGGAGTCCTAAAGAGGAGAAAACATAAAATTCTAAGTAAGGGTAGAAATACTGTTTCATGAAAGAAAAATAGGCCGTGAACCTACCAATTTATTTTGTCACTAATAAAAGCCTATAAAGTTAGATTTATAAATTAAACAAAAATTTCCAGCGTATTTCTCTAGTTTTTACATTTTTAAATGTATTAAATATGACATTATAAATGGACAGAATGGGACAGAAATGGAGGAATTTACATAATGTCATAAGAGCTGCTAAATCACATGTTCTCAAATTTCAAATTAAAGCTACCAATCTTGGGACGCAAAAAGACTGAGCTTCTATCAAAGTAAAAAATAACCCTGAAAATAAAGCACTACACTTCTCAGTTTTTCCTGCTTGAGTCTCATATTTGTCTCAAATGAACCTTTCATGGCAAAATTTACAGACTGAAGTTAAAAATGAGTAAGGGGGCTGGTTTGATGAACAAGGGGGGAAACACTTGTAGCTAGAGTTTAAACATATTTATCTAATGAATCCTCATAAAGTCAATCATGGCTCTGTTTGATAATTTATGTGGGGATAAAAGAAGAGGATTTTAGATGCTTCCTCTCTGCTCTTCAAAGTGGATCTTGTAGGAGGACAGAGTGGTAAATGACTGATGGCACAGCAGCGTTGCTGGGGACGGAGGAGGACATGTGTGGAGATGGGAAAAAATGTTGTGGTTTTATTTTTGGTGTCCATAAATAAAGTTTCTAGTCGAAGTTGTCCATCTTTTGAGACTTCTCCGACATGCTCCTTTTTAAACAGTCAAATTTCAACAAATTTAACAAAGAGAATCTTTGCTCTCTAGCAAGAAATTTATTCCAACTTTCACTGTACCTTAGCTTAGCCATGACTGCATTTAATGCTGTTCTTTTCTATAATCTGCTTTTACTGATGCTCTCTCAGCTCTTCCTGAAGCAAGTCTAGGATATAAATAGGAATTCCTAAGTAGCTCACAGAAATTAAAACCAGTGTTAAAAAAAATCTTCACAAACTTGGAACTCCACTGAAAAACTTAACACACGAAAACAATTTCAAAAGAACGTGTTTAGACAGACTAGTGTTTTTGAAACAAGCTGTCACTTCAATGGTTTTGTTGTGCAATGCTCTATGAGATAAATCCAGACTCTAAAAATGTCCAAACAATCTACTGGAGACAAAATATCCTCTGCAAAGAATGAATATCAAACAAATGTTTAAACATTTACTGATATTGACTGACTCAGTGGGTCCTGCACACATCATATCCTAATTTTGGTCTTTGTCTCAACACTTACCCGCTAGGTGTTTTAACAGTAGTTTCAAAAGTTATTCTGCACCTTACTGAATTTTTTACCACAAACACATAAAAACAAAACTCTCAATATTCAGAGTGAAGTGATTTTATAGGCAACCAACATTTTACTTTAAAAAAAACAGATTTCCATGAGCCCTTGTTTTTGTTGTGCTTTACTATATGTTCTATTCATGACAACAATGTGTGAGGTGGGTCGATTTTAATAGAGCTTCATTCATATTTAGGGGTGACCATGTTTCTGATGGCATGTGGGTGATCCAGCTCCTAACTACTTTGTCATGCTCAAATTCCATTTTCAGAACATTGCCGAGGAGGGTAGAGTTGACTCTGGTCAATGTGCCTGGTCCACTTCAAATTTCAGCTTTGTCATGCAGAACCCAAAGGATGATGTCAGAGATTATTGATACAGCTTATCCCCAGGAGTAAAACTTTTTTTCTTTTTAAATGCCTTGGTTAACTACCTTTTATTTTATAGTATTGAGGTCTACACAAAAACGATCCGCTTTTAGTGTTCAGATCTTAAACCAGCCCAGCACATCTACAAATTCATCTGAGGCCACTGAGTATGAATTGTGATCAAGGGCACCACAGATGGGGGACAAGAGTGGGCTATTAGATCCAGTACTTGCCCTTCGGCCTTTAGTCAAACATCTGTGCCACAAACCATTAGACCCTTACTTCCTGAGATGATTCATCAAAATGAATGACTAATATGCATTTCATCTTGAATTTCACATTTATCATGATCCTTTTAGACATGGATCCCTCTGTCCAGTTCTCACTTTATGGCTTCTGTGTGGAGGATATTAACATTTTATTACGGCATTTGAGCTTTTAGCAAGATCTACTTGAATAAAGCCAAAGCACTAATCCCTTCCTTAACAACTGTCATGTGGTTGCAGTTACATTTGGAACGTGGTTGTATGGAATCAACTTTAGACTCCAAGTACTTCCGCAAATATAGGGCATGACTGCTGTCATGACAGGACACTTAGTACATGTACATGTACATGTACATGAGCAAGGATGGATTCTGTAAGTGCTAATAAATTCTCAGATGAACAAATACATTAAGGGAGCTTTTGAGAGTTGATGAGCCACTCCCCATTAGAGGCCTTGAAGAACCAAGAACTGGAATACTATCAGGTGATCATTGACCTTTTTGCAACCTCTACTTGTTTGCTCAAACTAAACATGTTCTGCAATATCCAACAAGGTTACCATGGTTTGAAGCCAGACTCTTTAGCTTGAAAAGCAATAGGACAAACAGAAAAAAAACTATGCTTCATGTTTAAATTATTAAACTATGATTTGTGGTTAAGCTCAAGAGGAATATTATTTCTGCAGTCACACACACAACAGCAGAAGCTGCAACATTAAGACATAAGAAAAAAACAAGCAGTAGTTTTGGCAACTAACAAATCCAATACATTTTTTGATAAGGATAGTAGAAATTTAAATAATCTGTAACAATAATAGCCACAATAAAGTAAACATGCTTGTCTCATGGCAGTGAAACATGGTTATTTTTATTTGTAAGATTAAAGCAATTACTAAACAAGGTGTGTCATTAGGGCATGTGAGGGCAGAACCCACTGCCCCACAGTTAAGTTAAGTTCATTTGTTATATTTCTCTCTTGAATAAACCATTTCATTTTATTTCATACATTACATAACAAAATTAACTTAATGACTTGTGCACACATTTAGTTAATTTTGTATTGTTTTGAGTAATTCTATTCTTTGAGTTCTGTTTGAGGCCTGATGCTGGGGCAGAGGCTGGAGCTGGGAAACTTCCTGATGATGTGGCAGTAGGAGGAGCTGAAGAAGCTCCTGATGACTTGGAAAGTGAGGAGCATGGACAACTTCCATCTGGAGAAGATAGAGGGGGAAGACGAAGTTTATTCTTATGTTGGATTATTGTTTGTATTTTTTGGAATATGTTAAACTTGTTTTGAGGTATAAGTTCAGTTTCTTGGTTTAAGCATTAAATTACTAGTAATTTAATCCTTTAGTTAATATTTAGCTTTTGAATGGTTTGTAGTTGTGCTCCCCTCCCTATTGTGTCATTGGTCTGATCAGCCAGTATAAAATCTCCCTAATGTTTCCTGTCAGGGGGTCAGTTTTGGTTCAGTTGGTTTGAGCTTTTGTTATTGATTCTCTCAGTTACATTTTTTGTTAAGTTGACCCCATTTTTATTTAAGCCCATGTCATTTTGTGCTGGGTAAAATAAAAAACCCTGATTTGAAGATCTTTTTTGTCCTGTGGCTCAATCTCTGTCGAGCGGACCCTGACAGGGCAGCAAGTAATGTTTCAAAGGAATGACAGAAGAAACGAAAGTATAACAGATATAGGAAAAAACGGAACAAAGGAATGGGACAAATGTTTCTAAGAAGACACAATAAAAGCAGCTGGAATGTAGAACAATGAGATAGAACTAAATCCTAAAAGATACCTGAAGACCACACTTTTGGCTGGGTTCTTTCCTGACTTGGTTCACCTGGCTGCACTTGCAAATGAGTACAATCTGCCAATTAAAGGAAGAACTGTTAAACCTCACTCTGTCAGCCAGTCAGAGCCCAAATTCTGTTCCTGAACTGGTAGTGCCATAACATCTGCAATATATTGTTTAAAGTAATACTCACGGAAAAAAAAACAATTTCAAAATACTCACCTTTTTCAAGTTTCTTGGATTGACCCAGAATAATTTGTTAAGTTTCTATAAATGTTTGAACTGGTGGATTAGTTTAAGCTCTGAGGTTGCTCTGACCATTGCCTGAGGAAAGCTTTAGCAGGAAAGGCCTTTTTCTCTTATCCCTACCAGCTTTCTGCAGAAACATTAACTTTCTCTGTCTTTGATCTTGTTAACAACCCACTCCAATGAAATCCATGTTTTTAACAAGTTCTTGAGGCATTTTTCTCAAATAAACAAATAGGCATTTCTGAATATTTCTTTATTCAGGAGCAGATGAAAAAATGCTGTTTGAAAAAGCCAGTAGCAGTGACTCCGCTGCTTCAATCGACGGCCACAAGCTCCCTGCTCTGCTCCATTCTGATTAATCCACTCGGAGACGACTAGGATGTCCAACGCACGTTAACGTTGAGAGTGGGGTCATCTGGAACCCACAAGATAGAACACGGTTAAATCCATGTACATCTTTTTTTTCCAGCATCTGCTGGCTCAAAACTGTATGGCTGGACAACTCCAATATTGCTCACCATTTTTGTTCCACCGGTAATGTTAGGTTGTAAGTGGCTGTAAGCCAGCGGGAGAAATTTTAAACTTTTTCATTTGTGTTTACTTGATTGATTGATAAGAGTGACTGTTAATATAGACCAGTGACGTGCAGTCAGGGGAGGCAGGTGAGGCTGTGCCTCACCTGTCATTATGGGAAGAAAAGAGAAAAAGTAAATTCATTTATTATATTTAATCAGTAATTTGTGCTTTGCAGTCATTTTCCAATTAAATGTACCATTTTTGGGTGTTTTTTCTTTTCAAAATCGCTGAATTTCCGCATTTGCCGTTCAGATACTAAGAAGCGACCTGCGATGAGGCACCAGCCCGCTGAGCCTCACCTTGGATTGCGCAATACCTATGCAGTCAGACGGTACTGCTGTCTCTCTGTATGTCGGTTCAATCACTTGTACTATATGAGCTGAGTTTACATAATTTAGCAGATGTATATGATGTACAGTGTTTGTTTTTATAAATAACTGTATGTGAGGGACGTGTTTCTTGTGCTGAGCGCTAAACGCTGGCCAAAAAGCCGCTGGGTGAGGCCAGAAGTTCTCGTGCCTCATGTTAGGGGGCGCCGGTGAGCCCTGAGATTATGACACTAAAAAATAATAGAATAAGTGATAGCAAGCGGCAAGTCATTTTCTTCAGAAGGATCGGCGTATGGACTTTATTTACAAGTAAAGGTAAGAGGTAAAGGTTAGACAAATAACTTCTGTACTGTACTGTCAAATAATAATTTTTAATAATCAATGTGAGCAGAAGGCTTGAAATCGCGGAGATTAGCCCCGCCCACCGCGACCCGAGTGATTAGATGAAACGGGAGAAAATGTAAAATTATTATGAAAAAAATACAAAGTACAGTGGGACAAATAGTGACTCAGGTGCTGCAGCCGCTGCATCCTGACTTCTGAAGCCGCGGTGCAGGTGTGTTTGTTCGGGAGAAGAACACAGTGATAGGCAGTTGTTGTCGCTCTTTTTTCTGCTTTGCAAAAAGATCCTTATACACTGACATGCCACCATCAAGAGAATTTGCTGTTTTACGTACGTGCACATATTAAACTGCAACGTTATTGACGCACAGGTAGAGAAGAAGCGGAGTGATTTTTTAGCCAATCAGAATGCAGAACACAATGCACGATGCAAATCCGTGAAGTACCGAAACCGTGAAAAGTAAACCGTGTTATAGCAAGGGATCACTGTATATGGAAAAAAACATGTTGAAATGATATTTTAAACAAAACACGTTAACTGTTGTCAATCAAATGGTGAATAAGTTACTCAGTATGGTTCATATGTTTGTAAATATGACTGATGACGTCAGTGCCTCACCAGCCATTGACCTCAGCGCACGTCACTGATATAGACTATATATGTTTGTTTTTTTTGTTTGTTTTTTACATTTTTGATTGGTGGCATTGCTTGTGATCTTTATCAAGAGAAAAAAAAAGTACTTGCTCTATGGAAAACAGCCTCAGTGACAGTCATAGGTATAAAGGAAAAATTTTATATATATTTTTTGTTTAGGTAAGTGTTACATCTGTTTGTTTAAATTCTAAGTATATGTATTTCTTTTACTGCTGTGTATATTGATATTCCAATGTGGAATATGAAAAAATAAATATTGATCATATAACAAGATAACTCTTCAATAAGTGAAAAAAACTAAAAAAAATAACAAATAAGTTCAATTACCTGTAAACAGGTTATTAGAGTATCTACCACTACACTCAAAATATCAACAAATAAAAGCAAAAGCAGCACAAAAACAGCTAGCAAAAACTATTTACCTTTTTATGTTTGTTTGGTTGCAAAATGACCAAAAACTATCAATTTGTTTATTCACAATTTCTTTATTCCAATACCAATGCAGATCTTGTCCGATGTTGTGGCTTTTCCCTAACGACCTCTCCTGTGTATTCCTATTAGTTAATGTGAAGCAGTCCATTGAAGACAAAATTAAAAAAGCCCACAATAAAGATAAAAGCCCCCCCACCTGATATGCTGTCTGATCCAAACCTACCACAGCATGTAATTCAGTTCTGTCTCTTTCTTGTGTCCTTCTAACCGCATTCAAACAGGTCTAAACATAAAATAATTCAAGGAAGTGTGTCACTATTTCTGAACAATTGAATCACAGAGCCTGAAGGCATTAAGAAAGCTGAGGGCCCACCGTCCCACAAAGAATCAATATCTGGTAATGATCAAAGTGAAAGGGAAACTTACAGGCTGAGTGCTTTTTTTCCAGAAAGTAAGCTACAGTATGAGTCATGCTCATGAAGTTCAGTTAAGCGTATACAGGTGGTTGTAATAATGAGGAGTGAAGAAAGTTGCACCAGATACTACCATTACTTCATACGGGCCAAGATGTGAATGAACCAGAAACTTTTAATGATCCCACATAGACATGTTTTCCTGCATTTGCTTTTAAGACTCCTCAGTGAAGCTGCTGTGAAGCAGAAAAATGTAAACCTGCATGCAGGAATTATTTACATTCCAGTTTGTAGGTGTTTGCTATTTTCTTTGCAAAGCATGTGTCTTTTACACCAAAGCATGAAAATGAAACAGGAGGTCAGGTTGCTGTGACAAAGAGTATGGCAACTGTTATATATGTTTAGATATATAAAACAATAAAAAAAATGTGCATGTAACATAAAACTAAAAGATTGGTTTAGAGTTTGGTAAGGTGGTTGCCAGATAGAAGTCAAACTCTATCTACTTTTAATGACCCTCTATGTGCGCTTGAGCAACTTCAGAGAATGAACATTGCCCCTGCAATTGAGGCGATTTCACTATAGTTCTTTTGTGCACACTAGTTATGGGTTTTGGAACCAGATTTCAGTTTTAATTTGTTTAATCCTTCCTTCAAAGATATTAGTTCATGTATGTTAAGGGATTTAAAAAATCTACAGTGTTTTTACATAAAAATAAAAGTAATTTGATAATTGTGCCACAGAGACCTAGACTCAATGTTTCTGTTGCAACAGTATGGCCTCGTCAAAGTATTAAATGATCTAATGGCACTCCTGAAGTTAAGGGCTATCATTCAAACAACTGAGTTTATTTTATTTATTTTTTTGGCCAGCATAACTTTTTTCAGTCTGCTAAATGAAAATCCATTGGATTACAAGTATAAAATACCTTAGACAACAAACAGTTTAATAAAATCAACTGCATAAATCCATTCATCCTGTCAGGATGAAGCATGGACATATACACAAGAACAATAATCTCTCATCCTATCTGAGTGGTAAAAAGTCAATCCTTACGTAGAATGTCGTTAACCGGCTTTAGCTCCTCCTACCTCTACAAAGTGTGGGGTAAAAGGAGAATTATGAAGTTATGAGTCAATTTTTCTGCCAATCATTTAAAAAAGTCAATAATAATACAAACATTTGCCATAACAAATCTGTTACATTTGTTAAATTCCATTTATAAAAAGTGAATTTTACTCACACACATAAAAAACACATGTACATCCTGGTTTCAAAACGTTTTTAAAGTTTATTGTTACCTTTTTTATCCACAAGAACAAAATATATTTAAAAAAAAATCTGCAGCGTTATTGTATTGTTGCTTGAATATGCACATGTATTGGTATTTTATCTTTTTGTTTTTTTAATGGCAAGTGGGTGAACCTTTTCTGTGTCCCTCACAAAACATTTACTTCACATCGTCTTGCTCAACTTTCCATGTTTAAAACACTTTTAAAAAGTTGAGTGAAGTAAACACCGATTCTGGGTCATTTTTTCCCATTGGAGATCCTGTGAGCATCGACAGAGGTCATTGACCTTGTCTATGGGGTAAAACTAAGGCAAGTAGCCAATACATTTGATAAAACCTATTTCATGTTAATCAGACAACTGCATAACATTATGTGTTTTTTACTGTGTTCTGGTCCGGTGTCGCACTTTTGAGCATGTCCAGATTTTTTGACTGGGGTTTCATTGCAGAAATTCTGATTATTTTTAAAGAGCCTCAGCAATTTAATAAGTTTACTTGCATAATTATTTCACATTAAGTCTTCACTTCTGTGTCTAAAAGGGATTCATTGCACAAGAGAAAATCATTTTTGCTGTTCCCAAGTATAAGGATTGGCCTCTTCTTAAGTAGTTTCTGTTTAAGTTGGTTTTGAGTTTCCCCATCATCCACCATTTTTTCCTCTTATTGGGAATTAAGGCTCAGTTTGTTTAAGTTCATGTACCTGCGATGTTAACAGCAGTGTTAACAAAAGCAGTGGGACGCTTACACTCTTTGTAGTAAAGTACCCTAATTTATTTGTTTTAGAAAGGCTGGTGTCACAATATAAATACATATGCTTGTGACTATGTTACATTTTTGTTAACCAACCAGATCAATTTCAAGGTAAAAGAGGAGCATTTAAAAGCCACGGAAATGGTGAGTAAAAGTTCACTATAATAAAAAAAGGTAACCCGATGGAGCCTTCAAAAGACAGAACTGTTTTTAAGTATTTCATCATAATTTCATCAAGGGAAAGACACACAAAGAACGGAATGGCACTCAGAGATAGGCCAGCAACTTGTTCATCAATGACACAAAAGATGAAAATATAAAGCACTGCAGATGAATAACTGTAAGAACATAATGACGGCAGTGTTGCTGTTAAGTCTCATGGCGTAAATGATAACATACCATCAATCTGAGAGATTTGAAAATAAGAGCCGTTCACAGGAGAGCACATTAGTAGGAACTCGACATATTGAGAAAAAACACAAAGGAGAAGGTTACACTAAATGACATAACTGAGCAGCAAAAGCTAATGTGCCCTTGAAGGTTTTAAAGATTATTGTACTGTTTAACAATAAGGAAGTAGAGTTTAGTTTGATCCTCCAGCCTGCAAAATACTCTGCCTGCTCAGATAATTTCCTATTTACCATTATCAGTAGATATGGAGTGCAGCTCCCTTGTTGGAGACAAGCATGGAAGATAGTATTTGTTGTCCTTATCAACATCCTTATAAGCTGACAGCTAAAAAGGGGTCTTATGAAATCACAAAGGAGTAAGTTGATAGCAAGAGACACAGGCGACATCCTCACAAGTGTTCAGGTCAGGAAAACATTACACTGTAGAAGCAAACAAACTCAGTCTCAATAAGAACAAGTTTTTTTTCTCTCTGCGTCTTAAGTTAAATGTATTTCTGTACATTTGAAATTTATGTTGTGTTGAATACACATTGAGTTGTGTACTCTCATTAAAGGAACAAAAAATAAATCAAATTCAACAACAGTTCATGCTAGGTGTGATTTGAACACAAAGACTATGAAACTGCAATATATTTTTGTAAATACTGACTTGTCTAATCTTATTAGATCTTGCAAGCTAAACAAGGTTGGGTTGTCAGGAACTGGTGCTGTGGGACCCAAAATGCAGGAGACCAGGAATGGTGGCACAAACTAAAACATTTAATAAATAAGCTGAAACATGACAAAAAACGTGATGACAAAAAGGCGGCAAAACAGAGCAGATGACCTGACAAGGATGAACTAAAAACCAGACACTTAAACAGACTTAGACTGAGGGTAATTGAAATGAAGACAGCTGTGGATCATGGTGAACCTGAAACTGGTGTGGCACAGGGCAACTAAGAACCTGACCAAAAACAACTTATGAAAACCAAAGTAAACCACAGAATCTTCCCATGGGTTTGGTAGTCTCTAGATAGGAAATTGCCTAGGGGGAAACTGATGTTTCAAGTGATTTTATTTTAAAAGTAAATAAAAATAGGAAGAGAAAAGAAAAAACACAAAAGTAAAAATCAAATAAAAATCTAAAGAGATAAAATGAATTTAAGAGAGAAAAAATATAAAAGAGAGGAAAAGGGAAGTGTAAGTCGGTAGTGGGCGCGGTGTCGATCAAAGTTCCAGTTGTGCTCACCAGAGCTGATTTGGATGAAGTGCATGCGTAGCGCCAGATTAGACGGAGCTCGGAAACTTGTGATCCACCTCAATCTACTTAAAAAGGCGGCCGTGTTGCAGCAGCAGGACGGTCAACCCATGATCGTAAGATTGCAGGTTCGATTCCCGCCTTGCACGCCCATGAGTCGAAGTGTCCTTGGGCAAGACAGAGAACCCCACCTTGCCTCTGGTGGTAGGCAGGCACCTGTGTTTGGCAGCGGAGCCGCCACCAGTGTGTGAATGTGTGTGGGACTGGGTGAATGGGACTGTGACTGTAAAACACTTTGGGCCTTGTAGGTAGAAAAGCGCTATATAAGTATTCGCCATTTACCATCAAAACCACGGAGGCAGCCAGTAAGGTTCTATAGTAACACTGGGCATAGTTATAGTAATCCCCTGTGCGCTTAAGCGCCGGCTGCACACTTCCGCGTCTGCTGTCACGTCAAGCGGCAAATGTTTTAGTCTTTCATTGAATTTTATAAGAACATTGCTATTTATGAAATATATTTATTCATTGCTCTGTTGTCAATGTATTCTCGTAGTTATGAAGTTAACTTTTAATAAATTAATAGTGTAAGTTGAGTTAATTATGGAGCCATGAATTTAACTAATTTAATGTTACATATTTATTGTCATACTTGCTGTTGTAAATTGATCAAATATTGTGTCTTGTTCAGATTTTATCAGGCACCTCCCCATTACAAAGACTGTCTCAATCTCTCAAGAAGTTGGTAAATAAAACAGAACAAAACAGAGAAGTGTGTCTGGATGGTGTGTGAATTCCTGCTTGGAACACTCTGCGGATGCTTTCCCCTTTCAAGTGGGGCATAATAACTTGACATACCCTATAAATCACTGCAACTACATGACAGTACTGTGCAGCGTTTCCATGTGCTGATCCCAAGTCCAGGTAAATGCAGAGGGTTGAGTCTGGAAGAACATCTGACATAAAATTAAAACCAAATTAGATGGGTAAATCATGAGACAATTTGCTGTGGCAACCAATGCAGCACAAAGTTGAAAAGGAAAACAAGCTGTCCCTTATATATCCTCTACATTAGCATTACTTACCTTGCACCTTAGCTGAAAATTGTATTCCTTCCTGAAATATGCTCCATAGGTATCAAACTTTGGGGATCAAGGGGCAGCCCAATTAAC
The DNA here is from genome assembly GCA_023969325.1 of Oryzias curvinotus. Classification (NCBI taxonomy): domain Eukaryota; kingdom Metazoa; phylum Chordata; class Actinopteri; order Beloniformes; family Adrianichthyidae; genus Oryzias; species Oryzias curvinotus. The sequence goes on from CM043711.1 coordinate 16,492,418, forward strand.
CTGCTATTTACTGTAACCTGCTATTTACTGGCAAAACACGATCACGGTAATTAGCAGCAGGTAGGACTGGGTTTCAATAAAACCAGCAGGATGTGGGCCTTGAGGCCAGTTTGACATCCCTGCATAGGCAGTACTGCAATTAAATTAACTACACACGTTAGAGCAACAAAGTTGGAAAGTGATTATTTAATGGCTTAGTCCCAAATGCCCTTACGGGAGGTTATGGGCTATCTGTGGGCAAAAAATGGGTAAGGGGATCTGTAAGGGGGACAAGTATGGCACACATGAAATTCTAAGATCGTAGATCACTCGATAAGCCTGCAAGACAAACATTTCTATGCACTTTTTTTTTTACAGACATGCTGTGGGCGACAGGTCATAGTGAACCATTAAATAACACGCAAAGGTAAGTAAGAGTGATGTAGGTGAGATGCAGGCATGTTGAATTTTTTCATTTTTTTGCCCATTGCGTTTTCTGTGCTTGCAGCCTGAAAAATTGGGAAGTTAGACCAGAGCGTCTTTTGTGTGGACATCCTACAGACACTTAACGTATCTCCTGCATACCTCGGCATTCTGTATTTGTTCACAGTCAGTAAGGAGCAAGAGCAAGCACCTTACTAACAACTAGAGTGTGGTGTGAGGCACTGTACAACAGCATCACTCATACATCATAAGTGCGTATGACTTACATCATCCTTACAAATACTAAATACTTCATAATACGTTCCAGTTTCATGATGTCCCAGGAGGTTGCCACAAGGGAACTGTGCGACACACCTGTGACCGCACCTGTCTATGACCTTCCACGGGCCTAGACAACCCAAAAACCTGCTGCACCCAATATGTGTCAATCCCTGTGCGGGCGCATATGACTGTGGCATATGACGATGGCATATGATAAGGTGACTATGGTCATATGCTGGGATATCATAAAATTAAAGTTATTTAAATGTAATATTTCCTAAATATGTCTTTTTTTGTCTGTTTAATATCAAAACATACTAAAGAGATTACACAAGTTCCCTAGAAAACTGGTGGGTGTTTCTTTAGCAAAAATAAATGCAATAACCTACTGCACTCTCTGTAATCCCTAAGAGAAGCTTTAATCTATAAATAAACATGTGGTAAAAGTTCTCTGAATTACAGTGAGAAAATCTCAGACATGGAGGGCTATAGTGTTAAAAATCATTTGTGTCAGCTGCCACTCCACACTGATGTAACTGCTCCTCCATAGCCGGTCGAACAAGATCAGTGAGTCGGTAAGATGCCTTTGATCAACAAACAGGCATGAAAAGGACAAGACACTTCCCTTTCCCACAATTTATTATCTCTATGGAGTTACCAGGATAGTGCCAAAGGAAGTGCTGAAGCTGACAGCTCTCCACTGCATTCTTATCACTCGCTGTCACAGATAACAGACCATTACAAGGTCACCCTAGTGCTTTGGAATTCTGTTGACAACACTAACCCATTAACCATGACTCTCAAGGTCACATTTTGATCTATAAATAAAAAAAAAGGAACCTGAAGTGTCAGACTGGACTTTTATACATTTAATAAAGATTCAAATGGTCAAAATAACATTAGGCGTGATAAAAATGCTTTGACTTTACTTATAAAATGTATAAGCTTTAGATAAAATAACCCCTCAAAAGAACTTCTTTTACCTTAGGAAAAGATGATTAAGCCATAAAGCTGGTTCAATGAAAATAAAAATAGACCTTCTTATAAGCTTAGAGAATTTACAGTATCCCTTGAGAATGTAACCCCCACACTTTTTGCTTTCAGCTTCCTTTTCGTTTGTCCACACGAATTGTTGGTGCCTTTCTTTAGAGCCAATAAGTCTTTGGGGTCAAAGGGCGACCTTTAAAGCCGAGTTGTTCAGGCAAAACCTATCCAGCAAAACAAGAAATACAAACGTGTATCTTTCCTCATTGAAATAATTGGTATTATATGCAGGTATAGGTAAATGTATACATCATAAAAAGACCTGCATAGGTCAAATAAATTACTTTATAAGCTTTTATATATTTCAAATTTTTGGCGACAGTTACAAGCTTGAGACATCTAGACATTTTTGCTTGCAAACAAATCTCTCAAGTATGTCATCTGCATTTTACACAAATAAATAAATAAATAAATAAAATAACTGAAGTTATTTATTATAACTGAAGTTATTTTATACATCATAAATGTGCCAAACTGGCTATCATCACTGTATGGTGCCAAAATATGTAATGAACAAAAGCTGATTGAAAGTAAAACAAAATTTTTGGACATAGAAAAAAAACCCAGAAACAAAAAAAATTAACTTAAAAAATATTCTGTATATTTACGTAAAAACCTTGGGTCAAGGGGTTGCACGCAACCACATTGAGTAATTGTTGTAAAGCATACTTATACGGTATGAGCTTTAGAATCCCACAAGGATAAATATTACAGTATTCTACTCAAGAGTGTTGTGTAATCCCTTGCCTAAATCATTGCATAATGCAAAAATATTAAATGCATTTAGCAATATTTATGCAAGCATTTTTAAAATATGTGAAAAGTCAAAAGATTTCAATAAAAACAACAAAGTGCACTTTAGTGAAAGTAAAAACAGCCATAGTTCATAGATTGAATTCAATCTACATGCAGCAAAAAATAAAAATTGAAAAAATTGGAGGAGAAAACAGTACATATCCTTTTTCCATCATACAGAGTTATTGGATTGTTGTACATCTATCTGAAAAGACTGCCCTTTGAAGTAATCATTTTGCAAGAAATTGCTATTCGCTTCCTTTTGATTGGCTTAGCATCTGGAGAACATTCAGAACAGATGACAGGCAAAAATAAAATGATGGCAGAAGCGAAAGGTCAGGAGGCAAGTCCCCATTGTGTCACATCTTTCAAAGACTGCGCCTTTCTGCTTCAAGAAAAGAGTTTGTTTAGACCCCAGACGCTTAAAACGGGGCTATATGGAAGCAAAACACTGAGAGGTTTTGTCTGTTTTTCTACAAATTACAAAATTCAGACACTTTTGACATAATTTTGACTGAATGTTGCTTCATCACGGACAATACATCTTATGTAAAATATATTTAGAACTGCCAAAAAAAAGGTGTCTTTGGTTATCAGCTTTAGGTTGTAACAGTTATTTTGAAAATATTTTTCTGTTTAACTGAGCAAGAAAGGATCTCTATTTTAGATTTTTAGATTTTAAATAAGTATGCGGAAATTATCCACCAAATTCACTTCATTTTAATTTTTTTTTTTTTTTTACATTAATCTGAAAGGTTTTTAAGGGGTACAACCAAATTAGAGTTTATGTATATAACAGATGTCTTAGCAAATCCTTTTCTGGTACTTTTAATGCTGGTTCGTTTCTAGCAGCAATTTTAATAAATAGGGCCACATACAAACATGAGAAAAACCCATAACCTAATCAAGAATTTCTGCAAACCTCTATATATTGTAAAAAATTCCCATGATAAATTGAGAATATTAGAAATCATGGTATAAATATAAATAAGTGTGATCTGTATAATATGAAATATGTATGTGGCAATTATTTTCTGACTTTAATGTATTTACAGGAACTTTAGTGAGAGTGTTACAGCATAAGAACTATACTTAGCATGATGCTAAAATGCTAGCAGTGGCTCATTTCAACCCACAGAATGGATTCCACTACAAACGTGAAGGTTAAACACAGACAACGCTGAATGTTGTGGAACAGTACTGCTGCGTTGACATTGAACACGATCTGTGTGAGGAATTTTCATCCGCAAATTTTGCATTCTTTTCTCTGACTGCATCCAATTGCCTTTAGAGGTTCAGCGATGATTGCTGACTGATCGAATGTTGACCTAATGACTAAATAGAGTCCACCTATGTGTAATTTAATCTCAGTACAAATACAGCTGTTCTGTGATTACATTGGTGTCTTGTTAAGAGAATATTGAGGATAGATCAGGAATAAAGTTGTGGAGAAATTTAAAGCAAGGTTAGGCTATAAAAAGATTTCCTAAGCTTTGAACATCTTTAAGAGCACTATTCAGTGCTTTAATCGCAAATGGAAAGAATATACCACAACTGGAACCTTACTGAGAGATGGTCTACCTGAACTAACAGGCCGAACAAAAAGAATGCAGAAATGCAGACAAGAGGCCCATGGATATCTACAGCTCAGGAAGGGGAATCTGTCCATAGAACAACTATCAGTCATGCACTGCACAAATCTGGGCAAGAAGAAAGTCCTTGATATGTGACAAGTTGTGAGTCGTGAGGGAGCCAGCAAACATGTGGAAGAAGAAGTTCTGGTCAGATGAGACTAAAATTGAACTTTTTCGCCAACATGCAATGCGTATGGCAGAAACCAACACTGCACATCACTCTAAACACACCATCCCCACTGTCAAACATGGTAGTGGCAGCATAATCCTCTGGGGCTGATTTTGGTTTCTAGATGTGCACAGGTGATAGAGTTAGACGTCATCAGACTTGAAGCTTTAATTAGAGGAGAAGGGAGTTCCACAAAGTATTAAAAAGGGGGGCTGAATACTATGCTCACTGTGCCACTGTACAGCTTCATTACAAGTCTGAAAAAGTAAACATCTTTCTCTACAGAAAATATTTTCATTATTTTAGTATTTTGACTGGAGTATTTTCTAGGCAGATATATACAAAACATTAAATCCATGTAGTACCATTCCATCTTCAGACAACACCCACTTTAAAAACAATGCATTAATTATACTCACTAGATAATACAAGCAGCATTAACTACTTTTACCCTGCTGGAAACCAAATGTTCAACTTTAAAGAGCTGTTATCCTGCCAAAGATGTTTCATTAATAAGCTAAATATGAGCTTACTTTCATGGCTGGATGAACTTGCTTAGAACCCCCAATGCAAAAATTAATTGCAAGTCTTTCTTACTTTTTAAGAGTTCCTGAGTTAGGAGATTTCTATTCCAAACTCAACTATTAATTAAATTAAGATGCTATGAAAGTGTTTTATTTTTGTTTTACCCTATTAATATTTCTTAAACTCACAAAAAAAAATCAGGATTTCCTTTTTTAGATCATCTTTCTGGATTAGAAAGTTTGCATGGCCGGGGATGCTCCTGGTTCGGGGGTCTCCCCTCTCTCCTGGTCTGGCTGATTGGGCTGGGGAAGGATCTGGTTCCCCTAATGAACACGTGGTACACTTTGGTAGCGAGCGTGCATCTCCACGTGCACATGCACACTGTCACACTACTCCCTGTCTGCTTTATCCCTCCTCCTAACCCACAGTGTATTGATGGACAGATATCTTCTGCTTATCTTAGTGTCACTCTTGGATGTAATATTTGTCTCTCCAGCAGATCTAATATAAATGTTACGAAGCTTAAAATCATCATAACCTACTCAAATGAGCAACTTGGCACTTGTATTCCCTCACTTTCTCCCCCTCTCTCTTTTTTACTTCTTCTACCCCTCCCTTTCACACTTTTCCCCTCACTCTTCCCTCTGTATAAAAAAAGAGAAAGAAAATGTAAATAAAATGTGATAAATAAAAAAAATAAATTATACCAAAAATAAGGGTTTATTCAAACATACACCCTGGCTATCCGCAGTTACATAACCCCTTATTGTAATAGTAAAACCTGTCCAACACAAAAAGGCCTTCAGCTTTCATGTGTTTGCTCAGTTGTTGGACAAGACAAGCTAAAAGAAAAAGAAAAAGAAAAAAAAGAAAGGAAGTTTGCATGGACATCAGCAATGTCATTAACCACGTATAGGATTTCAAAGCAGGTCACTTTTTATTCACTTTTATCATTTTTAAGCCCAACCCACACAATTTTCTTTCTTGAAAAGTCATTGTGCTTCTCTATCTGTAAACAGAGTATTTATGAATGTTGGCCCTTTACTAAACTAGATCCTCTGGCTAATGAATAAGGATGCTTTTATTGTAAAAAAAAAAAAAAAAAAAAAAGTCAAGAATACATTTGGTACCACCAAATGTTATCAAATTGGTTAATATTTTTATTATGTTAGAATATTTTAGTTATTATTTAGTCACATTTCAGGTGATAGAAGTCTGAACAACATTTACACAGAAGTTAAAATGCAGTTAACATTGTCCTCTGGACAAAGCTGCAGCCATTCAAATCTCAATCAGTTCATTTTGATAGTCATGAAGGTAAAAAATTATGAAAGTAAATGCTGTATTTCTTACTCATCTTTTTTCATTTTTTTCTTATAATATTAACTTGTAAAATGCATGCTAAGTGTCTATTAATTACCTTAGCTGGGAGTCTTTTGAGCGATTCCATTAAATTACTATGTTTACATTACTTCTAGCACATACAGGAAATGCAGCATTCCCACTTTTTGCCTCTCGATCACATGCTGGATAAATTATTCACACATGATCACGTTCCAGGAATATAATTATCACTGTTTGACACCAGCAACTCAGCAGTTTCTTAGCAACTGCTGCTGGCACATTTTCTGCCTTCAAACAAAGTATTTTTGATTAAACTAGATTCAAGTCATTCAGAATATAAAATATTCTAAGGGCTATTAAAAAAAAATGCTCACATTAATGGTATAATTAAAAGGCTATTGACTTCAAATGTTATAAACAATAGCTTTCTTGGTCACACTTTAGAGATAGTAATGTGTTTTTGACTTGTGTTGAAGTAGGACAAGTGCATCCTTCACTCTATTTAAATGGAACTCACATGGACAGAAGAGATAACACAGCTCTGCACACATTGGTTAGAGAAATTGTATCTGGTCTGCATGTTCCCGATATTCAGCCAACCTTTAGGACTGGCCTGAGCTTTTCGTGTATCAGCATGGATGGCAGACGACCACCCCAGGCAGCAAACAGAGGGAATTAGTCCTGGTCTCTGTCAAAGAGCTGGTGGCTCACATGGCTGTGTGGAGGGAAGCCAAAGCCAACAGAAGGAACGGTGAAAGACTTAAGTTCTTGAGGTTTTGTTTGAGAAAGGTTTTAATCACTGAATTGGGACTTGGATAACTAAGCTCATGTTCTGTTTTGACCTGATTTAAAATGGGATTCAAATGAGGACATAAATTATAACTTGTATTTTGGGATATGTGTTTTTGTTTTTCCTGTAAGGAAAATTTGATGATTGCAGCCATCTTGAACCTTTTAATTGATCACTATTCCTTGCTGTGATTTAGAGCTGATCGATATGACCAAAAATAAAATATCAGAATTTCTTTTTATTCCAAATTTAATTTTCCATTATAATCAATTTTTCTCCCTGCTTTTACTTTCTTTAACAGAAATTACAAATGGTGGAACAAATTTAACAAAAACTATTTTATTTTAACATCTCCTTTGGAAATTGACTCTAACACAAAGCTCAACTAACTATAAGCTGTAAAATGTTTGTAGATCAATGCATCAGATGTTTGTGAGCTAGCGCTAGCTTGGGGATCTCATAAAGAGAAATACTCAAATGCACTTGGCAGAGCGTGTGACCAAAATCTCATTTTTGACTCAACGGTCAAGTTGGGCAGTGGATGAGAAATCTATCAACAGAATGATTCCATTATTTCACAAAGAAAAACTATAGGTGCGTTATTTTTAAAAAATGATTACATTAAATGCAAACAAAGAGTTACAACATAATGAAAACATCAGGTTAAAACCAACCTTTTTTTTTTCTAAGGAACTCCTGTATTGATTACTAATCAATCTTTGCTCTCTCCCTTTGCCGTTTTTACGCTGTCTATGAAATGTTTTATTTTCAATCAGAAATGAGTTGTTTCTGCTTTTTTGCTGAAAAACGCCCCCATGAAAAGAGGGGTTTCTGTCACGGTGCCCCCGGCTGCGCCCTCGTCATCTCATCCACCTGTGGACAACAGCTGCGCCTCATCAGCGCCATCAGGATCCAGGCTCTTAAGGAGGACCAGGACCTGTACTCGACGCTAGTTCGTTGTACTCCTCGGTGCTTCACTGGCCGCTCATGCACAATCAAGCTCTTGTCTCGTTGCCTAGTCTAACTCCCTGTCTGTCTGCCTCTCAGGACTCCTGCCGTCATCTGGACCTACGGTCGCACTCACCTCTCGCAGCCTCCCGTCTTGGCTCTCCGCTGGAAGATCCTCGGATCACGGTGTTCGCCCTCAAGAACCTCCAACCAGCTCCTGTGGATTCCCTCCTTATTAATTCTGCCTCCAGAATTAAAGATCCTTTAAGACTTACCATTCTGTCTGACGAGTATCCTTCCGGGTTCCAGCATCTGGGTCTGCTAAGCCGCTAGCCATGACAGAACGAACTAGCCAAACTCCCGACCCAGCTGACCCGGAAGATCTCCGCCTGACGGTCTCCCAGCAAGGATTATTCCTGGAACTTCTATACAGTGCCGTTTCCCGTATCACTACTGTTCAAGAGGATATTCTCTCCCGTATCAAAGGTACCACACAGACTCTTACGGAGCTAACCGGACAATGTGCTAACTCCGCTCCATCTTCCGGCAACACCGCTACTTCCGGTTCCGCCGATATGCCGGAAAACTTCCGGCTACAACCCGAGCCGTTTCTAGGCAACGTCGAAGCCTGTGGCGGCTTCTTACTACAATGTCAACTCATTTTCCAACAAGCCCCCAGGTATTATCACTCTGACCATAGTAAAATTACTCTCATCATCAACTCACTCCGTAGCAAAGCACTACAATGGGCTCAAGCCTTTTTGTCCGCTAATCCTGTCTCACATCTCACCTTCGAGCAGTTCGTTGGAGAATTCCGGCTCGTATTCGATCAGCCACGGAAACAGGAAGAAGCCACCCGGCGGTTATTAAGCCTCAAGCAGCATAACCGACCGGTAAGTGACCACGTCATAGATTTCCGCATCTTAGCGGTTGAAGCTGGCTGGCCCGATATCGCGCTCAAGGGAGTGTTCTATCAATCTTTGAATGAAAGAATTAAAGACCATCTGTGTACACAACCGGAGGCCGCTGATTTCGAGGGACTGGTTACCGCCGCTCTCCGTTCCGACATCCGAATACGTGAACGCCAAGAGGAACGGAGCCGCGTCGCCCGGCGCGTACCCTCGGAAACTTTTTCCCACTCTCCTCCGCACCACCCACAACAATCTGTCGGCGCTGAATGTTCCAACCAGCCTTCTGAAGAACCAATGCAGATTGGTCATTCGAAGCTCTCCTCCGAAGAGAGGCTCAAGCGCCGCAATGAGGGATTGTGCTTTTATTGTGGAGAGTCCGGTCACATTGTTTCTCAGTGCAAAAACCGTTTAAAACCCCAGATCCCCTCGCTAAGAGACAGGTCGCGAGGGGACCAGTCTGAAAGTACGCCTTTCCTTTTCATGCCTGTCAAGTTTCCAGGTGTTAATCATGTTCATGAATGTCATGCCCTCATAGACTCCGGAGCTGAACACAGCCTCATTGATTCTGGACTGGTTCGCCAACTCGGGTTACCTGTGGAGCCTCTTGTCATCCCTGTTAAGGCAGCCGGGTTAGGAGGGAAGCTGTTGTCTAAAATCACTTCCCGCACCGAACCCATACAGTTAATCACGTCCGGTAATCATCGTGAGTATCATCAATTTTTCATTACCGACTCTCCCCAAACTCCTGTTATATTGGGGTTTTCCTGGCTACGTTTACATAACCCACAAATTGACTGGTCTACCTCTCGGATCTCCAATTGGAGTACTTATTGTTTGGCGAATTGTTTACACTCTGCTCTGCCCACTACCACTTCGGTTAAACCTCCCGAAAATGAAAACGTTGATCTCGCCAAAGTGCCGTCATGCTACCACGATCTAAGATCCGTATTTAGTAAATCCAAGGCGTGTGCTTTACCGCCGCACAGACCCTACGACTGTGCTATAGAACTTCTCAACGGTGCCTCCCTCCCCAAGGGGAAGTTATACAATCTATCCGGTCCAGAAAAAACCTCCATGGAGAACTACATTCAGGAAGCCCTTTCCCTTGGGCACATCCGACCCTCTTCCTCCCCTGCAGGGGCCGGGTTCTTCTTTGTTAAAAAGAGGGACGGATCCCTCAGACCCTGCATTGATTATCGGGAGCTCAACCAAATAACTGTGAAGGACAAATACTCACTTCCCCTCCTCAATTCTGTCTTCGATTCTGTCCAGGGGGCTACCATCTTTACTAAATTAGACCTCCGGAACGCCTACCATCTGGTTAGGGTCCGGGAGGGGGACGAATGGAAGACGGCTTTCAACACCCCCCTTGGACATTTCGAATACCTAGTCATGCCTTTCGGCCTCACCAACGCCCCCGCCGTTTTCCAACGTCTGGTAAATGACGTGCTCCGTGATTATCTCAACCGTTTTGTATTCATCTATCTAGACGATATTCTGGTCTATTCTAACAGCCCCACCGAACATCGTCACCACGTCAGGTTGGTTCTCGAGCGGCTTTTAGAGAACCGACTGTTTGTAAAAGCCGAAAAGTGCGAATTTCACGCTGACTCCGTCTCATTCTTGGGGTACATCCTCGAGGCTGGCAAAATCAAACCAGATCCGGCCAAGATTCAAGCCGTCTCCGAGTGGGGTATTCCTGAAACTCGAAAAAAACTGCAGCAGTTTCTGGGGTTTTCGAATTTTTATCGGCGTTTCATCCGCAACTACAGCCAGATCGCCGCCCCTCTCACTCGTCTCACTTCTGTTAAGGAACCTTATGTTTGGAACTCTGCTGCCGACTCTGCCTTCACTCGTCTCAAGGAACTTTTCACCTCAGCACCTATTCTCATCCAACCTGACATCCACAAGCAGTTTACTGTGGAGGTTGACGCCTCGGACTCCGGTGTGGGGGCCGTGTTGTCCCAGCGTGATCCTATATCAGGCAAACTCAAGCCATGTGCCTTTTTTTCTAAGAAGCTGAATCCTGCAGAGCAGAACTACGACGTCGGCAACCGAGAACTATTGGCCATCAAACTGGCTCTTGAAGAGTGGAGACACTGGTTGGAGGGGGCAGAACAACCGTTTGTAGTATGGACCGACCATAAAAACCTGGCTTACCTACGTTCCGCTAAAAGACTAAACTCCAGACAAGCACGCTGGTGTCTTTTCTTTGACAGATTCAGGTTCACCATCACTTACCGCCCGGGCAGTAAGAACGGCAAACCCGACGCCTTGTCTCGTAAGTTTTGCACCACGGACGACAACTCCACTCTCCCTATCATTCCGGACTCCTTTTTTGTGGGCAACCTCACCTGGGATGTTGAAACCCAGCTCCTACAGGTCCAGGGTGAGAAACCCGACTCAGTTACCTGTCCCCTTGGCACTCTGTTTGTTCCGGATAGGTTCAGGTCCGACGTCATTACCTGGGGTCACAGCTCCAAGGTTGCCTGCCATGGGGGTGTGCGCCGGACCCTCGCACTCCTCAGACGACGGTTTTTCTGGCCTTCCATGGACACTGATGTGCGGCAGTACATCGCCGCCTGCTCCACCTGCGCTAGAGCCAAGACCTCCAACTCGCCTCCTGCCGGCCATCTCCTGCCTCTGCCTGCGCCTCACCGACCCTGGTCCCACATTGCCATGGACTTCGTCACAGGTCTGCCGCCCTCGCATGGGTTTACCGTCATACTGACCGTTGTTGACCGCTTTTCCAAAGCTGCTCAGTTCATTCCGTTGCACCAACTTCCCTCAGCTACTGAAACTGCCAACCTCTTGGTCAATCATGTTTTCCGTCATCACGGCATCCCTGCTGATATTGTGTCTGACCGCGGTCCACAGTTCACCTCACAGGTCTGGACGGCTTTCTGCTCCGCCCTCGGAGCATCCGTCAGTCTCACCTCTGGGTACCACCCGCAATCTAATGGCCAGGCAGAGCGGGCTAATCAGGAGTTGGAGGCAACCCTCCGCTGTCTGGCGGCGCAAAATCCGGAAGACTGGTCAGATTACCTCGTCTGGGTGGAGTATGCCCATAACAACCACCCGGCCTCGGCTACAGGCATGTCCCCATTTGAAGCGTCATTGGGGTATTCTCCACCTCTGTTCCCCGCACAGGAGCTCGATCTGGCGGTGCCTTCTGTCCAACTCCACCTGCAGCGCTGTCAGGACATTTGGCGCCAGGCCCGGGCTGCCCTCCTCCGGACTGCAGAAGGTAACCGCCAGATTGCTAACCGACACCGTGTCGCCAGTCCCACCTATGTGCCAGGTCAGCAAGTGTGGCTGTCGTCCAAGAACATTCCGCTCCAGGCCACGTCTCGGAAACTGGCACCGCGCTTCATTGGTCCGTTCCCCGTGGAACGCGTCATCAACCCCTCCTGTGTCCGGTTGAAACTCCCTGCTGCACTCAAGATCCACCCATCGTTCCATGTCTCCCAACTCAAGCCTGTCCGCCAAAGCCCCCTTTGCCCGCCGTCCGCTTCCCCACCACCCGCCCGGCTCATCGACGGCGCCCCGGCTTACACCGCCAGCCGGGTTTTGGACATTCGGCGCCGGGGTCGTGGGTACCAATACCTGGTGGACTGGGAGGGCTATGGCCCGGAGGAGCGGTCGTGGGTTCCCCGCTCGTTCATCTTGGACCCCTCCCTCATTGAGGATTTCTTCCGGGCCAACCCCGGTCGCCGCCCTGTTCCGCCTGGAGGCGGTCGTTTGAGGGGGGGTACTGTCACGGTGCCCCCGGCTGCGCCCTCGTCATCTCATCCACCTGTGGACAACAGCTGCGCCTCATCAGCGCCATCAGGATCCAGGCTCTTAAGGAGGACCAGGACCTGTACTCGACGCTAGTTCGTTGTACTCCTCGGTGCTTCACTGGCCGCTCATGCACAATCAAGCTCTTGTCTCGTTGCCTAGTCTAACTCCCTGTCTGTCTGCCTCTCAGGACTCCTGCCGTCATCTGGACCTACGGTCGCACTCACCTCTCGCAGCCTCCCGTCTTGGCTCTCCGCTGGAAGATCCTCGGATCACGGTGTTCGCCCTCAAGAACCTCCAACCAGCTCCTGTGGATTCCCTCCTTATTAATTCTGCCTCCAGAATTAAAGATCCTTTAAGACTTACCATTCTGTCTGACGAGTATCCTTCCGGGTTCCAGCATCTGGGTCTGCTAAGCCGCTAGCCATGACAGTTTCAGTCAGTCACCTGTAGTCTGAACCAACGGCAAAGTCAAATTCAAACCTGCTGAGAAAACGACAGATTTACTAAAGGGGAGCAGATTGACAGAAAAAGCACTTTTTTTCCTATTCTCCCTCCAGTTGATTCATTTTTAAATGAAATAATGAAAAAACAGCCTAAAAACATGATCATGTTTTAGACTCTTGTAATTGACAGTAAAGATGCAGCGCATTTATCCTCCAGTTCTTTCTGGATCCTGTTCAAAATCATCACATGTTCCTCTGCTTCAGCAGCTTAGACTGAAGGCTAACGCAGGGAAAACTAGCAGAAGTTACGGGCGCATGCGTAGCTCCTCTTTCCCTGGTGCTGTTTTCGCATCTGCGCTTTGCGTGAGACCAGAGGACTAACTTTACTCCAAACAGCTGAGAGAGCTGGGAAAATGCAGTGGGGCAAAGCAGTATTTCATCAGCCACCAATTGTGCAAGTTCTCCTACTTAAAAAAATGAGAGAGGCCTATAATTTTCAACATAGGTAACTATAAGAGACAAAAGGAGAAAAAAAATCCAGAAAGTCACGTTGACTGGTTTTGAAAGACTTTATTTGTAAATTATGGTGGTAAATAAGCATTTGGTCAATAACAAAGTCAATACTTTGTTATATACCCATTGTTGGCGATGAATAATTTCAATCTAGAGATTTGAGAATTTTAAAGGATAGTTAACAAGATGTTTCTATTTGAGACCGTTTATCTTATACGGTGACTTTAACAAGGCTGCCTCAACAGGAACTCATGTCTGGCTGAAATCCAGATGCTATTAAGACAGACTGTATTTCCTCTATCAAAAGCTGAAAACTCAATTTAAGACAGAAGTTCATTTCCTGTTTCTCCTTTCCCTTCAGCACTCAAACTGAGGGTCTGTACAAATTAAGGTTTTCTCATTAGAACATCACATCTACGAAACACAGTGGCTTGTAACATTGTTACTGACTTTCATTGGTGTGATACCAAGCAATCCATCTCTATCATGTCAGCACTTGACCTTTAGAATAACTTTGTAATGGTTTTCTCTCTTTAAAACATTAAACCTTAAAGGATTTACTGCTATAATTGACCTTTTTTCCCACCTAAGTCATGTCTTTATCAGCAAGTAATATTTAATACACTCTCAATTACATACAGACCTACCCACTCCTTTTTGCGTAATGAAAGTTGGTCAGATCATGAGTGGTATAAAAAAAGTCTACAGATCATTTATAAAATCTTCCCCCAAATAAAAAAATCTGCATTTATTCTCTGAAATGAAAACATGTCTGAGATTTGTTACAGATTCCTACCTCACATGGATGCTTCACTGCTCCCAGGTTTCTGTGTGACCTTCCACACATGGGCAGAGACCCACACCTGTCTGCTCTTTGGGAAATACACTTAAATGCAAAGAGGTGACAAGTTGCAGGAGAAACTAAATATAAACCTCGTCAAGCATACTTTCTGCATTGACATTCTTAAAAATGTCAATGGATCCACTTTCTGATGGAGTCTGCTCGCAGGAGGTGACACGGAAGAGTTTTGTAAAGCAAATGTCAGACCCCCAAGTAGTTTTATTGACTGCTTTTTGGCTCCTCTGTTCCCATTTAACACCAGTAACAATGATTCCTTCTCCAACAAAAGATCATGATGTGCTGAGTCAGTCTGAGAATAAATGGCAAACTCGCTGTATATTTTCAATTGAGAGTTATTTCAGACCTGAACAGTTGCCAGTATGATCACAATGACTTCACATGAGACTTTCAGTCAACCACATTGAAATTGTTCAGCAGAATAATGAAGATTTTGAAATTAAACAATGAGGAAATAGGGAGACTTTATTTTTGCCAGCTACATTGTAGCTTCTGCTAAAAAATGTAAAAGATAGGGATTGGTTAACACTTTAAATGTTTTAGGAATTTGTTGCAATATCTATTCCAATAGGTTTTTATTTTTTATTTATTTTTACTTTTTCAACTTGTTCTGTCCAACAACTGAGCAAACAGATGAGAGCTGAAGGCCTCTTGTGTTGGACAGATTTTACTTTTACAACATGGGGTTGTGAATCTTCTGACACAGCAGATGAATATTTGAATAAACCCCTTTTGTAAATTATACTAAACTTTATTCATATTAATTATATTTAACAGTTTTGGTTGGACCGAACAGAAAAGAAATGGAGGGAAGAAGAGAGAGGGATGTTAGAGAGGGGGGGTAGGAAGGGGATTAAGTTTTTATTTTAAACAAAGTATTTTTTTTTTGATGATCTGACATGATGTCTTCTTAGATGCCGAGAGACCTTGTAGTGTCTGTATGCTACTTAACTCACCAAAGACCTCAACTTTAGCCCGCATGCTATTTTTTATTCAAAAGTTTAAAAAAACTGTTTTCGAAATTATCTTTAGATTACCCTCAGAAAATGTATTTTGAACTCCTATATTGAAGACAAAATCAACGGAACTTCATTCACCCTTTTGAACTTGTTTTTGGATGTACCTGCTCTTTGCCATGTCTAGATTTTCATTTATGTCAGGCAATACTTTAAAACTTAATAATTTCCCTACCTCCTTTACCCTGTGGACCATTTACAAGATCTAATTATGAAGGAGAATTAATGAGGATGACCTCTGAATCATATTTGCATAGAAAAACTTGTGATTCTAATTAATTTTGAAAAGAGACAAACTCACATCAGTGAGGATAGGTACGAAGGGGCACAATCCAAGCTGCAGCCTGACACAATTTCTACATGTACTATTCAATTCATAGCTAAAAATTTTCCTTTAGAAAAGAAAAAAAATGAAATTGTTTTTTTTCTATAAAACATTTATTAAATTCAACAGATAGCATTTGGGTTCTAAGTGTTCTCTCTCAAGACTCTTTCAAGCAGGCTGAGGGGATAATTTGCATTTTAAAAAGGGGCAAAGGTGTAGAGTAGCATCTAACCATTATAACACATAAAAGGATTAAACTTCTAAACGTCTAAATTTAATTGGGATTTCCTTTAAGGAGGTGTAATCAGCGCCTGGAGGATCGCTACATAAACTCCCACCAAATATCTAAAGCTTCAAACGATCTACCTATTACAGGTTTTCTAATTGTGTTTAAAGAAAAGTAGCCTCTTTGATCTTTTAATGTCATCACTCAGATGCAGAGCAAGTGGTGGAACACTGCCAGAACACCCAAAATTCAAAGGACCATAGGCCAATTTTTACAGTTAAAGAAAATTGCGTTGTGCAAAAACTTTCATCTTAATACCTTTAAAATGACTATAAACACAGTGTTTTATACACACAGTTAGTAAAAGTATCATTATTTTTTGCAGAATATTGAACTGTCCCTTAGGGCTGGGCAATATGGCCTAAAAATAAAATCTCAGATTTTAGTTTTTTTTTTATTTTTGTATTCCCCGCCCCTTAAGGAAAGCAGTAAGTACAAACGGCAGAAAACTTAAAGCAAATTTTGCTTTTATTTAATCAATCACAAGACAAATGTAACCCCCATTTCTGGGATGGATAATAAATAAATGATCACACTCTTGGAATCAAAGTCCCAGCTGTGTTTTAAGTCGCACTTTGTAGTCTAGACTAAAAGGAGACAAATATTTACCTGAGAGTAGCACCATTTTCTAAAGGATTAACAATACAGTTCATATCTGGGGTCTAAGGTTTTAATTAAATTAATAAACCCTGTTTACTCCACAGTATATATGTCTTTGGCTATATGCAAAGCGACTGTGCCCCTATCCCGTCATATGCGGAGCCTTGTGCAAAGGATTCGGCTGCAGTTTGCTGTTTTTTAGCTATGCTTTTTTGGTCACTGCGGTTTTGTTCGCCTGGCATTTTTCATATTCGGCTGGATGTCTCTGTTTCAGGTGTTGGAATAGGTTTGTGGTGCCGCTGCCTTTGACTGCGATGGGCTATACGCAAATGTTGCATCGCAGCAAACCCAGTTCCAAACAAAAGATGATTTTATTCCTTTCTAGGGAACAAACTTACCATTCTCACTGGTATCCATGCTATTGCTTGCTGTTTCGTGTGTGCTTTGAGGTTGTTGTTTGCCATACTGCTGTGTGAAACTAACGCTACGGAAGCTTTGGGGAGCCAAAAATGCGCCATTGCACAAAAACTCAATTTTGTTATTTTTTTTATCGCCCGCAACAAAAAATTTGAATTAATTCATTCAATCGATTTTTCGCCCAGGCCTACTGTCACTGTGAAAAAAAAATGGAAAGGTCTTTATTGACATCTCGTAATCATTCCAACAAGCTGATGCTCATTTTAACTGATTCACTAAAACCTAAAACTCTGGTGACTCAAAGGTGGTCCAGATAAAGGGCAGATCTACCCCAGTAATAACCCTGTCCTCTCAGATCTGGTCCACAGGTCTGTGCCCGGGTTAGAGGATTTTTTTTACAGAGCCAGTGGCTGAACCCAAACACAACGCCTTAAAAAGAATAAAGGCAGGTCTGCGCCAGAGGATTTTTATTTTCTGGGACATTTCCTCTTTTATCCTTCAGTCACAATAACAAAGAGAATGCAAAGTGATGTGTTTATCCCTCATTTATCCCCTTCACATAAAAGTTTCAAAAGAGGAAAACAAATATGATCTCTTTGTAATAATTTAATCTTCACATCATAACACTATTACCCCAAATCTATGTGCATGAATTTAAACACTTCTGTAAAGGACCTCTTTTAATGAGTGTTAAACTAACACAATTACAGCAAATAACAGTAATAAAGCAGTATAAAATGTTCCAGTCACATTGATATTACATGGCAATTTCGAAAATGAAAAATGTTCTCCCTCCTCGAAGTCCAGCGCTGTCAAAGTAGCAAGACTTTTTTAAGGAGCAATCTTCTAAAGGATTATAGAGCTGGGTGTTACAGCTCACTGCTTCCAGGATGTGCTCATTCCAAATTCTGTTTTATTTAAGAAGGTCAGAATACCTTGGAGGGTTTGAATCTGTGGGAATAAAAAGTTTGGCACTGTCCACACAGATTCCAATTCACTTCTTGACCAACTTCGTGTGGGAAAGAGGACTTTGGAAAACTTCAAAAGTCTTTTATTATTATTGTGTGTGATATAAATCCAGAGTGGAGGACGTGCCTTTCAGTGAAAATCTTACTGAGGTCAATCCTCTCACTAGGATTTATAGAGGATTACAAGAAGTTGCACTATTGTTAACGGTGAGCGGGTTGAGGGCGAACATTTGCTCAAATCATCATTTCAAATAGAAGGAGTATATAAAATTAACTTCCTGATTAAAACGCTCCCACTTGTTCAAACTGAACACAGTGTTTGGTCTGAGAAGAGGTAATGGGCTTGTCAAAGAAATCCAATTAAAGCACCTAGATCTGGAGGGTAACATGAGAGACCATTACCATTAAAATGGTACTTCTGAAAGCCGCCGGCTAACATAAAGCTACTAGGAGCTGACAGGGCAGCTTCTAACAGTGTGGCTGACCTGAAGCCAACCTTACCTGACATCTGCTACTTTTAGAAATGCATTACAAGCCACAAGCCATGCTGAGGTAATGTGATCATTTTAAGGTATGGTAAGCTTTGATTTACATCACAATTCAATCAAATGCTATGTCCAAAATTTAAAGACAACACACAACTACTATATTGGCAGTTGGAATTCAGATAAAAAAATAGATAAAAAAAGGCAAAAATAAGAGAAAATATTAGAAACAGATCTTGAAAAGTTGCACAAAAAAGCTATAAGATCAGTGTTTTAGCTCCTCCTGCTGAGGTGTGGGGCCTCATGGGGAATTGTACAGATCTCTGATTGGAAAGGCAAAGTTGACAGAAAATCTGTCCTTAATAAAAACTATTTTTTGTCAATCATTTCCGTTCTCCATTTTCTAAACCCACTTAACCCCGATCTGGGTCATAGGGTGTCTAGTGCCTATCCCAGCTATTGTTGGGCACAGACAGTGGACACACTAGAAAGGTCGCCAGCTCAAAGCAGACCTCAACCTCAACAGACTTATATAAAAAATAAATTAACTGATGAATGTAGTTTTAAAATGCTAAACAATAAAAGATGGGGGTAGTCACCTTCAACTGTACTGCTGCATGTTTTTAGTTCAGTCCAGGCCTGTGAAGGGTTATACAGAAGAGTGGTCAGTTCAAGACACATCTTAAGCCTTAGTCACATTCACTCGTACAGGGGGTTAACCAGTATGGGTGTTGCAGGTTTTAGGTTGTCCGGGTCCTACAGATGGTTGTAGACAAGTAAGGAAGTAATGGAAGCGCTGGCTTGTCTTACATAAAACTACTAGGCCAACCTGGTATCTGCTACTTTTACAAATGCATTACAAGCATTTGTGGCTTGTGCAGCTACCTTAAGGGTCATGAAAATGAAACTCGCGATTGTTGTGCGTGTGGTGTATTGTAAAGTATCTGTACGGCAAATGTTTTTTGGGAGGGGGGGCCTCATTAAAAAAGCTGATACAAGTTTAAACTAAGGATGCAACGATTCATGTTCCCTTCAATTCGGTTCAAACCTCAATTTTTGGGTCATAGTTTTGTTTCGGTTTAATGTATGATTTATATTTTACAAAACAACAAAAACTAAAAATTCAGAAAAATCCTGGATTAACTTGGTAATAAGCAACTAACAATGAAGAAAAACCTTTCTGTTGGAGCCTGATATCATGTGATAAAACAATAAAGGATAAATCCTTCCTAAATTAATCACATGTAAACATATTGGTATGCAGTAGGGATGCAACAATTCACTTTCCCCACAACTCGGTTTAATGGTGTAACATATGGTTCAGGTTTACACCAGGAATTGTAGAAACTAAGTTTTTGTGATAAAAAAAAAAAGTTTAAAAGAATCCTTTGGTTTAAAAACAATGTTTATTCAGAACACTCCCTATATCATGAAACAACAAGGCAAAGAAAACATTTCTCTGCACTATAGGCTATTGCACAACACAACAGACAGACTGTTGCAAATATTGCTCTCTCATGGCTAAAACATGATGTAGTTCTCTTTGAAACATGCTACCAATCAAAAGCCTGGAAAATGGAAAGGCAGCCAAATAAACGTTGGATAAGAAGAGAGCATTTGTTTTTGTCTGAAGGGTTTTCAAAGTAATTTAAGATGAAAACCCATCGCGGCAGCTGCTTCTCGTGTCAGGATGTCACAGATGGCAACTAATTGGGGGCAACCCCTCGAAACACCATGCAGGGATTAAATAGGAAAAAATATAATTAAAAAATGGAACATGTTTAATTGGGTGTTCTGAATGACTTGATAACTTAAAGCTAAGGGTTCAATACAAGTCTGGTACAAA
>CM043711.1:16517302-16612302 GCA_023969325.1 Oryzias curvinotus
CAGACAGTCTTGACAGCTCTGTGTCAGTTATACAGAATCATAAAGGAAAAATGTTCAAAAAAAGGGCTTCTATTTTTTTTCAGCCATTGGCACAATGGGATATTTATCCTAGTGAGAGAGCAGCTAAAAATATGTCTTTAAGCATGAATTTCCAATGCACCTTTTCAGTGTCATATTTTTAGCTAATATAAATCTGTTTTGACAAACAAAACAAAAAATAAGGTCAGGGAAAAAGAATTACCTAGTTATATATTTTTGAAACTGCCCCATTTTTGGGAGTGCTTGAAGAAAATCCCAATTTTCTTTTCTACTACTGTGGATAGACGTCTGGATGGGATGTCAGTGTCAGATCAGTGTGGGGTTTATTAACCCTTTTATGCCGTATGTCGCCAATCCTAATAACACCAATAAATTCAGGACTTCTTTTAATATCACCTTGAACAACAAAAACATCGAAGAATATATTTTGTTATATTTGTAAGTCAACTCAAGTTTATTTACTGTATATGGTATCTTTAAAGGACTGCAGTCAAACGAGGCACTGAACATTAAAAGCTCAAAATGTTAAAAACAACAACTACAACGTTCCAACAACTGAAGGTAAAAACAGTATAAGTAAGTGCCAGAAAAACATAAAAACCCAAGACAAAAGTTAAAACTGTCAAAAACACCAGCAGAGCAGAGTCTCATGCTGTGTCAAAAGCCTTGCTATAAAAACAAGTTTTGAGAAATTAAAAACAAAAAAACGGATAGTGAGGCTGCTAGTGAGGCTGCCCGCTGAATGCTTAGGGATAAAGCGTTCCACAGCTTCAGTCCAAATACTGAAAATGCTCGTTCCCCTCTGAGCTGATTTGAGGCACCGAGAATCAGAGAATCTTTTTTTTTTTTTTTATGACTTAAACTTTATTCGTTTTTAAATACAAAAGTACAATTTTCACAAAGACATAATACAGCACTGAAATGCAGTTCAATGTGGAAAAAACAGAAAACAACAACCCCATAACTTCAAAACTCCCAAGTAAAACAAAAAACAAAACTAAAAATAAAAAATTATATATATAATTAAAAAATTGGAAAAGACATAACAAAAAAGAAACAAACCAGCAAAAGAAAGAAAAAAAAAAAGACACAAATAGATGCCAAATCGGATAGTTAGCCCTTATGCATGGGTAAAAGGATATAACCTTACATAACAGACAATTGAGGTCATTTCTAGTTTCTAGAGCTGGAGATGTCGTTGACCTATGTGTTCAAAATAATGAGACCATTTACTATTGAAGTCATCCATTCTGTTTAGCAATCTATATGATAACCTCTCTAGCGCTGCAAGTTGACCCAGAGAGGTCTGCCAGTGGGTAAAGGATGGAGTCGATGAGCCCTTCCATTCTCTTACTAACAGTTTCCTTCCCAGCATTACCGTTGTTTGGATCCACTGTGAGAGAGGAGATGATACACGACTGAGAACTGAGGGGTCCCCTAGAACATAAAGTCTACTCTGGAAGGGAACGTCTTGACCAACCACCTTCTCCACCTCCTTATGTATGGATGACCAGTAGCTCTGAACTTTGGGGCATTCCCAGAGCATGTGTAGAAGAGTGCCTGTAGCATCCTGACACTTCCAACATGCAGATGTTTTTGATACTCCCACCTTATGCAGCCTGCTGGGTGTCCAGTAAATTCTATGTAGGACCTTAAATTGAACCAATCTTGTTCGTAGTTCCCTTGATAGTTTTTTTAATATTTTTAGTTATCCCATTCCATTCTGCCTCTGTAAAATTAATATTTAAATCAGTTTCCCAGGTTGTCTTGAGGGATAATGTATTGGTGTCAGACATTGACAAAAGCATCCTATAATAAGCTGCAGCTTCATGTCCGCGTCTAAATGCCACTTTGATGTCCTCTAGAATCAGAGAATCTTCATTAAGTCAGACATGAAGGGGTTAGATCAGGGGTCAGCAACGTTTATGACATGACAGTTTAAAAATTCTCTCCAACTGTAATGTGAACTCAAATACAAATAAGTGCAAAACATTTCCATTATATGCAGGTCAAACAGCTTTTTGAGCTTAACTCTACTTCATGTCCTTCTCACTGAAGGTGAAGGAACTAAGCACTACGCCATCATGCAGGCCTGTTGCTGACATTTCAAGAAGCAGCAAACATTTCTACTGAAATTGACTTGGGCTTAGAGGTCTCACAAACTTGCATGAAAACAACAATCCAACAAATAGATTTCTGTTCAGATTTACCTGTCATATAACTCAACAAAATGATAGTAAAAGCTTTCATTTATAGTCAGAGTGGATTATTATTAAAATAAGCTTGAAGCACATCAAAAACCTGTTCCAAAATATTTTTGAAAAACTTCCTAAAAATTCCCTAAAGTTAGGACTCAACTTTTTACATTCCCCACTGCTCAGGCGGTTAAAAAACGGACTTTCTAACATGTTTTGAATCACACCAGCACTGTCTTGTTTTTGTGTCAGCTCTATGTCTAGTCGATGTCATCTCATGCATGTGAAGTGATAAAACAGTCTTGGCACTGAACTGAAAGACCTCTGCTTTCCCAGTGTGACTCTGACCAAGTTTTAAAGTCTTGCAGCTGTCATGGTGTTCCCAAACCTCAGTTCAGGTTTGCTTTAATTTACAGATTTCATTCCAGTAACCAGGAATTCATTTGTGCGGTCCAGATCCAAAACATGCGACATGCTTGGTACAACTTTAGTTTTAAGATTTTACAAAGTGTAGAGAAACAATTAGTAGGTGATGGAAAGGTTTAAAAGTCATATAGCCTTGTTTTTTTCAAGTTTGAAGTATAACACTATTTTTTGCAAATTGCTTTGGTCTATTCTAGTTTTACAGTTTTGAAAATGAAGCAGTAACATTAACACTTGTAAATGGTGTAAACACAGGCACAGGAATTTCAATCTTACATTGGGAATATTTTTAGTAGAACTTTTCTTTACAGGAGTTCAAGCGTTTTTATAAAAGCCATACAATATTTCTTATTTTTAAAATATAAAAGGCATAAAAAGAAATCCTAAACTACAGAGGACAGCTTGATAAAATATTTAGTTCATGTCAATCTGCTTTTTTCATCCCCATCTGTGTTAAAAGCCTGAGAGGGCTGTCACCTGTCATGCTCTGTCGCTGTGAAGCCTCAGCGGGGAGAACAAGTAGGTCGAAATGGTCCACCCAAAGTCCAGATAAATGATGTCTGAGGTTTTAGTGAAAAAGCTTTCAAAAGGACTTCATGTGAGTATCCGCTGTGATGCTTATGTGAAAATCCACTTCAAGCGAAACGAAAAGTAACAAAGCTTCCTTTTTCAATCACAGCTGGAGATAAAAAGTTATTGAGGCTGTCACAAAACACCAGACTTATTGGGAGAAAAGGATCCAGCGTGATTAGGACAATTATTCCCCACAGATTAAACTCATTCTTTTTCTTTTTCAAAGTCAAATAGCTTTTCACCTAAACAGCGTGTCACGTCTTTTGGTGGCGATTGACGCCTTCTATTTTGATCCCAGATAATGAGTGAAAAAGGATTGTTGGGATTCTCAGGGCTGAGATCCATTCAGCTCTCTGGCAGAACCAAAAGCTTTAAAGGCTGTTTATTTTATGGCAGCTTGGATAACAAAATAACACAATAGTTCAAAACAACAAGCCCCAAAAACGAAATGACTGGACAGTCTTCAAATCAAATGAAAAAAAAAACATCTGTAAACATACTTTTAGGGCAATCATAAAGAATAAATTACACAAATTATTTGTTTAAACTACTATTTATAGTTTGTTTATAGTTTGTTTATTGTGCAATTCAAAGATGTCTCCCCGTTTTACTATAGAGGAAGAGGAAAACGCAATTTCAATTTCTATGTATGTCAACATTGTAGATTTTGATTATAAAGTTACTTTGACTTTGACTTTGACTTTGAAATGGCGTAGGGCGTACCTTCTAACACTGGAGATGCAGCTGTTAACACCAACATAACACACGCTCTTTGACATACCGTAAAGCTTCAACTGTTGATGTGATCAACTGCAATCAGCTGATTCCAATGTGGAGAAAAGCAGCTTTTTATATTGGCTTTGCACCGACATGCAACACATTACCAATGTAAAGTGTTGCACTTTACATCGGCAAAGCGGCTTTTTTTGCAACAGAATCAGTTGATTTACGTTGATCGCGTAAACACTTCTCTACTGTAAAGTGTTGAAGGCAATTTTTTGCACTTCAGAATCTGCTGGAATTACATTATGGGCATAAATGGTAGAAGAGCTACAGTAGTCGAAAGAATGTCAACACTGCAGCTAAAGTTCAGGTGTTAAAAGGTTAAGGCCAAAAGTCATTGACAGTCCTATTCAGCCATGTACACACACAGTCACACTCTGCTGCTTCGCATTGGCACCAACCTATGAACACCAGAGGAAGTGTGGGGTTCGGTGTCTTGCCCAAGAATACTTTGACGGAATGGCATGGAAGACTGAACCAAATCTGCTACCTCCACACCCAAATCCACTGCAAGCTCTAAATATTTAGAAAACCTATATAAACTTGAAGTCTACTATGTGCCTTTATTAAAAGGAAGGCGCATTAACTTCCGATTTGGATGGATACATCTGAAACTGTTAGCCTTTTGAAGATTAACCTTCTGTCTCAATCCCAGTCAGCTGATTGCTTAAACCAGTGTTTTTCAACCTTTTTTGAGCCACGGCACACTTTAGCCTTGACAAAAATCCCGCGGCACACCAGCATCCCAAAAAAAAAAAAAAAAAAAGCAAAAACTCAGTCTGCATTGATCGACAGCCCCCCCCCCCCGCCCCCCGGAATCTCACGGGCATTTTCATGATAATTGTGGCAGAAAAAGCTGGAAGTTGCAGCTGTTTTTCTAAAAGCTGTATTAAAAGTTAAGTTAAAAGATTCAAAAACTGTTTGATGTGTGTTCCTTGTTTAAAGACGTTAAGAGGAGAGGCTAATTGAGCGCTAAGACAGTCGTTCTAACCCAATGCATCATGGGAGATGTAGTGCCGTAAATCCGCCGACCGCAGAAAGACTAGCGTCTCTGAGCTTCATTGTTTTGTTCACTTGTTCCACGGTCTGATACCGGATTCTGTAGAAAGCTACACCGCTAAAGACGAGCTTTAGCTGGTATTTTTGTTAGAACTGAGCGACTTTTTGAGCTAAAATGGAACAAGGAAGTGCAGACTTTAACCACTTCTGATTGGTCAGACTGATGACATGTGATTCAGCCTTCAAGAATGATTGGTGGAGACAGTTAAAGGGGCGGCACTTTTCTGCAAACAGGTATAGCTGCAGCTAAATCGCGGTACCGTGATTCTGATCCAAATGTCTTTAATAGAATCAAATAAACACAAAGAAAATATAATTTTATGATCTTTCATATTCCTAACTACTCAGTGTTTTATCAGGGGCCTGTTTGGATGAACAAAGAGCTGATTTCCTGGAGATGGGAAATGTTTTTACATCAGTTAATGAGGGCAATTTCCCACGGCACACTTGACCATCTCCCACGGCACACTGGTTGAAAAACACTGGCTTAAACTATGCAGCACCTTCTATCATCAAGAATTTTTAACAGTATTAAACCGAAAATCTTTGTGACAGGTGTCTTTTGCTATGTTTTGTTACATTAAACTGAAAAATAGAAGCGTAGACAGTATTTTTATTTTTTTTGCACTGCATGTGTATTTAAAAAAAGAAAAAGAAAATGTGGCTCATATTTTTGTTTGTGGAGAAAAAAAGACATGAAGTGACCTTTTAACCCCTTCAGAAAACTCTCTAATAGATCTCTGTGAAACCAAATTCTTATTTTCTCTGTTTCTTCAAGGCACTTACAAATACATAGAAAAACAATCTTAAAAAAAGCAAAAATTGTTTTTTTTCCGCAGATGCCTTTTAGTAGTAACTTTTTCTTCTCAAACATGCAACAGAAATTATTTTTTTTAACATTCTGTAAAAAGTTCCAAAGTTTAAAAAAAAAAAAAAAAGAAATACAGCACCAGCTTCTGCAAAACACTTTGTTTTCATCTTTATTTTTTTAAAGATTCTAAATAAATGTCAGTTTCAGTATTAGATGGGAACATAACAAACCTCATCCACTGTTCTAGACATACTTTAAACAAAAAGGACTGGGCTCTATCGGCTCTATTTTGGTTCTTGTTTTTGATCTAAAATAACATCATAGAGGACCTTAGATTGTAAAAGGGTATTCAGCTCTCCGATGCTAACAGTTAGACCAACTGAGGCATTAAAGGAGGTCCTCCATTAAGCCTTTTACAAAAAGAGCACACAATGGCAGGCAGGCCTGGATAGGACATGAGTTTATGTGGGCTTTTAGAGGCCTCCTGACCAACAGGAACATCAAATTGGTTGGCTGCTAATAGCAAGGGGACAGAGCCACACAAAGGTCAGTTGGGGACAACGTCTCTTTCTTTCCACTAAAACAAAACTGCCACCACATTGTGGCAGATTAATTAGTGACCCTTAATAGCTAATTGGAGAAACATACACAACATGTGTTGCTACAGTGCAACCATGATCTCTGTATTGACTCAACAAACTGCTGATCAATATTCATTGTTTTTGTTTAATGATTGAAAAAAACATAATTTGCTGTCATTTACTAATGTCTTATCAACCAGAGACTTCCTTTTTGACTTTTTAGGTGAATTAGGAATTAGTACCAGCCTTAATGAGAGTCATCTCTGTTAGCAAATTCGTATATTGTCATAATCAACAGTGCTCTGTAGTTCCACTTGCAGTATAAGGATTGAAAATGACAATGGCTGTGAGGCCAGCAAGGGGTTTATCATAAGTGATGAATAATTTCTCTGTGAGGAAAGTGCATTACAAAAGATACAGATTTGATATCACTTCTGGTTTCTCCAGCAGAGGATGCTCCAGCTAATTCAGGTGAAGAGGAGACTCTCTGGTTAGATTCGGATGAAATCTCAGCTCCCTTCTCCAAAACTGAATGTTGTTCTTTTACTGCACATACTCAGACAGTGAGCAAAAATCAAAATATAAAATAAATAACACAGTTTCTTGCTCATCTCTATGCGTTTGGGTTAAAAGATGCTCTAAAAATTGCCTTCCAAAAAAACATTTGGAATCACTGCACGTAACTCTATGAAGGAATAGAAAGAGCACAGCTGGATGATCAGGGATACGACAAGCATGTCTGAATCTGATTTGGGTGGGAGAGTGAGTAAGTGCATATATTGTCAATTAGCACAACAGCCTCTTCATGTGATTGCACAAGGACCCTCAAACAGCAATTCAGCAGCCTTCAAGCACCTATCTGCGCCTGAGAGTGTCCCGCTGCATCACATCACCAGTCCTGCAGGATGTAAATTGGGAATCCCCAAACACTGATCAGCGGACCTCTGACAAATTAAAAACTTCTAAAAACTTTATTCAGATTCCAATTAACCAAATGTGGAATGGGTGAAGGAACACCAAACTAGAACATGGTGAATAAAATTCCCAAACTCCACGTACATTCCAACAGAGAAACTCAAAGAAATATGTAAAATGTTGTGATTTTTTGTCTAAATTGCTTTTTCTTACAATCCAAGTAGGGGAAAAAGTTTTTCAATTTCTATTAAACAATAATTACCTGCATTATTTAAAGAATACTGAACAACAGTTTTTCTGTTTTTCTTTGTCTGACTGGCATATTGTCTTTTAGTCAGTTCTGTTTTTTATGATAAAAAATCCTTGTTATAAACAAACCATAGCCAATGTGAAGCTCACATCTAGAAAACACATCTCAATTCTTAGCCAAGCCCAGTTAAAAAGTAGATTAAACACCACAATTTTCTATTATCTGTCCTGTCCTGTTATGATCTTGATATAACCTTTAATAAAAGTGAACACTAGCTAAACACAAAAAATGGTAAATTGTAAGTGAATTATGGTAGGTTAAATTAGCCAGAGAGTCACTTTTATTTAGTATTTTATACATCAGAATCATCAAAAATAGTAGTTATCAGTGGTTTTGTGGCATTGCTGATATCACTATTAATTTGATGCATGAGACTGGCTTTAGCCCTGAGATTTTTACTGTTTATTGGATTATTTATGTATTTAGTTTTTCAAAGAAAATGGCTCTAAAGCCACAGAATCCTCCAGTACTGTTGTTCTATGGAGCCTTGACAATAGTTCGACACAGATCAGCAGATGTAAGCAGACAATTGTCAGATTTTTGGTTTTTATTTCCCTATTTGTTTGAAAAAACACAAATAATCCCAAATCCCTGTGATTTGTCTGCCTGCCAGAAGAGATGAACAAACACTTTTTTATGGATCAATAAGTTATAAATAATAATAATATAGAGACCCTTATTATTTTTTACCCCAAAACTATTTACAGCATATTTCTTGGTTGCTTTAGGCCTATCTATGTCATTAATATTTGGTCCAAAATTCCAAAAGGATGCAATCTCTTCTTATGTATAAACCTCTGCTTTCTTGGGGCAGTGCGGTTTGGCTACACAAAACAAGGCTCTCCAATTATCTGAAAATGAATCATTAACACAAATTGTAAAACCATTACATTTAAGGCAAGGCAAGTTTGTTTGTATAGCACAATTCGCACACAAAGTAATTCAAGGTGCTTCACAAAACAGAAAAATGCATTCAAATCACAATACATCATAGAAATAATCAACGTAAAATTTACTCTAAAAGAAAAGATAAAATTAGAAAATTGGTTTAAAAATAAAGGAAGGAAAGGACAGAAAAGTGCAGATAGGACCTTTAATGGGTTAAAGGAAGGAATCAGCAACACAAACCCCAGGAAAATACTGTCTAATCATGGTTCTCTAAATAATAATAAATATTTCCATATTTAGACGAGTATTTTCAAGCTCTACAGCCATTAATAGGGCATAACATCTAGCATACATTAAATGCAGTGTAAATTTGCTGTTATTTTAACATTCATTTGCACCAACACTAAACAGACGTAGCTGTGACCAGATTCTCAGTATCAGTGTTTGCTAATCTGTCTCATGGTCAGTTGTTTTCATGCTCGTCACATAGTGCTAATCTAAGTTACCCAGTTTCTTAATTGCTTTTTCTGGGAATCATTCCAAATTAACACCAGGAAAATCAGTATCTCTGAAACCACAAATAAGGAAGGGAGATTGGAATGATTTATTGACCAATAAATATCTAATTTTCCAAAGAAGGCAGCCCATTAATTAATGGGAAATTACTGTGCTTAAATTAAAATTAAAATTAAACTATGTTTAAATTGTTAGCTTTCATGCAAACATTGTACAGGTTGGCAACAGGGTGACTTCCAACTCCTCCACATGAACAAGAGGGTGACGAAGGAAAATCTGATTTGCAAATATATGAGCCTGCCCAGGGCTAATGGGATGAATGATTTCTGAGATGAGTGTGTAATGTTGACTTTTTATAACCCAAAGGCTTTGACACATCACCCTGAGATGAGACAAAAAAGATGCAGTCGTGACAGCTTGTGCAACCTGAAGAAAATGTATTACAGCAACAGCTACTGGTGGTGAAGAATCCAAAATGCAGCAGAACAGGCTGAATGATAGGAACAAAAACTTTGATAAATAAACTTATAAGTATGAAACAAAGGGCGAAACAAAAGGGTGACAATGCAGATGACCTGACCAACGGCTATGTTTGAATTCAATGATGGACTATCCAGTGCTGAATTCAGACACATGGTCACTATTTTTTTAAATAGTTAAAACTAAAAAGAAAAAACTTTACAAAGACAATTTATGAAGCTACTGTGTTCTGATGAAGAAAACTTGGATTATTACTAAAAAATAGATAAGGATACTTACATTTATAGGTTATCTACCTCACGTGACTTGTTTTTCAAATGACAAATCACTAAAACTCTAGTGAGCATCGATGCACTGTGGTTTTTTTGCATAGACTTCTGAGAAATTTCCAGGGCATTAGAAATGCTGGACACCCCAACAGAACGGCAAACACCCTATTTGGTGCACTAACCAGAAAGTAGGGAGAGTGAATTTGAAAGGACACATAAGATAGTGAAATACACTAAGGATCATTAGCTTAAATCAAGGCAGCAGTTTGTGCAAGGACTTGGTGTGACAGAAGGAACACACATAAAATGTAAAAACACGACATCACAAGAACACTAACAAAAGGCCAAACTCCTCACAGCGGGTGTACATCCTAAATTGGCATTGTTGTACGTTGATGTCGCCATGCATCCATAAAAATGGATGCTCTTCTAGTTACAGCAAAGGATTCTGATTCAAGCCTTTGCTGAGTGAACAGTGACAATGTGTTTTACAGATCGCCTAGAGAAAGGACGAGATTAGCTTTGATCTTGCACGCACACACATATAGAGCAAAGGAGACACACTGTGTCTTGTCTTTCATCTGTTTTCACTGTTTGATTCCATCTGTCAACTCCTCAGACTTAATGCACCTCAGGGTCTGTGCTTCATCATCACAGGAGTGTGTGTGTGTATGTAAGCTATGGGAGGAAAAAAAAACAGAAATGTTCTGGTTTTCTTGAAGGTTTTGGACAAAAGCAGTCAAGGTGATTTCAATTTGATTTGTCATAAATCGTCAAACATTAACCTAACACGACACAAGACAGAGACTACAACCACTGGCCAGACACCTCATGCATCCAAAGCAACATCCAACAAGATGTTCTGTTTTTTAGGGCCCTTTGTTTTTTTTGTTTTTTTTTTTACTTCAATACTTTTGGTTTCACAGCATTTTCATGATGTGGAACAGAACACCAATTTATTATTTGTTTAACTGAAACCGAAAGACCAATCCAGACACCCTCCATTGCGTTTGTTTTCTGACACTGGTAAACTCTGCCTGCTGTATTACAGTTATTCACTATTATTCTTTCCATCAAATATTGTCTGGCATTTAAAAGGAAAAAAAATCCCCAAAAAGATTTTACTTGTGGCAGCACAGCAAAAATTAATGTGTTTAATACCAGACACAGCCTAGTTAAGTCATTTTTGAACCAACAAAAACAAAATTTGGTCAGAATCAATTAACTATTGAGTAACTTTTATAAAGGTTTTTCATTAATACAGTTTACCGGGTATTCTATATTTTTTACTTATCACCACATTACCTACAAGATTTTCTTTAAACAAAAAAGTGAAAGCTTTTAAACCGAGGTTTATAAAAGCACTTCAGCTGAATAAAATGTTGATACTATAATTCAGTTTCATTTTTTTGCTTCTGTGCTTGTTGTGGTTTATCTCCTATTTATTTTGTAAAACAACAACACCAGTTAAGTTTAAGTTAAGTTATGTAAACAGTATATTTCAAAATATTGTAAAATTTACACTTAATGTATGACATCATTAGTAACCAATGTGCGCTTAAAAACATACATTTGTGACTTATAGAAACCTTCACAGTTTTCCATGTAAGAGCCTTATCTTATCCCCTTGCATGTGCTATCAAATTTGAAAACATTTTAATGTCTTTTTGCTTAGAGGAACGGATTTCTTGAGGTAAATTTAAATGAGAAAATGAACTGCATGGAACCTGGTAAAATCTCAAATAATACTGTTATAGTCATGCACAAATTCTACAACGGTCTCTTGCAAATCAAATGTAATCAAACTTTCTCAATAAAGCACTTTCATACCCTGGGTGACACAAAGTTCTTCACAGAAAAAAAAAAATTGTTCAAACCTAAAAACCAAAGTTTTTATAGTTGTTATAAATAATCGCATAAAAAATATCAACCATGGATAAAACAATACAAGATAAGAAGGACATCAATGGCTGAACTTGTTGTAAGTTTTGGTTTTAACTTGAGAAATACTTTTGAATGAAAGACAAATTTAGCATCCTCAACTCTATGGCAATGCTAGGCAGGTCGTCAACCTTGTTTGTTCTGCTGATTTGTCCATTTTTAGAAAGTCTGGAGTTTAAGCTAGTGATTTATCAATAACAAAAACAAGGAAGACACAAACTGAATCAGGTATGGCTCCATAGTAACCTTGTCTTCTATTATCCCCTTTTAAAAGTGAAGATTTTCAAGTATCCTTTTCTCGCTGTGACAAGATTTATCTATATTAAATTGTATTTTTTAGTCAGGGACCTTGGCTTTTCAAACAAAGTTTGAAAGCACAAATAGAATAGAATAGAATAGAATAGAATAGAATAGAATAGAATAGAATAGAATGCCTTTATTGTCACTGTGCACATGTACAATTTGCATTCTACACATATACAATGAAATGAAAAAATACAATAAAATTAATAATACAATGAAATGAAAATGTTTATCATGAAAGAGACTAGTCAAGTCTCAATGTAGAAGGCCAAGAAGCCTATATTTCCTTAAGATTGAAAGAAAATTCATTATTAAAAGCTAAAAGCTATTATAAAAGCTAAACATACACTGAATGAATTTATATATTAAGTAGGTCAAAGGGTTAACAACTTGCCCTTTAAAGCAGCAGATTGATGCTTTGGGATGCTGTTAAAAGTATTATTAGGAATTTTAAACCATAGAACGTTGAGTTTGTTTTTTCATGCTCAATGAACAATCACAACATGCTGGATGCAGATCTGAAAAGTGGAGGAGGATCTGGCAACAGTTCCTCTTCTTCGATGCATTGGTACGTAAACAGACACCTCCACACACGCACTGATGAACCTGAATGGTGGAAAAGAAGCCGTGATAAATGGCAGATGAGTGCTGACAGCTCCTGGTGTCTTCATCTTGAAACAAATGTTATCAAATAAAAAGTGTGCAGAGGCAATAGTTTTAAAGGCTGTTTAACATACTATGAAACTTTGCTCTTTAGCTAGAAAGCTGGTGAGTCCTATAAGCACATCCATAAGGCAGGTTAAAGTGGGTGATATCATTAGTGACACACTGTGAATCAGCCTACAATGGAGTAATCCGTGCTGCACCATGGCTGCCCTGAATTAATTTTCATAAAAACTCTAATATGTTTTTTATATATATATATATGACCTTGTCAATCAATCTCCTTGGTGTGTATCTCTGGTACAAATGTGTTCTGTTTGTCATATTTACATAAATCTTCAATCGTGATCAGATTGAAGTTTTTGTCCTAAAATACTGGACTTATTTTCTATGAAGGTGTGAACTTTGAGAGTTTAAACAAAGAGAAAATGTTGTCTGTCTGAAAAAAGTGCAGAAACTGCAAAGTTTTATAACCTCAACACATCAATAAATCTTCTTCACGGAATTCACCAATCGCACCTCATTTTTAGTACGCAACTCCCGTAGTACACAAGGGAACACTATATTTAAATAAAACCCTGTAAGGCCTGAATTTTGAATGTTTTTTTTTCTATAAGTTTAATTTCTATCAATACAGCAAATCTTAGAGAAAGTTACTTTGAATTTAGAGAAAGAACTTGCATTCCAAATGCATTCCAAACAAGCTAATGTTTTCAAAGGCTAAAGCAGATGCCTCATAAACAGAAGAAAATAATTACCACAGTTTTTACTGTTTCATTAAAACAGTGTCTTTGTGAATGGCACATTTATCATTTATCACATTTAATGCTTTTGAAAATAACTTCTTCCTTTTTTGCCAAATTTTGATTGTTCATTACAGTGCAAAAGTACCTAACAAAAAGTGATATTTACACGTGCATTAAGTAAAATTTAATTTTTCTACTTTCTGTCTTCATAATGAATTAAATGTAGAAAAAAAAGCTTAATTTGGTCACATTTTTTCTTTGACATTTTTTTTTTGACATTTTTTCACATGTTGCATCTGGGAACTGACAATGCATTTTACAAAAAGACAAATCTGTTAATAGTTTTGATATATGAAAAATATAAATACAAAGCATTTTAAAAGTCCTGGTTTTTTTTTTTTTTTTGGTTTTTTAATATTATGACAGTGTTAAAGTGTAAATAATTAAATTTCAGTTTAGCCTCTCAAATAACTTTATTTTTTTGTTTTACTACTTAAAAAAGTCAAAAAGGTGTTTAACCTTCTTCCTAATATTAAGGTTCTACTATATTTAGGAAATGTCTTTGTGTCTTTCTACATTGTTTCAATAACTTCAAAGCAAAAATACCTTAGTTTTGCGTTCAATTCTATGTGAATTTTTCTTTCAGATTCAGTAAAAATGTAACTTTTACTGTAGGTAATACTACAATTCCATAAAAATAACCTCAGAGGACTTTAGACGGATCCTATATACACATATGACTCCAACATTTCACAGTGTGGAGAGGAGAGGACTTAAAGGTGACTGGGTGTTCAAACAAATTTCAAATATGAGAATGTGTGATGCTGTGAAATAATTGTTTCTGATGGTAATCAATACTAGCTTTTTGTCAATCGACATGATGTGTGCTAATGTTTACTGAAGTTATGTAAAACTATAAATTTTCTTTACTTGATCAGCAATCTGTAGCAATGATTTTAGATGAATGTGATGTCATGTATTCTGATGATAATCTAAGAGTTTTACATATATGTTACATGAAGTGTGATCCACATTGATTATTTACCATAATGATTTAATTATATAGAATGTTTTCTGGGGAGTCAATAAGCACTCCATTTTGTTACATGATAAATCATCTGCACTTGATCTAATATGAAAATTAAGTAAACATTTATATAAAATAAAATACCACAATAAAGGTGGGGTTATATAACTTCACTTTTTCCCACTCCCTTTCAAGCAACAAATCAAATTCTACTTGACTATAATTGATAATCCTTAAATTGAATTAATCTAATGTAACGTGTGTGTGTTGTATGTAATACTGCGAAAAAGTCTATCTAAGATTATGAGTAATTAAATTTTCAATAAGACGTAGAATCTTTTTTCATCTTCCTTATTTTTCTTTATTTTCTAATCAGTGCATTACTTTGTATTAGACGTGGGTTTGATAGATCTGTGTTTTGTAATTTGTTTATTGTAGTACATGAATTCCATTTTTTTCTACGCTTAAAATAAACCAAGAAATCAAATCAAATCAAATAAATTACAATTACTTCATTTTTTATACAAATCCTGGTAACTTCCATGTTTAAAGTCTGATCATATGTGTTTGGTAAATAATCACTCGGCACAGTTTGCTTGTAGAAAACCAGTGCAGCCGCCGCGTTACCCACTGTCAGTCTTTGTCCCTTGTGTGCTGTGTACTGTATCTACTGAATGTTTACTTCCTCAAACTGCTTATTAGGATCCTTTATAATTACATAACACGCCGCAAACAGAATGCAATTAGCTCAATAAGTGTGGACAAAGTCTTTGATGTTATTAAATAAAAAAAAGAAAGTATAAGGGAGATGCTCACAAGTGAAGCCCAGTTGCCATGGCAGGGTTGACGCAAAAATAGGACCATCCACACTCCCTTCACACATACACACACACAGTGGTTAGCTATTTTAAGCTGCTCTGGGCTGTAATTTGAGTGCTCCATTTTTAACTATTGTTTTTCAGAGTGCAGTTAAGGGAAGAGAGAGCTGGAACACAGGCATGCTTGGCTGGAGGTGGGGAGTTAAGACTAACAGGTGAGGGTATTATGGAGGCACAGACTGCAGTGCCAGCAGGCAGGTCAAGAGAGCCACTTGTTATACTGTAAGCCTCTGACCTTCTAACACATTTTTGGTTTGCCACCACAGCAAGGGTCTTTGGATAGACAGCACGTGTCTCATAGTGCTTGTCCAATTCTACTGTTGTATTTTCTCCACTATGAGATGCACTGAATTTTAAGAAAGAAAAAAAGAAAAAACATAGTTCAACACCGCTACACGTTAGCGTATTCACAGTAGCTGTAACTCCTAATCTTGTTTCCACACATGAAAAAAAAACAAAAAACAAACTGCTAAAACAAATGTTACTGCACTTCGCTAACTCCCAACCTTGTTAGTAACACGTAAAATAACACATTCAGAACACCGCTACACCTTAGCTGTGTTAGCATATACTCAATGACACTTAACCTTGTTTGCAGTATACTATCAATCCTTATACATATAACGCTCCGGTTTATAAAGCGCACTGCCATTTTTGGGAAAAAAATCCAGACTTTTGGGTGCGCCTTAAACTGTGAAAATTAGGATACCTCATGAGATTTTATTCAATTCAATTCAATTTTATTTATATAGCCCAATATCACAACAATAGTCGCCTCAGTGGGCTTCAGACCGGTAATTGTATAATAAGCATAAAGTCCATCATAAAATCCAATAGCTGATTGCCTAACCTAACTAAAAAGGTTAAGATAAACTGGGCATCCCTGCCCTTAGACCCTCCTTCTCAGGTAAGGAAATACTTTTTCTGTGATTTGCTCATTTACAAAACAAATTCAGTCACTGTTTATTGATACATTGGAGTTAACCCACCAATGGGTTAACCCACATTCATTCATCTTCTAATCCATTTGTTCCTGGGGCAGCTGGAGCCTATCCCAGCTACTTGCGGGCAAAGGCAGAGGACACCCTAGACAGGTCGCCATTCTGTCGCAGGGCAATCACACACACATGCACACTCACACTCTAGGGACAATGCTAAATTGTCCCACGCAAGCAGTTGTCTAGTGCTTGAACCGGGGGCCTTCTTGCTGCAAGGCAAGAGCGCTAACCACTGCTCCACCGTGCAGCCCACTCACCAGGACACTTGAGCTTTATGTGACATGAAAAAACACAGTTTGCAGTTACTTCTCCAAATATATCACCTTATAGTCATGAGTGGGGTTAAGACATGCCAGCACTAGACAACTGCTTGCACGGATTCCGTGTAATTTGAGAAGTTGGAACTTAGGTCTATACTTGGACAGAGATTTCAGACATCAATTAGTTTTGGGAATAGCAGAAATGCAGAGATTATTACCAGGATAAATTTGAGAGGAGACAGACACCTGTGCCAAGCTGTTCATTGTAAAAGGTGTCAGTCAGCTGTCCTCCGCAATCTGGTTAAAGTCACAGCAGCTTAATAGTGAACACCTGCATGATGCTGATGGGTTTCCCATGGTTTATTATGCTGTAATAAAAGAAAATCTCAGGTTTACTTAAAATAGATAGCACAATTAGAACACCAGTAGAAAAACCAAAGTATTATTGAGAAAAAGTGTTTGGAAAAGTTCTTGAACATTTGGAAAAGAAAAGGAAAAGAAAAATACGGCTAATGGGTATGGAAGCATTTGTGTAGCATAATTCAAAATAAAAGTCATTACCAGAAATGCTTTTTCATTTTCAGAATGAAGCTGCATTTGTTGACTCAAAATTAAAATGAAATAGCAATCCGCCAAACCGCTTTTTCTATTTCTTTTTCTTTTTCAACACTGCTTGTTCTGTCACTTAATTAAAATGATAAAGAAAATGGTATTTAACATTTTATTATCAAAAAGTTCTCTGGTAAATGTGTAGCAAAAGTCATTTAGAAAATGTCTAATTTGACAATTAAAATGGATTAACAGAAATGCTTTTTCATTTTCAAAATGAAAAAGCATTTCTGACTCAAAATTAAAGTGAAAAAGCAATCCTTCAAAATGCTTTTTGTTTCCTATGTAAAAACTGCTTTTTTTGTTATATAATAAAAGGGAAAATGCAAAAAGGGGATTGCATTTGCGTTTTCACATCCACCTTGCACCCCGCCTCCCCCCTGGAAATGCCGAGTGGGATTGAGTTGTACAACACCTTTTGTCGGGTGGATGTGAGGACGCAAATACAATCCCCTCTTTGCATTTTCCCTTTAATTATGAGTCAACAAATGCAGCTTCTTTCTGAAAATGAAAATGCATTTCTGGTTTTGACTTTCATTTTTAGTTTTGCTACACAAATGCTTCCATAAATGGTAGTGTGCATACTTTGAATTACCAAAAAATTCAATCAATTCAATGAGTTCACTGAGTTATCATAAATAATGAAAAATGCCACTACAAGTCTTGGGTGGCTAATTTTTACCCCTCTATGGATTCTAACTGTAATCACATGTAAAAAAAAGTGTGACAATGTAGATCATAAAAAAACTAGGTACATAGTCTGAACATGATGAACTGGTTGTTTAATGAAAAATAATTGTATTCAGCTTCACACTTAATTAATAAAATGTGCCACAAATTCAGGTGATGAACCAAGTCCCTCCCTACGGACCCAGTGGAGTGCACATGGAGATGTCACTTCCCCTGCTGGTGCACAATCTGTGCAACAGTCCTTTCCTCCATATTAATAGGACCCTCATTGGAATATGAGAGAAGATTCTGTTGATAACAGTGGGGAAAACTGTATTTTTGTAAGAAATGTGGCACTTGTACATCTGTGGAAAATAGCTTTGAAAGTCCAAAAGACTCACTCAGAAAAAAAATCCTGTTTTTGTTTGTTTTTAACATGTTTTTGTGGTATTCTTCTCATGACGGAAGAGATGTATAGAGAAACTTAAGCTTAAAAATTTATTTCTGCGTATTTCTTTATTTAAATTGGGGTGAATCAGGAGCAGATAATGTGTCTGTGGAAAATTGCTTAAAATTTAGACGTAGAAGCTACACTTAGTGGGCCACTAGCCTCTGCTTTATTCAGAGTACAACAAACAAACAAACAAAGTACGTCTTTGTTTTTCTCATCCGAGCTGGCATCTGGCTCTAAACTGTACGGCTGGATAGCTCAAACATTGCTCTCCATTTTTGCTACAGCTGTACTGTCTGGTTGGGGATGTAAGCTAGCAGGAGAGAGTGTACACAGATGGATGATGGGAAGAGGCGAAGGACTCCGCACCAAAAGTCCTGTCTACAACTCACAGGCAAATTTCTGAAGAGCTACTGCTGATCTGCAGAAACAATGTATTACAAAAGGACCCAGGCTTTTTGATTTGGACTAAAAATAGAATAATCCTAAATAAAAAAATATATGGAAAAACTTTTACAACAGATCGAAAGATGGTTGAGTGGGACTTCAAGAAATAATTTAGCATCTACAGTTTTCCTTTTCTAATTTTTCTTTGTAATGCAAAAAAACAGGCATAGGAAATCTTTGTGACAGACCCTCACAAATGTCTACTTAGCTCAGAGTCAAGTTGGATAATGACCTACTCAGCTGCAAAGTACAGTATGTGACATGATGCATCTGCAGCTTATATCTTTGTTAACACACTGGGCATGTCAGGGCTTAAAATTAATTGAGACACTCCAGACCTTTCTGGTTGATACATCTACGTTATCCCTGAGGCAGGAAACACAAGAGTTGTCAAAACTTTAGAATCAACAGTCATTTTAATGCCAGCTTTGGCTTTACAACACCAGAGCCCACTGTAAGAGGACGTTTAACTAACCGCTAATTTTGAAAAATGTCTCTATGCGCCAGCATCCCTCTGGAGCATTGGGCTAATATTTTTAAGCACAGCAGCGATCACAACAGCAGAAGATGGAGAAAAACGTAAGGAAAACGAGCAGCTGCTAATGGAAAGGCAATACACTTACTACCAGAAGTGACGCAAAAACTTTACTTTGCTAAACATTGTTGTAATTTTTATTGCCGTAATACAATTCAAAAAATGCTTTCGGACTGTTTTATGTAAGTATAATGTCCACATAAAGAAAACAGTAATAAATCATACACAAGTGGTTTTATATCACGCCCCTTGCTGTTAGAAGCCGTGTCTCCACTTTCGTCGTTGTATTTCTGGATTCATTCATTTGTACCTAGATTGTTTTTGTGATTTGGTATTTAATCATTTGCACCTCAGAAAAAACAGTACAAAACAGACCCCCCCCATCCTGCGCACGCATCCAGAAGGTAACTTGTGTGGCCATCCTACAGGCATCTTGTGGCACTTACGTGCACGTCCCGCTCATAAAGCACTTG
Organism: Oryzias curvinotus; assembly: GCA_023969325.1. NCBI lineage: Eukaryota > Metazoa > Chordata > Actinopteri > Beloniformes > Adrianichthyidae > Oryzias > Oryzias curvinotus. The sequence continues at coordinate 16,537,145 of CM043711.1, forward strand.
CGCGCGCTCAGGAAATCAGTGCCAAAAATCTGCAGCGTTTGTTTAACCCATGTGACTAAGCATGCAACTACGGTTTTAAGGAACAGTGTTTAATGCACTGCTGTCTCCGGTAGGCGAGCCCGTTACAATAATAAAAACCATTTTCTGTGTCTCTACATTATGTTAACAACATTCTCAAAATGAAACAAATGTTTTAAAAATGGGTTATTGAAGTGAGTAAATAATAATTATAACTTATTACACTCATACTCAAATACATAACAGGAAAAAGTGAAATCAAAGTAGATGAACTCTTGTAGATGTTGAACTTACTGATGCAACTCAGTAGTGGAACCGTGTAAACAAAGAATCCAACCTAATGTAATTGACTAATCAATCACTACAGTCTCTGCAGGCCTAAGTTATGAATCCCACGAGTATTGCTTCGTTCTCAACAAATTCATAAAAATAAAAAAAATTAAACTAGAAAAAAATAACTTTAAGTGTATTGCGGCGTGAGAAATAGAGGTGTGGCGTAAGCGATGAATGAAATGCGTGAGTCTCATGGCCAATGCGTGAGAGTTGGCAGCCCTGCTTTTAACCCACCAGAACGAGAGAAAACCATGGGATTTTTCCTTTGTGGCACCTACCCATTTTTGAAACTTTATTGTTTCTATGGTTGTTTTTCTAAACTCTGCAAAGACTTTTACATTTATTACAATATTTTTTGTTTTATTATTGTGTTAAAAATAACTTATGAATGCCTTTTTGATTACTGCTTTAAATTGCCTCATTTAAGTTAATATTTAGAAAATGTCCTATAGCAAAATTTTGAAGCTGTTAATTACAAATAGCCAAGAGACAAACAGCAAACAGCTGATCATGACCTACAGAAATGGATACAGTAAAATGCATTTATAGGATCAACTAATCTCAAAAGCTTCTCTGGAGGCAGCAAAGTTTAGCCAAAGCACATTCCCATTAATAACAATAGTTGCATCTTAAAACACAAGCGGCAGTTGTTAGTGTTGCTGAAGAAAACCCTTCTAGTGTGAGAATTCTTCCACCGTTCATCTTCAATCCCAGGGCTTTTATAAAAAAGAAAAACCTTCTGTCTTTCTTCTCTTTATCAGAAATTGAGAATGTCTCCATAGCAACTACTCCGCTGTTTGCCAGCTGTCCAAAGCGAGATAACGTGACATGCTGAGCTGAGAGGCCGATGCAGGTGTGGTAAATTTCCCTTGTGATCCAACAGATATAGTGTAAAAGTTGTGTGTCCAATGTGTGTGTTTGTCGAGGTTAAATAACCTAAACTGTGACATGAAACCAGCTTAGTGAACTTAATGAAGGTAAAGTTATTTATATGAAAAGCATCTTTTCGAAAAAAAAAAATGCTTTGGAGCATTCAAACTTTGAGTCAATATACAAAAGACAATCCTAAACATAGTTGACCGTGTGTACAAAATTGTCTGATAAACTGTACAATACCAGGCCTCCAGTTGGTCGGTGCCTTTACTGATTAGAGAAAAGTTCACATAAAATGACAACACTTATTCAAATGTCATCTCCTGAGAGAAGTATCAAGCTGAAGTCAACAGTACATGTAGCAGGTTTACCAAGGTTTGCACTGTCATAAAGAATACTGTGACTATGTAAAAGTTGCAATAAACAAAATGCAAATATTGTCCCTCAAGCATGTCCCTTCTGAGTCTGGCAAGTTATTATGTTCCCATTGGGTAGAAAGGATTGTCATTGTGGAGCTTTTTTTTGTTAATAAAGTTCATTAGTTTCCTGTGAAGTCTGCCATAATCAACTCATAATAAACTTGAATGTGTAATAACCACACAAGAAAAAATCCCAGAAAACTTCAATCTAAAAACAGAACATTTTCTTTCCCTTTTTCAAAGTTATATTTATTTAACTGTCCATTTCTTCATACATATACATTTTATTTTTTGTCATGCTTCTCGCGTATTTGTTAGAGTTCTCTTGATGATCATTTAGAAAAGCATAAAAATTGTTTGAATGCAAGAAAACAAACTTTACCTTTTAAAGAGGGTTAGCATTTGATCCCCCCTCACATTAATAATCTCCTTGTAATACAAACTACAATCATTAATGAGGTGCTTCCCTTACTGTACAGCCTAAATCTGATCTGCAGCTTGTTACAGTGCTCCTTCACCCTTCACTTTCTAGACTTTACTTTGTTCAGTTGTTTGTGGAATCTTCAAACCAGCATCTGCCTCCATCTGTTTTCTCTGCCATTCATTCTGTTCAGGGTCTTGTGTGGACAATTAGCCTTGGACTGCTCGACTTTCCTTGTCTGAGCCACATAGACCCACCTGAATTAAGCAGCCATGACTCTAGTGGACCAGTTATTTATTTTTACTTATTTCAGAAGATGGAGTCAAGTCATAAAGTATTAAAATGATTTGTCTCATGCTCAATAGCCGAGACGTGCATAATAGAATGGTTATAGCTTATTTTCTGTGAGGGAAATTCCTTCAGAAAGAAAGGACAAGTCAACTTTTTAGTAAACCTCTAATTAGTTTGGGGTTCATGATAAATTCTGCACGTTTTTTTTTTTACTTCAGATGCGGTGGAAGGTATAGACACATGCACCTGTGTAGGGGTTGATGCAGGCTTTTGGGTTGTCTGGCCCTTTAAAGGGTCATAGAGAGGAGTGGCTGGTTCAAGGTGCAGGTGTGTCTTGCAATGCCCTTGAAACTTGTTGACATAGAACACACTGACGTTATAAAGTAAGTAAGTATTAGTAAGATTCATATAGGTTGCACTCATGACGTACGAGGGATGATGTCCTTATGCCACATTCTAGTAGTTGGTAAAGCACTAGTCACAACTACCCTAGGTGCGGGCTGTCTGCTGGTAAATAATTAGCAGACCTGTACGGGGCATGCCGGTGAACAGCACTTATTGGCCCTCAGCGTGGTCCAACAGTTCCAGGCGGTACACTTACGTGTTGTGTAAGTTTTCGCTAGTGTTGCTTGCAGCAAAAAATGGGCATGAGAGCAGTTGTGACTAAGCCATAGGTTGTTGAACCAGCTAAATATATCTAATACCAGCTTGTTTGTCTTCATTTCTAATCAAAAACATAACCACAACAAACCTAATAGTGTATTCAGCACTTTCACAGCACAGGTTTATCAAATTCATGTGAAATGTTTAAATGTGAAATTTCTCTTTAAAACCGTCACATCAACATCGAGTTCTGCAGAAAACTATTCTCTATTTAGTCAAAAGCCACATGTGTAAGCTGCAACCCAACTGAGGCTCACAAAAGCTAATGGACAGACAGATGCAGTTGACATTTCAATATTGACTGCTGGCTACTGCAAGGCACCAAAGTATTATGGCCACAGGAGAGCTGGGGGAAATTCATCAGAGTGCAGGTGATAAATGAGAGTGACAAACATTGCGACATATATGCTAAAGGTCATGAGTGACGCTTAGCACAAACTCCAACTCATCAACTAGTGGAGTGAGCCATGTCCTTATCTCCTCCTCCAGCTCAAAGAAAAAGACCAGCAGGACAAAGACTGGCTAAATGTCACATCTGCCCTGCCAGTGGATGCTGATGGAGAGTGCTGACAGCCCTGCGGTGCCACTGGCTGCCACAGTTTTGCCAGTGTTTTTAGAAGTGCACATTTCGGGACACAATAGTTGCTGTCATATCATCACCTAAGCGCCTCATTTTCAGCAAGACAGCAGGGCCCACTGCTGCTATTTCCAAGGGGGTCTGTGTCCGTGTGTTTTTGACAACATTACAGAACAAAATCAGACCTTTCCTGCACACATTTGTGATCACTGAGCTACACACTGCACTTGTCTTTGTTTTTTTGTCTTTGACAGAAACCCTTTAAAGTGCTGTGCTTTGTTGTCTCTTGTTTGCTTGGAGTCTATTTCTGGTTTTAGCCAACACAGAGTAGGAAAAAAGCTGCAAAACTTTACACAGAATATTCAATGACAAACTGTAAATAGTGAAGGGTGTGACCACACAGAAGTGTCAACTCTAAAACACCACAGACACTTTTTCCTTGAGTAGACTTCTTGGCGATTGCTGTCTAAAACCTGTGAGGTGCATCACACATGTATTTTTGTCATGCCTTTCTTTTTATATGAAGGGCAATATCACTTTCTTTAAACTTACAGGGAGATTGTTTGAAAGCCACCGGACGATAAGAAAAAAAACCCTGAAAAACGCAACAGTCATTGAGGGATTATGCGTCATCATTGACATTTGCAGAACATTTTTATCGAGCTGTGTTCATTATCTGGTGAATTACTCTTTTTAGCACCTAATCAGCCCGCCGCGGATTAGCTTCAGCTCATGTAAAATTTATTTCATGCTTCAGCTCCCATAGAAGCAGGCCATGAAATACCACTCAGACCTGGGAATGTGCCAGAGGCATGCAAATAAATGACACTTAAGATGGCCTCAGTCTTATATTGAGTATCATTACAAATATTAACCAATTTTGGGGGAATTCCACCAAATTTCACATTAGTGTATTTGTAGTTCTTTCCCTTTGAAGCACATAACCTGTGGCTGACCTTCAGCTAACATGAGAATTAAGTTTTGGAACAGCCCTATTCATACTGAGAAGAGCACGTCATTAATATGATAATTTTTGCCAAAGCTTTCCTGCTACTCATTGAAAAAGGAAGAACTTTAACCTTTCATGACATCCAGCCAAAAGAAAGAGTCAAGCTGAGCTATTTTTAAAACGCTGTTTAATCACAATTACCCATTGGTCCTTAGAAAGCTGGAAGACATTACCATAAGATGTGAAGCTGAGGTGTGGATCATGACCAAACACAAAATAGAACCTGGAATTTAAAAATAATTGAAAACATGACTAACATTAACAACAATTAAAAAGATAATCCAAAGGAGATTTCTAAAATATAAAGGTTTATTAAGACTTTTTTAGCTCAAGTTTTGACTTTAGCACACAATGCTAATTTTTTTGACAAAAAAAAAGAAAAAAAAGAAATGAACATGGCATTTTGAACACACAAGCGTTCAGTTCAATATGTCATTTTTGGCCTAATTTGTTAAGTTTCCACTCCTTAATGAGTGTGATCTTAAACCTAAACGCTTCTCTGTCTTAAAACCAAAGGCATTGCCTGTTTTATTTGGTGCAGAATTCACAGTGTACAGTTTGCCCGCTGTAGTGACAAATAAAAATGCAAAACTGTAGATCAAGCTGCCAAGCAGTGAAGAAAAAAAATTCAAAGGGCCAGAAGCTGCAAAAATTTGTGAGAACTCCAAGCGTGTTAATCCACTTACATAACTGTCTTTGCAAAATCCCATAGTTTTAGGGATTATTAGTAACATCTACAAATTGTATGTATTAATCCACCTCACTAGACAGTCAAGCTGACAGTATGTGACTTATCAAAGAAGAAAAACTGGTAGTCTGTGTTTCTTGTTCAAATTAAATTCCCTTCAGATATTCCCTGTAGCTCTGAGATTAATTTGCTGTTCTGAATGACTGATCTAACAGGAGTCCTAAAGAGGAGAAAACATAAAATTCTAAGTAAGGGTAGAAATACTGTTTCATGAAAGAAAAATAGGCCGTGAACCTACCAATTTAGTTTGTCACTAATAAAAGCCTATAAAGTTAGATTTATAAATTAAACAAAAATTTCCAGCGTATTTCTCTAGTTTTTACATTTTTAAATGTATTAAATATGACATTATAAATGGACAGAATGGGACAGAAATGGAGGAATTTACATAATGTCATAAGAGCTGCTAAATCACATGTTCTCAAATTTCAAATTAAAGCTACCAATCTTGGGACGCAAAAAGACTGAGCTTCTATCAAAGTAAAAAATAACCCTGAAAATAAAGCACTACACTTCTCAGTTTTTCCTGCTTGAGTCTCATATTTGTCTCAAATGAACCTTTCATGGCAAAATTTACAGACTGAAGTTAAAAACGAGTAAGGGGGCTGGTTTGATGAACAAGGGGGGAAACATCTGTAGCTAGAGTTTAAACATATTTATCTAATGAATCCTCATAAAGTCAATCATGGCTCTGTTTGATAATTTATGTGGGGATAAAAGAAGAGGATTTTAGATGCTTCCTCTCTGCTCTTCAAAGTGGATCTTGTAGGAGGACAGAGTGGTAAATGACTGATGGCACAGCAGCGTTGCTGGGGACGGAGGAGGACATGTGTGGAGATGGGAAAAAATGTTGTGGTTTTATTTTTGGTGTCCATAAATAAAGTTTCTAGTCGAAGTTGTCCATCTTTTGAGACTTCTCCGACATGCTCCTTTTTAAACAGTCAAATTTCAACAAATTTAACAAAGAGAATCTTTGCTCTCTAGCAAGAAATTTATTCCAACTTTCACTGTACCTTAGCTTAGCCATGACTGCATTTAATGCTGTTCTTTTCTATAATCTGCTTTTTACTGATGCTCTCTCAGCTCTTCCTGAAGCAAGTCTAGGATATAAATAGGAATTCCTAAGTAGCTCACAGAAATTAAAACCAGTGTTAAAAAAAATCTTCACAAACTTGGAACTCCACTGAAAAACTTAACACACGAAAACAATTTCAAAAGAACGTGTTTAGACAGACTAGTGTTTTTGAAACAAGCTGTCACTTCAATGGTTTTGTTCTGCAATGCTCTATGAGATAAATCCAGACTCTAAAAATGTCCAAACAATCTACTGGAGACAAAATATCCTCTGCAAAGAATGAATATCAAACAAATGTTTAAACATTTACTGATATTGACTGACTCAGTGGGTCCTGCACACATCATATCCTAATTTTGGTCTTTGTCTCAACACTTACCCGCTAGGTGTTTTAACAGTAGTTTCAAAAGTTATTCTGCACCTTACTGAATTTTTTTACCACAAACACATAAAAACAAAACTCTCAATATTCAGAGTGAAGTGATTTTATAGGCAACCAACATTTTACTTTAAACAAAACAGATTTCCATGAGCCCTTGTTTTTGTTGTGCTTTACTATATGTTCTATTCATGACAACAATGTGTGAGGTGGGTCGATTTTAATAGAGCTTCATTCATATTTAGGGGTGACCATGTTTCTGATGGCATGTGGGTGATCCAGCTCCTAACTACTTTGTCATGCTCAAATTCCATTTTCAGAACATTGCCGAGGAGGGTAGAGTTGACTCTGGTCAATGTGCCTGGTCCACTTCAAATTTCAGCTTTGCCATGCAGAACCCAAAGGATGATGTCAGAGATTATTGATACAGCTTATCCCCTGGAGTAAAACTTTTTTTTTTTAAATGCCTTGGTTAACTACCTTTTATTTTATAGTATTGAGGTCTACACAAAAACGATCCCCTATTAGTGTTCAGATCTTAAACCAGCCCAGCACATCTACAGATTCATCTGAGGCCACTGAGTATGAATTGTGATCAAGGGCACCACAGATGGGGGACAAGAGTGGGCTATTAGATCCAGTACTTGCCCTTCAGCCTTTAGTCAAACGTCTGTGCCACAAACCATTAGACCCTTACTTCCTGAGATGATTCATCAAAATGAATGACTAATATGCATTTCATCTTGAATTTCACATTTATCATGATCCTTTTAGACATGGATCCCTCTGTCCAGTTCTCACTTTATGGCTTCTGTGTGGAGGATATTAACATTTTATTACGGCATTTGAGCTTTTAGCAAGATCTACTTGAATAAAGCCAAAGCACTAATCCCTTCCTTAACAACTGTCATGTGGTTGCAGTTACATTTGGAACGTGGTTGTATGGAATCAACTTTAGACTCCAAGTACTTCCGCAAATATAGGGCATGACTGCTGTCACGACAGGACACTTAGCCTGTACATGAGCAAGGATGGATTCTGTAAGTGCTCATAAATTCTCAGATGAACAAATACATTAAGGGAGCTTTTGAGAGTTGATGAGCCACTCCCCATTAGAGGCCTTGAAGAACCAAGAACTGGAATACTATCAGGTGATCATTGACCTTTTTGCAACCTCTACTTGTTTGCTCAAACTAAACATGTTCTGCAATATCCAACAAGGTTACCATGGTTTGAAGCCAGACTCTCTAGCTTGAAAAGCAATAGGACAAACAGAAAAAAAACTATGCTTCATGTTTAAATTATTAAACTATGATTTGTGGTTAAGTTCAAGAGGAATATTATTTCTGCAGTCACACACACAACAGCAGAAGCTGCAACATTAAGACATAAGAAAAAAACAAGCAGTAGTTTTGGCAACTAACAAATCCAATACATTTTTTGATAAGGATAGTAGAAATTTAAATAATCTGTAACAATAATAGCCACAATAAAGTAAACATGCTTGTCTCATGGCAGTGAAACATGGTTATTTTTATTTGTAAGATTAAAGCAATTACTAAACAAGGTGTGTCATTAGGGCATGTGAGGGCAGAACCCACTGCCCCACAGTTAAGTTAAGTTCATTTGTTATATTTCTCTCTTGAATAAACCATTTCATTTTATTTCATACATTACATAACAAAATTAACTTAATGACTTGTGCACACATTTAGTTAATTTTGTATTGTTTTGAGTAATTCTATTCTTTGAGTTCTGTTTGAGGCCTGATGCTGGGGCAGAGGCTGGAGCTGGGAAACTTCCTGATGATGTGGCAGTAGGAGGAGCTGAAGAAGCTCCTGATGACTTGGAAAGGGAGGAGCATGGACAACTTCCATCTGGAGAAGATGGAGGGGGAAGACGAAGTTTATTCTTATGTTGGATTATTGTTTGTATTTTTTGGAATATGTTAAACTTGTTTTGAGGTATAAGTTCAGTTTCTTGGTTTAAGCATTAAATTACTAGTAATTTAATCCTTTAGTTAATATTTAGGTTTTGAATGGTTTGTAGTTGTGCTCCCCTCCCTATTGTGTCATTGGTCTGATCAGCCAGTATAAAATCTCCCTAATGTTTCCTGTTAGGGGGTCAGTTTTGGTTCAGTTGGTTTGAGCTTTTGTTATTGATTCTCTCAGTTACATTTTTTGTTAAGTTGACCCCATTTTTATTTAAGCCCATGTCATTATGTGTTGGGTAAAATAATAAACCATGATTTGAAGATCTTTTTTGTCCTGTGGCTCAATCTCTGTCGAGCGGACCCTGACAGGGCAGCAAGTAATGTTTCAAAGGAATGACAGAAGAAACGAAAGTATAACAGATATAGGAAAAAACGGAACAAAGGAATGGGACAAATGTTTCTAAGAAGACACAATAAAAGCAGCTGGAATGTAGAACAATGAGATAGAACTAAATCCTAAAAGATACCTGAAGACCACACTTTTGGCTGGGTTCTTTCCTGACTTGGTTCACCTGGCTGCACTTGCAAATGAGTACAATCTGCCGATTAAAGGAAGAACTGTTAAGCCTCACTCTGTCAGCCAGTCAGAGCCCAAATTCTGTTCCTGAACTGGTAGTGCCATAACATCTGCAATATATTGTTTAAAGTAATACTCACGGAAAAAAAAACAATTTCAAAATACTCACCTTTTTCAAGTTTCTTGGATTGACCCAGAATAATTTGTTAAGTTTCTATAAATGTTTGAACTGGTGGATTAGTTTAAGCTCTGAGGTTGCTCTGACCATTGCCTGAGGAAAGCTTTAGCAGGAAAGGCCTTTTTCTCTTATCCCTACCAGCTTTCTGCAGAAACATTAACTTTCTCTGTCTTTGATCTTGTTAACAACCCACTCCAATGAAATCCATGTTTTTAACAAGTTCTTGAGGCATTTTTCTCAAATAAACAAATAGGCATTTCTGAATATTTCTTTATTCAGGAGCAGATGAAAAAATGCTGTTTGAAAAAGCCAGTAGCAGTGACTCCGCTGCTTCAATCGACGGCCACAAGCTCCCTGCTCTGCTCCATTCTGATTAATCCACTCGGAGACGACTAGGATGTCCAACGCACGTTAACGTTGGGAGTGGGGTCATCTGGAACCCACAAGATAGAACACGGTTAAATCCATGTACATCTTTTTTTTCCAGCATCTGCTGGCTCAAAACTGTATGGCTGGACAACTCCAATATTGCTCACCATTTTTGTTCCACCGGTAATGTTAGGTTGGGGTTGTAAGTGGCTGTAAGCCAGCGGGAGAAATTTTAAACTTTTTCATTTGTGTTTACTTGATTGATTGATAATAGTGACTGTTAATATAGACTATATATGTTTGGTTTTTTTTGTTTGTTTTTTACATTTTTGATTGGTGGCATTGCTTGTGATCTTTATCAAGAGAAAAAAAAAAGTACTTGCTCTATGGAAAACAGCCTCAGTGACAGTCATAGGTATAAAGGAAAAATTGTATATATTTTTTTTGTTTAGGTAAGTGTTACATCTGTTTGTTTAAATTCTAAGTATATGTATTTCTTTTACTGCTGTGTACATTGATATTCCAATGTGGAATATGAAAAAATAAATATTGATCATATAACAAGATAACTCTTCAATAAGTGAAAAAAACTAAAAAAATTAACAAATAAGTTCAATCACCTGTAAACAGGTTATTAGAGTATCTACCACTACACTCAAAATATCAACAAATAAAAGCAAAAGCAGCACAAAAACAGCTAGCAAAAACTATTTACCTTTTTATGTTTGTTTGGTTGCAAAATGACCAAAAACTATCAATTTGTTTATTCACAATTTCTTTATTCCAATACCAATGCAGATCTTGTCCGATGTTGTGGCTTTACCCTAATGACCTCTCCTGTGTATTCCTATTCGTTAATGTGAAGCAGTCCATTGAAGACAAAATTAAAAATGCCCACAATAAAGATAAAAGCCCCCCCACCGGATATGCTGTCTGATCCAAACCTACCACAGCATGTAATTCAGTTCTGTTTCTTTCTTGTGTCCTTCTAACCGCATTCAAACAGGTCTAAACATAAAATAATTCAAGGAAGCGTGTCACTATTTCTGAACAATTGAATCACAGAGCCTGAAGGCATTAAGAAAGCTGAGGGCCCACCGTCCCACAAAGAATCAATATCTGGTAATGATCAAAGTGAAAGGGAAACTTACAGGCTGAGTGCTTTTTTTCCAGAAAGTAAGCTACAGTATGAGTCATGCTCATGAAGTTCAGTTAAGCGTATACAGGTGGTTGTAATAATGAGGAGTGAAGAAAGTTGCACCAGATACTACCATTACTTCATACGGGCCAAGATGTGAATGAACCAGAAACTTTTAATGATCCCACATAGACATGTTTTCCTGCATTTGCTTTTAAGACTCCTCAGTGAAGCTGCTGTGAAGCAGAAAAATGTAAACCTGCATGCAGGAATTATTTACATTCCAGTTTGTAGGTGTTTGCTATTTTCTTTGCAAAGCGTGTGTCTTTTACACCAAAGCATGAAAATGAAACAGGAGGTCAGGTTGCTGTGACAAAGAGTATGGCAACTGTTATATATGTTTAGATATATAAAACAATAAAAAAAATGTGCATGTAACATAAAACTAAAAGATTGGTTTAGAGTTTGGTAAGGTGGTTGCCAGATAGAAGTCAAACTCTATCTACTTTTAATGACCCTCTATGTGCGCTTGAGCAACTTCAGAGAATGAACATTGCCCCTGCAATTGAGGCGATTTCACTATAGTTCTTTTGTGCACACTAGTTATGGGTTTTGGAACCAGATTTCAGTTTTAATTTGTTTAATCCTTCCTTCAAAGATATTAGTTCATGTATGTTAAGGGATTTAAAAAATCTACAGTGTTTTTACATAAAAATAAAAGTAATTTGATAATTGTGCCACAGAGACCTAGACTCAATGTTTCTGTTGCAACAGTATGGCCTCGTCAAAGTATTAAATGATCTAATGGCACTCCTGAAGTTAAGGGCTATCATTCAAACAACTGAGTTTATTTTATTTATTTTTTTGGCCAGCATAACTTTTTTCAGTCTGCTAAATGAAAATCCATTGGATTACAAGTATAAAATACCTTAGACAACAAACAGTTTAATAAAATCAACTGCATAAATCCATTCATCCTGTCAGGATGAAGCATGGACATATACACAAGAACAATAATCTCTCATCCTATCTGAGTGGTAAAAAGTTAATCCTTACGTAGAATGTCGTTAACCGGCTTTAGCTCCTCCTACCTCTACAAAGTGTGGGGTAAAAGGAGAAATATGAAGTTATGAGTCAATTTTTCTGCCAATCATTTAAAAAAGTCAATAATAATACAAACATTTGCCATAACAAATCTGTTACATTTGTTAAATTCCATTTATAAAAAGTGAATTTTACTCACACATAAAAAACACATGTACATCCTGGTTTCAAAACGTTTTTAAAGTTTATTGTTACCTTTTTTATCCACAAGAACAAAATATATTTAAAAAAAATCTGCAGCGTTTTTGTATTGTTGCTGGAATATGCACATGTATTGGTATTTTATCTTTTTGTTTTTCTAATGGCAAGTGGGTGAACCTTTTCTGTGTCCCTCACAAAACTTTTACTTCACATCGTCTTGCTCAACTTTCCATGTTTAAAACACTTTTAAAAAGTTGAGTGAAGTAAACACCGATTCTGGCTCATTTTTTCCCGTTGGAGATCCTGTGAGCATCGACAGAGGTCATTGACCTTGTCTATGGGGTAAAACTAAGGCAAGTAGCCAATACATTTGATAAAACCTATTTCATGTTAATCAGACAACTGCATAACATTATGTGTTTTTTACTGTGTTCTGGTCCGGTGTCGCACTTTTGAGCATGTCCAGATTTTTTGACTGGAGTTTCATAGCAGAAATTCAGATTATTTTTAAAGAGCCTCAGCAATTTAATAAGTTTACTTGCATAATTATTTCACATAAAGTCTTCACTTCTGTGTCTAAAAGGGATTCATTGCACAAGAGAAAATCATTTTTGCTGTTCACAAGTATAAGGATTGGCCTCTTCTTAAGTAGTTTCTGTTTACAGTAAGTTGGTTTTGAGTTTCCCCATCATCCACCATTTTTTCCTCTTATTGGGAATTAAGGCTCAGTTTGTTTAAGTTCATGTACCTGCGATGTTAACAGCAGTGTTAACAAAAGCAGTGGGACGCTTACACTCTTTGTAGTAAAGTACCCTAATTTATTTGTTTTAGAAAGGCTGGTGTCACAATATAAATACATATGCTTGTGACTATGTTACATTTTTGTTAACCAACCAGATCAATTTCAAGGTAAAAGAGGAGCATTTAAAAGCCACGGAAATGGTGAGTAAAAGTTCACTATAATAAAAAAAAGGCAACCCGATGGAGCCTTCAAAAGACAGAACTGTTTTTAAGTATTTCATAATAATTTCATCAAGGGAAAGACACACAAAGAACGGAATGGCACTCAGAGATAGGCCAGCAACTTGTTCATCAATGACACAAAAGATGAAAATATAAAGCACTGCAGATGAATAACTATAAGAACATAATGACGGCAGTGTTGCTGTTAAGTCTCATGGCGTAAATGATAACATACCATCAATCTGAGAGATTTGAAAATAAGAGCCGTTCACAGGAGAGCACATTAGTAGGAACTCGACATATTGAGGAAAAACACAAAGGAGAAGGTTACACTAAATGACATAACTGAGCAGCAAAAGCTAATGTGCCCTTGAAGGTTTTACAGATTATTGTACTGTTTAACAATAAGGAAGTAGAGTTTAGTTTGATCCTCCAGCCTGCAAAATACTCTGCCTGCTCAGATAATTTCCTATTTACCATTATCAGTAGATATGGAGTGCAGCTCCCCTGTTGGAGACAAGCATGGAAGATAGTATTTGTTGTCCTTATCAACATCCTTATAAGCTGACAGCTAAAAAGGGGTCTTATGAAATCACAAAGGAGTAAGTTGATAGCAAAAGACACAGGCGACATCCTCACAAGTGTTCAGGTCAGGAAAACATTACACTGTAGAAGCAAACAAACTCAGTCTCAATAAGAACATGTTTTTTTTCTCCCTCTGCCTCTTAAGTTAAATGTATTTCTGTACATTTGAAATTTATGTTGTGTTGAATACACATTGAGTTGTGTACTCTCATTAAAGGAACAAAAAATAAATCAAATTCAACAACAGTTTATGCTAGGTGTGATTTGAACACAAAGACTATGAAACTGCAATATATTTTTGTAAATACTGACTTGTCTAATCTTATTAGATTTTGCAAGCTAAACAAGGTTGGGTTGTCAGGAACTGGTGCTGTGTGACCCAAAATGCAGGAGACCAGGAATGGTGGCAGAAACTAAAACATTTAATAAATAAGCTGAAACATGACAAAAAGCGTGGTGACAAAAAGGCGGCAAAACAGAGCAGATGACCTGACAAGGATGAACTAAAAACTAGACACAGACTTAGACTGAGGGTAATTGAAATGAAGACAGCTGTGGATCATGGTGAACCTGAAACTGGTGTGACACAGGGCAACTAAGAACATGACCAAAAACAACTTAGAAAAACCAAAGTAAACCACAGAATCTTCCCATGGGTTTGGTAGTCTCTAGATAGGAAATTGCCTAGACACTCACTGTAAGACACTGTTAGGTCAAACTAGGGGAAACTGATGTTTCACGTGATTTTATTTTAAAAGTAAATAAAAATAGAAAAAGAAAAAAAAACACAAAAGTAAAAATCAAATAAAAATCTAAAGAGATAAAATGAATTTAAGAGAGAAAAAAATATAAAAGAGAGGAAAAGGGAAGTGTAAGTCGGTAGTAGGCGCGGTGTCGATCAAAGTTCCAGCTGTGCTCACCGGAGCTGATTTGGATGAAGTGCATGCGTAGCGCCAGATTAAACGGAGCTCGAGAAACTTGTGATCCACCTCAATCTACTTAAAAAAGCGGCCGTGTTGCAGCAGCAGGGCGGTCAACCCATGATCGTAAGATTGCAGGTTTGATTCCCGCCTTGCACGCCCATGAGTCGAAGTGTCCTTGGGCAAGACAGAGAACCCCACCTTGCCTCTGGTGGTAGGCAGGCACCTGTGTTTGGCAGCGGAGCCGCCACCAGTGTGTGAATGTGTGTGGGACTGGGTGAATGGGACTGTGACTGTAAAGCGCTTTGGGCCTTGTAGGTAGAAAAGCGCTATATAAGTATACGCCATTTACCATCAAAACCACGGAGGCAGCCATTAAGGTTCTATAGTAACACTGGGCATAGTTATAGTAATCCCCTGTGCGCTTAAGCGCCGGCTGCACACTTCCGCGTCCTCTGCCACGTCAGGCGGCAAATGTTTTAGTCTTTCATTGAATGTTATAAGAACATCGCTATTTATGAAATATATTTATTCATTGCTCTGTTGTCAATGAATTCTCGTAGTTATGAAGTTAACTTTTAATAAATTAATGGTGTAAGTTGAGTTAATTATGGAGCCATGAATTCAACTAATTTAATGTTACATATTTATTGTCATACTTGCTGTTGTAAATTGATCAAATATTGTGTCTTGTTCAGATTTTATCAGGCACCTCCCCATTACAAAGAGTGTCTCAATCTCTCAAGAAGTTGGTAAATAAAACAGAACAAAACAGAGAAGTGTGTCTGGATGGTGTGTGAATTCCTGCTTGGAACACTCTGCGGATGCTTTCCCCTTTCAAGTGGGGCATAATAACTTGACATACCCTATAAATCACTGCAACTACATGACAGTACTGTGCAGCGTTTCCATTTGCTGATCCCAAGTCCAGGTAAATGCAGAGGGTTGAGTCTGGAAGAACATCTGACATAAAATTAAAACCAAATTAGATGGGTAAATCATGAGACAATTTGCTGTGGCAACCAATGCAGCACAAAGTTGAAAAGGAAAACAAACTGTCCCTTATATATCCTCTACATTAGCATTACTTACCTTGCACCTTAGCTGAAAATTGTATTCCTTCCTGAAATATGCTCCATAGGTATCAAACTTTGGGGATCAAGGGGCAGCCCAATTAACCTGCTATTTACTGGCAAAACACGATCACTGTAATTAGCAGCAGGTAGGACTTGGTTTCAATAAAACCAGCAGGATGTGGGCCTTGAGGCCAGTTTGACACCCCTGCATAGGCAGTACTGCAATTAAATTAACTACACATGTTAGAGCAACAAAGTTGGAAAGTGATTATTTAATGGCTTAGTCCCAAATGCCCTTACGGGAGGTTATGGGCTATCTGTGGGCAAAAAATGGGTAAGGGGATCTGTAAGGGGGACAAGTGTGGCACACATGAAATTCTAAGATCGTAGATCACTCGATAAGCCTTCAAGAAAAACATTTCTATGCACTTTTTTTTTGTACAGACATGCTGTGGGCGACAGGTCATAGTGAACCATTAAATAACACGCAAAGGTAAGTAAGAGTGATGTAGGTGAGATGCAGGCATGTTAAATTTTTTCATTTTTCTGCCCATTGCGCGTTCTGTGCTTGCAGCCTGAAAAATTGGGAAGTTAGACCAGAGTGTTGTTTGTGTGGACATCCTACAGACATTTAACGTATCTCCTGCATACCTCGGGCATTCGGTATTTGTTCACAGTCAGTAAGGAGCAAGAGCAAGCACCTTACTAACAACTAGAGTGTGGCGTGAGGTGCAACGCAAGACAGACTTAACGTGGACCGGGGGTGGTATTTTCTCTTTAGTAATGATAATAACAATAATAATTATAATTTTCCCCTTGTCAAAGCAACTTTCTAAAGAAGTTTGTTTTTTGCTCATTTTGGTTGTTTGGGTTTAATTTTAGTGGGGTTTATCACCTGATGTTTGGTGTCAAAATAAAACGTTTTTGTCGGAAAAAAAAAACAATAAAATGGATATTATTTTTTCTTTCTGTGCGTCCCGGTGCAAACATTTCCTGCGGCCTGGAACCGCTCCGCGGCCCGGTGCCAAGTGTCCCGCGGACCGGTGGTTGGGGACCACTGAATTAAATGGTGAATAAGTTACTCAGTATGGTTCATATGTTTGTAAATCTGACTGATGACGTCAGTGCCTCACCAACCATTAACCGCACCGCACGTCACTGAATGTAATATTTCCTAAATATGTCTTTTTTTGTCTGTTTAATATCAAAACATACTAAAAAGATTACACAAGTTTCCTAGAAAACTGGTGGGTGTTTCTTTAGCAAAAATAAATCCAATAACCTATTGCACTCTCTGTAATCCCTAAGAGAAGCTTTAATCTATAAATAAACATGTGGTAAAAGTTCTCTGAATTACAGTGAGAAAATCTCAGACATGGAGGGCTGTAGTGTTAAAAATCATTTGTGTCAGCTGCCACTCCACACTGATGTAACTGCTCCTCCATAGCCGGTCGAACAAGATCAGTGAGTCGGTAAGATGCCTTTGATCAACAAACAGGCATGAAAAGGACAAGACACTTCCCTTTCCCACAATTTATTATCTCTATGGAGTTACCAGGATAGTGCCAAAGGAAGTGCTGAAGCTGACAGCTCTCCATTGCATTCTTATCACTCGCTGTCACAGATAACAGAACATTACAAGGTCACCCTAGTGCTTTGGAATTCTGTTGACAACACTAACCCATTAACCATGACTCTCAAGGTCACATTTTGATCTATAAATAAAAAAAAAGGAACCTGAAGTGTCAGACTGGACTTTTATACATTTAATAAAGATTCAAATGGTCAAAATAACATTAGGCGTGATAAAAATGCTTTGACTTTACTTATAAAATGTATAAGCTTTAGATAAAATAACCCCTCAAAATCTAATCCCACTACGAGTTTATAAAACCTCTTCAAAATAAAAGTCTGGTTGAAAGAACTTCTTTTACCTTAGGAAAAGATGATTAAGCCATAAAGCTGGTTCAATGAAAATAAAAATAGACCTTCTTATAAGCTTAGAGAATTTACAGTATCCCTTGAGAATATAACCCCCACACTTTTTGCTTTCAGCTTCCTTTTCGTTTGTCCACACGAATTGTTGGTGCCTTTCTTTAGAGCCAATAAGTCTTTGGGGTCAAAGGGCGACCTTTAAAGCCGAGTTGTTCAGGCAAAACCTATCCAGCAAAACAAGAAATACAAACGTGTATCTTTCCTCATTGAAATAATTGGTGTTATATGCAGGTATAGGTAAATGTATACATCATAAAAAGACCTGCATAGGTCAAATAAATTACTTTATAAGCTTTTATATATTTCAAATTTTTGGCGACAGTTACAAGCTTGAGACATCTAGACATTTTCTATTCAAAGTTTTGCTTGCAAACAAATCTCTCAAGTATGTCATCTGCATTTTACACAAAAAAATAAATAAATAAATAAAATAACTGAAGTTATTTATTATAACTGAAGTTATTTTATACATCATAAATGTGCCAAACTGGCTATCATCACTGTATGGTGCCAAAATATGTAATGAACAAAAGCTGATTGAAAGTAAAACAAAATTTTTGGACATAGAAAAAAAACCCAGAAACAAAAAAAATTAACTTAAAAAATATTCTGTATATTTACGTAAAAACCTTGGGTCAAGGGGTTGCACGCAACCACATTGAGTAATTGTTGTAAAGCATACTTATACGGTATGAGCTTTAGAATCCCACAAGGATAAATATTACAGTATTCTACTCAAGAGTGTTGTGTAATCCCTTGCCTAAATCATTGCATAATGCAAAAATATTAAATGCATTTAGCAATATTTATGCAAGCATTTTTAAAATATGTGAAAAGTCAAAAGATTTCAATAAAAACAACAAAGTGCACTTTAGTGAAAGTAAAAACAGCCATAGTTCATAGATTGAATTCAATCTACATGCAGCAAAAAATAAAAATTGAAAAAATTGGAGGAGAAAACAGTACATATCCTTTTTCCATCATACAGAGTTATTGGATTGTTGTACATCTATCTGAAAAGACTGCCCTTTGAAGTAATCATTTTGCAAGAAATTGCTATTCGCTTCCTTTTGATTGGCTTAGCATCTGGAGAACATTCAGAACAGATGACAGGCAAAAATAAAATGATGGCAGAAGCGAAAGGTCAGGAGGCAAGTCCCCATTGTGTCACATCTTTCAAAGACTGCGCCTTTCTGCTTCAAGAAAAGAGTTTGTTTAGACCCCAGACGCTTAAAACCGGGCTATATGGAAGCAAAACACTGAGAGGTTTTGTCTGTTTTTCTACAAATTACAAAATTCAGACACTTTTGACATAATTTTGACTGAATGTTGCTTCATCACGGACAATACATCTTATGTAAAATATATTTAGAACTGCCAAAAAAAAGGTGTCTTTGGTTATCAGCTTTAGGTTGTAACAGTTATTTTGAAAATATTTTTCTGTTTAACTGAGCAAGAAAGGATCTCTATTTTAGATTTTTAGATTTTAAATAAGTATGCGGAAATTATCCACCAAATTCACTTAATTTTAATTTTTTTTTTTTTTTTACATTAATCTGAAAGGTTTTTAAGGGGTATAACCAAATTAGAGTTTATGTATATAACAGATGTCTTAGCAAATCCTTTTCTGGTACTTTTAATGCTGGTTCGTTTCTAGCAGCAATTTTAATAAATAGGGCCACATAAAAACATGAGAAAAACCCATAACCTAATCAAGAATTTCTGCAAACCTCTATATATTGTAAAAAATTCCCATGATAAATTGAGAATATTAGAAATCATGGTATAAATATAAATAAGTGTGATCTGTATAATATGAAATATGTATGTGGCAATTATTTTCTGACTTTAATGTATTTACAGGAACTTTAGTGAGAGTGTTACAGCATAAAACTATACTTAGCATGATGCTAAAATGCTAGCAGTGGCTCATTTCAACCCACAGAATGGATTCCTACGAACGTGAAGGTTAAACACAGACAACGCTGAATGTTGTGGAACAGTACTGCTGCGTTGACATTGAACACGATCTGTGTGAGGAATTTTCATCCGCAAATTTTGCATTCTTTTCTCTGACTGCATCCAATTGCCTTTAGAGGTTCAGCGATGATTGCTGACTGATCGAATGTTGACCTAATGACTAAATAGAGTCCACCTATGTGTAATTTAATCTCAGTACAAATACAGCTGTTCTGTGATTACATTGGTGTCTTGTTAAGAGAATATTGAGGATAGATCAGGAATAAAGTTGTGGAGAAATTTAAAGCAAGGTTAGGCTATAAAAAGATTTCCTAAGCTTTGAACATCTTTAAGAGCACTATTCAGTGCTTTAATCGCAAATGGAAAGAATATACCACAACTGGAACCTTACTGAGAGATGGTCTACCTGAACTAACAGGCCGAACAAGAAGAATGCAGAAATGCAGACAAGAGGCCCATGGATATCTACAGCTCAGGAAGGGGAATCTGTCCATAGAACAAATATCAGTCATGCATGGCACAAATCTGGGCAAGAAGAAAGTCATTGATATGTGACAAGTTGTGAGTCGTGAGGGAGCCAGCAAACATGTGGAAGAAGAAGTTCTGGTCAGATGAGACTAAAATTGAACTTTTTCACCAACATGCAATGCGTATGGCAGAAACCAACACTGCACATCACTCTAAACACACCATCCCCACTGTCAAACATGGTAGTGGCAGCATAATCCTCTGGGGCTGATTTTGGTTTCTAGATGTGCACAGGTGATAGAGTTAGACGTCAACAGACTTGAAGCTTTAATTACAGGAGAAGGGAGTTCCACAAAGTATTAAAAAGGGGGGCTGAATACTATTCTTACTGTGCCACTGTACAGCTTCATTACAAGTCTGAAAAAGTAAACATCTTCATCTACAGAAAATATTTTCTTTATTTTAGTATTTTGACTGGAGTATTATCTAGGCAGATGTATACAAAACATTAAATCCATGTAGTACCATTCCATCTTCAGACAACACCCACTTTAAAAACAATGCATTAATTATACTCACTAGATAATACAAGCAGCATTAACTACTTTTACCCTGCTGGAAACCAAATGTTCAACTTTAAAGAGCTGTTATCCTGCCAAAGATGTTTCATTAATAAGCTAAATATGAGTTTACTTTCATGGCTGGATGAACTTGCTTAGAACCCCCACTGCAAAAATTAATTGCAAGTCTTTCTTACTTTTTAAGAGTTCCTGAGTTAGGAGATTTCTATTCCAAACTCAACTATTAATTAAATTAAGACGCTATGAAAGTGTTTTATGTTTGTTTTACCCTATTAGTATTTCTAAAACTCACAAAAAAAATCAGGATTACCTTTTATATATCATCTTTCTGGATTAGAAAGTTTGCATGGCCGGGGATGCTCATGGTTCGGGGGTCTCCCCTCTCTCCTGGTCTGGCTGGTTGGGCTGGGGGAGGATCTGGTTCCCCTAATGAACACGTGGTACACTTTGGTAGCGAGCGTGCATCTCCACGTGCACATGCACACTGTCACACTACTCCCTGTCTGCTTTATCCCTCCTCCTAACCCACAGTGTATTGATGGACAGATATCTTCTGCTTATCTTAGTGTCACTCTTGGATGTAATATTTGTCTCTCCAGCAGATCTAATATAAATGTTACGAAGCTTAAAATCATAACCTACTCAAATGAGCAACTTGGCACTTGTATTCCCTCACTTTCTCCCCCTCTCTCTTTTTTACTTCTTCTACCCCTCCCTTTCACACTTTTCCCCTCACTCTTCCCTCTGTATAAAAAAGAGAAAGAAAATGTAAATAAAATGTGATAAATAAATAAATAAAGGATACCAAAAATAAGGGTTTATCCAAATATACACCTTGGCTATCCGCAGTTACATAACCCCTTATTGTAATAGTAAAACCTGTCCAACACAAAAAGGCCTTCAGCTTTCATGTGTTTGCTCAGTTGTTGGACAAGACAAGCTAAAAGAAAAAGAAAAAGAAAAAAAAGAAAGTAAGTTTGCATGAACATCAGCAATGTCATTAACCACGTATAGGATTTCAAAGCAGGTCACTTTTTATTCACTTTTATCATTTTTAAGCCCAACCCACACAATTTTCTTTCTTGAAAAGTCATTGTGCTTCTCTATCTGTAAACAGAGTATTTATGAATGTTGGCCCTTTACTAAACTAGATCCTCTGGCTAATGAATAAGGATGCTTTTATTGTAAAAAAAAAAAAAAAAAAAAAAAAAAAAAAAAAGTCAAGAATACATTTGGTACCGCCAAATGTTATCAAATTGGTTAATATTTTTATTATGTTAGAATATTTGAGTTATTATTTAGTTACATTTCAGGTGATAGAAGTCTGAACAACATTTACACAGAAGTTAAAATGCAGTTAACATTGTCCTCTGGACAAAGGTGCAGCCATTCAAATCTCAATCAGTTCATTTTGATAGTCATGAAGGTAAAAAATTATGAAAGTAAATGCTGTATTTCATACTCATCTTTTTTCATTTTTTTCTTATAATATTAACTTGTAAAATGCATGCTAAGTGTCTATTAATTACCTTAGCTGGGAGTCTTTTGAGCGATTCCATTAAATTACTATGTTTACATTACTTCTAGCACATACAGGAAATGCAGCATTCCCACTTTTTGCCTCTCGATCACATGCTGGATAAATTATTCACACATGATCACGTTCCAGGAATATAATTATCACTGTTTGACACCAGCAACTCAGCAGTTTCTTAGCAACTGCTGCTGGCACATTTTCTGCCTTCAAACAAAGTATTTTTGATTAAACTAGATTCAAGTCATTCAGAATATAAAATATTCTAAGGGCTATTAAAAAAAATGCTCACATTAATGGTATAATTAAAAGGCTATTGACTTCAAATGTTATAAACAATAGCTTTCTTGGTCACACTTTAGAGATAGTAATGTGTTTTTGACTTGTGTTGAAGTAGGACAAGTGCATCCTTCACTCTATTTAAATGGAACTCACATGGACAGAAGAGATAACACAGCTCTGCACACATTGGTTAGAGAAATTGTATCTGCTCTGCATGTTCCCGATATTCAGCCAACCTTTAGGACTGGCCTGAGCTTTTCGTGTATCAGCATGGATGGCAGACGACCACCCCAGGCAGCAAACAGAGGGAATTAGTCCTGGTCTCTGTCAAAGAGCTGGTGGCTCACATGGCTGTGTGGAGGGAAGCCAAAGCCAACAGAAGGAACGGTGAAAGACTTAAGTTCTTGAGGTTTTGTTTGAGAAAGTTTTTAATCACTGAATTGGGACTTGGATAACTAAGCTCATGGTCTGTTTTGACCTGATTTAAAATGGGATTCAAATGAGGACATAAATTATAACTTGTATTTTGGGATATGTGTTTTTGTTTTTCCTGTAAGGAAAATTTGATGATTGCAGCCATCTTGAACCTTTTAATTGATCACTATTCCTTGCTGTGATTTAGAGCTGAGTGATATGACCAAAAATAAAATATCAGAATTTCTTTTTATTCCAAATTCAATTTTCCATTATAATCAATTTTTCTCCCTGCTTTTACTTTCTTTAACAGAAATTACAAATGGTGGAACAAATTTAACAAAAACTATTTTATTTTAACATCTCCTTTGGAAATTGACTCTAACACAAAGCTCAACTAACTATAAGCTGTAAAATGTTTGTAGATCAATGCATCAGATGTTTGTGAGCTAGCGCTAGATTGGGGATCTCATAAAGAGAAATACTCAAATGCACTTGGCAGAGCGTGTGACCAAAATCTCATTTTTGACTCAACGGTCAAGTTGGGCAGTGGATGAGAAATCTATCAACAGAATGATTCCATTATTTCACAAAGAAAAACTATAGGTGCGTTATTTTTAAAAAATGATTACATTAAATGCAAACAAAGAGTTACAACATAATGAAAACATCAGGTTAAAACCAACCTTTTTTTTTTCTAAGGAACTCCTGTATTGATTACTAATCAATCTTTGCTCTCTCCCTTTGCCGTTTTTACGCTGTCTATGAAATGTTTTATTTTCAATCAGAAATGAGTTGTTTCTGCTTTTTTGCTGAAAAACGCCCCCATGAAAAGAGGGGTTTCAGTCAGTCACCTGTAGTCTGAACCAACGGCAAAGTCAAATTCAAACCTGCTGAGAAAATGACAGATTTACTAAAGGGGAGCAGATTGACAGAAAAAGCACTTTTTTTCCTATTCTCCCTCCAGTTGATTCATTTTTAAATGAAATAATGAAAAAACAGCCTAAAAACATGATCATGTTTTAGACTCTTGTAATTGACAGTAAAGATGCAGCGGATTTATCCTCCAGTTCTTTCTGGATCCTGTTCAAAATCGTCACATGTTCCTCCGCTTCAGCAGCTTAGACTGAAGGCTAACGCAGGGAAAACTAGCAGAAGTTACGGGTGCATGCGTAGCTCCTCTTTCCCTGGTGCTGTTTTCGCATCTGCGCTTTGCGTGAGACCAGAGGACTAACTTTACTCCAAACAGCTGAGAGAGCTGGGAAAATGCAGTGGGGCAAAGCAGTATTTCATCAGCCACCAATTGTGCAAGTTCTCCTACTTAAAAAAATGAGAGAGGCCTATAATTTTCAACATAGGTAACTATAAGAGACAAAAGGAGAAAAAAAATCCAGAAAGTCACGTTGACTGGTTTTGAAAGACTTTATTTGTAAAATATGGTGGTAAATAAGCATTTGGTCAATAACAAAGTCAATACTTTGTTATATACCCATTGTTGGCGATGAATAATTTCAATCTAGAGATTTGAGAATTTTAAAGGATAGTTAACAAGATGTTTCTATTTGAGACCGTTTATCTTATATGGTGACTTTAACAAGGCTGCCTCAACAGGAACTCATGTCTGGCTGAAATCCAGATGCTATTAAGACAGACTGTATTTCCTCTATCAAAAGCTGAAAACTCAATTTAAGACAGAAGTTAATTTCCTGTTTCTCCTTTCCCTTCAGCACTCAAACTGAGGGTCTGTACAAATTAAGGTTTTCTCATTAGAACATCACATCTACGAAACACAGTGGCTTGTAACATTGTTACTGACTTTCATTGGTGTGATACCAAGCAATCCATCTCTATCATGTCAGCACTTGACCTTTAGAATAACTTTGTAATGGTTTTCTCTTTTTAAAACATTAAACCTTAAAGGATTTACTGCTATAATTGAGCTTTTTTCCCACCTAAGTCATGTCTTTATCAGCAAGTAATATTTAATACACTCTCAATTACATACAGACCTACCCACTCCTTTTTGCGTAATGAAAGTTGGTCAGATCATGAGTGGTATAAAAAAAAGTCTACAGATCATTTATAAAATCTTCCCCCAAATAAAAAAATCTGCATTTATTCTCTGAAATGAAAACATGTCTGAGATTTGTTACAGATTCCTACCTCACATGGATGCTTCACTGCTCCCAGGTTTCTGTGTGACCTTCCACACATGGGCAGAGACCCACACCTGTCTGCTCTTTGGGAAATACACTTAAATGCAAAGAGGTGACAAGTTGCAGGAGAAACTAAATATAAACCTCGTCAAGCATACTTTCTGCATTGACATTCTTAAAAATGTCAATGGATCCACTTTCTGATGGAGTCTGCTCGCAGGAGGTGACACGGAAGAGTTTTGTAAAGCAAATGTCAGACCCCCAAGTAGTTTTATTGACTGCTTTTTGGCTCCTCTGTTCCCATTTAACACCAGTAACAATGATTCCTTCTCCAACAAAAGATCATGATGTGCTGAGTCAGTCTGAGAATAAATGGCAAACTCGCTGTATATTTTCAATTGAGAGTTATTTCAGACCTGAACAGTTGCCAGTATGATCACAATGACTTCACATGAGACTTTCAGTCAACCACATTGAAATTGTTCTGCAGAATAATGAAGATTTTGAAATGAAACAATGAGGAAATAAGGAGACTTTATTTTTGCCAGCTACATTGTAGCTTCTGCTAAAAAATGTAAAAGATAGGGATTGGTTAACACTTTAAATGTTTTAGGAATTTGTTGCAATATCTATTCCAATAAGTTTTTATTTTTTATTTATTTTTACTTTTTCAACTTGTTCTGTTCAACAACTGAGCAAACAGATGAGAGCTGAAGGCCTCTTGTGTTGGACAGATTTTACTTTTACAACATGGGGTTGTGAATCTTCTGACACAGCAGATGTATATTTGAATAAACCCCTTTTGTAAATTATACTAAACTTTATTCATATTAATTATATTTAACAGTTTTGGTTGGACCGAACAGAAAAGAAATGGAGGGAAGAAGAGAGAGGGATGTTAGAGAGGGGGGGTAGGAAGGGGATTAAGTTTTTATTTTAAACAAAGTATTTTTTTTGATGATCTGACATGATGTCTTCTTAGATGCCGAGAGACCTTGTGGTGTCTGTATGCTACTTAACTCACCAAAGACCTCAACTTTAGCCCGCATACTATTTTTTATTCAAAAGTTTAAAAAAACTGTTTCCGAAATTATCTTTAGATTACCCTCAGAAAATGTATTTTGAACTCCTATATTGAAGACAAAATCAACAGAACTTCATTCACCCTTTTGAACTTGTTTTTGGATGTACCTGCTCTTTGCCATGTCTAGATTTTCTTTTATGTCAGGCAATACTTTAAAACTTAATAATTTCCCTACCTCCTTTACCCTGTGGACCATTTACAAGATCTAATTATGAAGGAGAATTAATGAGGATGACCTCTGAATCATATTTGCATAGAAAAACTTGTGATTCTAATTAATTTTGAAAAGAGACAAACTCACATCAGTGAGGATAGGTACGAAGGGGCACAATCCAAGCTGCAGCCTGACACAATTTCTACATGTACTATTCAATTCATAGCTAAACATTTTCCTTTAGAAAAGAAAAAAAATGAAATTGTTTTTTTTCTATAAAACATTTATTAAATTCAACAGATAGCATTTGGGTTCTAAGTGTTCTCTCTCAAGACTCTTTCAAGCAGGCTGAGGGGATAATTTGCATTTTAAAAAGGGGCAAAGGTGTAGAGTAGCATCTAACCATTATAACACATAAAAGGATTAAACTTCTAAACGTCTAAATTTAATTGGGATTTCCTTTAAGGAGGTGTAATCAGCGCCTGGAGGATCGCTACATAAACTCCCACCAAATATCTAAAGCTTCAAACGATCTACCTATTACAGGTTTTCTAATTGTGTTTAAAGAAAAGTAGCCTCTTTGATCTTTTAATGTCATCACTCAGATGCAGAGCAAGTGGTGGAACACTGCCAGAACACCCAAAATTCAAAGGACCATAGGCCAATTTTTACAGTTAAAGAAAATTGCGTTGTGCAAAAACTTTCATCTTAATACCTTTAAAATGACTATAAACACAGTGTTTTATACACACAGTTAGTAAAATTATCATTATTTTTTGCAGAATATTGAACTGTCACTTAGGGCTGGGCAATATGGCCTAAAAATAAAATCTCAGATTTTAGTTTTTTTTTTTATTTTTGTATTCCCCGCCCCTTAAGGAAAGCAGTAAGTACAAACGGCAGAAAACTTAAAGCAAATTTTGCTTTTATTTAATCAATCACAAGACAAATGTAACCCCCATTTCTGGGATGGATAATAAATAAATGAACACACTCTTGGAATCAAAGTCCCAGCTGTGTTTTAAGTCGCACTTTGTAGTCTAGACTAAAAGGAGACAAATATTTACCTGAGAGTAGCACCATTTTCTAAAGGATTAACAATACAGTTCATATCTGGGGTCTAAGGTTTTAATTAAATTAATAAACCCTGTTTACTCCACAGTATATATGTCTTTGGCTATATGCAAAGCGACTGTGCCCCTATCCCGTCATATGCGGAGCCTTGTGCAAAGGATTCGGCTGCAGTTTGCTGTTTTTTAGCTATGCTTTTTTGGTCACTGCGGTTTTGTTCGCCTGGCATTTTTCATATTCGGCTGGATGTCTCTGTTTCAGGTGTTGGAATAGGTTTGTGGTGCCGCTGCCTTTGACTGCGATGGGCTATACGCAAATGTTGCAGCGTGGGGTCTCTTGTTCCACGTCTGTCGCAGCAAACCCAGTTCCAAACAAAAGATGATTTATTCCTTTCTAGGGAACAAACTTCCCATTCTCACCGGTATCCATGCTGTTGCTTGCTGTTTCGTGTGTGCTTTGAGGTTGTTGTTTGCCATACTGCTGTGTGAAACTAACGCTACGGAAGCTTTTGGGAGCCAAAAATGCGCCATTACACAAAAACTCAATTTTGTTATTTTTTTTTATCGCCCGCAACAAAAAATTTGAATTAATTCATTCAATCGATTTTTCGCCCAGGCCTACTGTTACTGTGAAAAAAAAATGGAAAGGTCTTTATTGACATCTCGTAATCATTCCAACAAGCTGATGCTCATTTTAACTGATTCACCAAAACCAAAAACTCTGGTGACTCAAAGGTGGTCCAGATAAAGGGCAGATCTACCCCAGTAATAACCCTGTTCTCTCAGATCTGGTCCACAGGTCTGTGCCCGGGTTAGAGGATTTTTTTTTTACAGAGCCAGTGGCTGAACCCAAACACAACGCCTTAAAAAGAATAAAGGCAGGTCTGCGCCAGAGGATTTTTATTTTCTGGGACATTTCCTC
Source organism: Oryzias curvinotus (assembly GCA_023969325.1). Taxonomy (NCBI): domain Eukaryota; kingdom Metazoa; phylum Chordata; class Actinopteri; order Beloniformes; family Adrianichthyidae; genus Oryzias; species Oryzias curvinotus. The sequence goes on from CM043711.1 coordinate 16,565,575, forward strand.
TTTTATCCTTCAGTCACAATAACAAAGAGAATGCAAAGTGATGTGTTTATCCCTCATTTATCCCCTTCACATAAAAGTTTCAAAAGAGGAAAACAAATATGATCTCTTTGTAATAATTTAATCTTCACATCATAACACTATAACCCCAAATCTATGTGCATGAATTTAAACACTTCTGTAAAGGACCTCTTTTAATGAGTGTTAAACTAACACAATTACAGCAAATAACAGTAATAAAGCAGTATAAAATGTTCCAGTCACATTGATATTACATGGCAATTTCGAAAATGAAAAATGTTCTCCCTCCTCGAAGTCCAGCGCTGTCAAAGTAGCAAGACTTTTTTAAGGAGCAATCTTCTAAAGGATTATAGAGCTGGGTGTTACAGCTCACTGCTTCCAGGATGTGCTCATTCCAAATTCAGTTTTATTTAAGAAGGTCAGAATACCTTGGAGGGTTTGAATCTGTGGGAATAAAAAGTTTGGCACTGTCCACACAGATTCCAATTCACTTCTTGACCAACTTCGTTGTGGGAAAGAGGACTTTGGAAAACTTCAAAAGTCTTTTATTATTATTGTGTGTGATATAAATCCAGAGTGGAGGACGTGCCTTTCAGTGAAAATCTTACTGAGGTCAATCCTCTCACTAGGATTTATAGAGGATTACAAGAAGTTGCACTATTGTTAACGGTGAGCGGGTTGAGGGCGAACATTTGCTCAAATCATCATTTCAAGTAGAAGGAGTATATAAAATTAACTTCCTGATTAAAACGCTCCCACTTGTTCAAACTGAACACAGTGTTTGGTCTGAGAAGAGGTAATGGGCTTGTCAAAGAAATCCAATTAAAAGCACCTAGATCTGGAGGTAACATGAGAGACCATTACCATTTAAAATGGTACTTCTGAAAGCTGCAGGCTAACATAAAGCTACTAGGAGCTGACAGGGCAGCTTCTAACAGTGTGGCTGACCTGAAGCCAACCTTACCTGACATCTGCTACTTTTAGAAATGCATTACAAGCCACAAGCCATGCTGAGGTAATGTGATCATTTTAAGGTATGGTAAGCTTTGATTTACATCACAATTCAATCAAATGCTATGTCCAAAATTTAAAGACAACACACAACTACTTTATTGGCAGTTGGAATTCAGATAAAAAAAAATAGATAAAAAAAGGCAAAAATAAGAGAAAATATTAGAAACAGATCTTGAAAAGTTGCACAAAAAAGCTATAAGATCAGTGTTTTAGCTCCTCCTGCTGAGGTGTGGGGCCTCATGGGGAATTGTACAGATCTCTGATTGGAAAGGCAAAGTTGACAGAAAATCTGTCCTTAATAAAAACTATTTTTTGTCAATCATTTCCGTTCTCCATTTTCTAAATCCACTTAACCCCGGTCTGGGTCATAGGGTGTCTAGTGCCTATCCCAGCTATTGTTGGGCACAGACAGTGGACACACTAGAAAGGTCGCCAGCTCGAAGCAGACCTCAACCTCAACAGACTTATATAAAAAATAAATTAACTGATGAATGTAGTTTTAAAATGCTAAACAATAAAAGATGGGGGTAGTCACCTTCAACTGTACTGCTGCATGTTTTTAGTTCAGTCCAGGCCTGTGAAGGGTTATACAGAAGAGTGGTCAGTTCAAGACACATCTTAAGCCTTAGTCACATTCACTCGTACAGGGGTTAACCAGTATGGGTGTTGCAGGTTTTAGGTTGTCCGGGTCCTACAGATGGTTGTAGACAAGTAAGGAAGTAATGGAAGCGCTGGCTTGTCTTACATAAAACTACTAGTCCACCTTGACCTGGTATCTGCTACTTTTACAAATGCATTACAAGCATTTGTGGCTTGTGCAGCTACCTTAAGGGTCATGAAAATGAAACTCGCGATTGTTGTGCGTGTGGTGTATTGTAAAGTATCTGTACGGCAAATGTTTTTTGGGAGGGGGGCCTCATTAAAAAAGCTGATACAAGTTTAAACTAAGGATGCAACGATTCATGTTCCCTTCAATTCGGTTCAAACCTCAATTTTTGGGTCATAGTTTTGTTTCGGTTTAATGTATGATTTATATTTTACAAAACAACAAAAACTAAAAATTCAGAAAAATCCTGGATTAACTGGGTAATAAGCAACTAACAATGAAGAAAAACCTTTCTGTTGGCTTATACTAAGCCTGATATCATGTGATAAAACAATAAAGGATAAATCCTTCCTAAATTAATCACATGTAAACATATTGCTATGCAGTAGGGATGCAACAATTCACTTTCCCCACAACTCGGTTTAATGGTGTAACATATGGTTCAGGTTTACACCAGGAATTGTAGAAACTAAGTTTTTGTGATAAAAAAAAAAAGTTTAAAAGAATTCTTTGGTTTAAAAACAATGTTTATTCAGAACACTCCCTATATCATGAAACAACAAGGCAAAGAAAACATTTCTCTGCACTATAGGCTATTGCACAACACAACAAACAGACTGTTGCAAATATTGCTCTCTCATGGCTAAAACATGATGTAGTTCTCTTTGAAACATGCTACCAATCAAAAGCCTGGAAAATGGAAAGGCAGCCAAATAAACGTTGGATAAGAAGAGAGCATTTGTTTTTGTCTGAAGGGTTTTCAAAGTAATTTAAGATGAAAACCCATCGCGGCAGCTGCTTCTCGTGTCAGGATGTCACAGATGGCAACTAATTGGGGGCAACCCCTCGAAACACCATGCAGGGATTAAATAGGAAAAAATATAATTAAAAAATGGAACATGTTTAATTGGGTGTTCTGAATGACTTGATAACTTAAAGCTAAGGGTTCAATACAAGTCTGGTACAAAAGAAAAAAAAAATGAAAAAACAGTAAACAGCCAAGAACACACGAATTTGTTCACGCAAAGGCAAGCATCAAGGGTGTCTGCAATAGGCGGCAAATGAAAGAACCTCTCTGGGTTTTGCACCTGTTTCTTTAATAGAACCTGCTGTGATGTCTCACTCTTTGAAGAGAATCGTGAATTTCCATGTTGAGAATAGAGTTTTGTGAAAAACAAAAGACCTGCCACAAAGCAGTCGGCAAATCAGCTTAATGAACAAAAAAACAAATCTAAGGAAACTGATTAAGACTGTTTGTTTCCTGTGATCATGCAACAAAATATCTTTATTTGTGACTGATTTTATAATTATTAGTTGACATGTTTACAGAAAATGCATGTAAGATCATAATATAACACAAAACTCGGCTGTTATTTCAGGACACCTTATTTGGAGTTGCAATACTATAGAAACAATTTGTTCAGTAGGGCCCTCCAATATGGAATTGTAATAGAAATATTCTCATAAATCTAAAAAATATGAGAGACCCATGTAAAGAGAGGGAATACTCTGGTTTCCATAGCAATTTTGAGCATTATCCCATTGTTACCTAGGAACGAGGGCTGTGATATAGTTAAACATTATTTGTTTACCTTTAGTATTTACTATAATGATTCTTGAATAGAAAGGGCAGAACTCCAAAATCATTTTAATAAAAAAATAAAAGGTTGAAATTGTGAATGTTAATTTAACAGATATTTCATCTGTATTACTAAAGTAAAAAATATGTCATCTTACATCATGACATATTCAGGAAAACAAAATTTTTTTAAGTTTGTTCACTTATGGTAATTACAAAATATTATTAAAAAGGGCTTGTAATGTAAATATAGGCTTGTACTCCAGCTCTGTTCATCTACTTGTACCTATAAAGGTGAAATGATAATTTCACTAGTCACTAGTCTTGGAATAAGTGGTCTTTCAATGCATCAGGTGGAAATACAAAAAACATAAAAACAATTTTTTTATCTCTATTCCTCCATTCACAAATGTATCTGTAACTTGAACCCCGAATTTCTTCGGCATTATTGATGTATCCAATTTCTTAACGGAAATGGACTGTAATGCTAACAATTTCTTTGAAAATATTTATTAAATAATAACTGTTGGAGAGCTTTTAAAAAAAAAAAAAAGTTCAGTTAGACCAGCAAATATCCTTTACTTTGAATTCATATTGATCTGAAGAAATTAACAAGGCATCAATTCCTTCGTAAAATCAATATTTTGAAGAGTCAACAATGGAATTGTGAGCCGTATCCCAGTGCACCTCTGCATGATCAGATCAAAACATTTAAGACATCAGCCAAAACAATAAAGAAAGGGAGTTCCTCTGCAGTGCAGCAGAGTTTGTTTGGAAATGTAGGATCCTGTTTACATGCTCAGATGTGCCCATCTGCTTTTACTTATCTTTATCCTCTATTCGTGTGGGATTATAAGGAAAGGGATCACTTTATCTGTAAATTTTTAACTTAAAATATTTAAAACAAACATGATACATTACATTTTTTTTTAATTCATATAACAACAGTATCACAACTCTTATGGAACCATAGACATATACACACAGACAGATAATCACTGATGTCACTCATAAAACTGACCCAACAAGAATGAAGCCTATCATAGTAAAATCACATTCTCTGGAGTTTTTACGGCCCACATTTTTCTCTGTACTGTCTCTTCTTCATTTCTTTCCAGACTTTAATTTAAATATTCATAAAAAAATCAAACTACTCACATAAACACTCTTAATTCAAAACATGTAATCAACTACATACTGTACATTGCAGTGACGCTTCGTTCTTTCTCTCCTTGAATTTTCGCTTTAACCAGCGCCCCATGTTTGGACTGCCTTAGAATAAAAAGATCCGACAGGTCTTCATTGTTAATGAGATTGCAGAGTGTGTGTTAAGTTTGTCTTCTTGTTCGATTATGTTTAATGTCTTTTTTTTTTTTTACCTTTAAAATTATTTACTTCTTCGTTGGTTTGGTCCTGCTCTTTGTTTCTGGTTTTGTAGTTGCGATGCAAACTTGCGGATTATTACACATTCATTTTATGCAGGAATTTCCCGCATTACAAGAGCTCACTTTGAATTAATTTTCCTATCATTTTAATATAATCCAGCGGTGAAAATCCGGCCTTTGCCTCATGGTTTGATTCCAATTTGAAAAATAATATTGGGGATTGTATAGAAAGGCATAGACATCAACACTTTTATTGCAATGAGGAATAAATCCAATACAGCTAAAAAAATAATAATAAAAACCACTAATAATGGCACGTCAGCTGAACCATATTAGCCAGTTCACCATACATATAAGTATAAGTATATGCCGTACATGAAACAGTTGAAAAGAACTAATTGAGCTAATTGTTCCCTATTCAATATATCATTATATTCTAATTGCAATATCTTATTTACATACACTATTTTTTTTAAATCTATTTTAAAAGTTTATAGCCTTCTTTCAGGATACAACAAATCAGCTTCAATTGGGTCGCACAGGTGATTTGGCAGAGATTTTTGAGCCAGATGGCCTTCCTGACACTGGGACCGGCACAGGAGGACCACGACTTGGGCCCCCTTGTGGCTACAGCTAGGCAGGGCTGCTCATTCCTGGTCCTCGAGATTTACCACCCTGACTGTTTTCCAGATCTCCAAGTCCTGCTAGCTGTTGATAAGCTCAATCAGATGTCTCCACATTCTGATTGAATGAACACACCTGGTCCAAGTAATCAGCAGTAAGCAGTGCAGGGAGAGCTGGAAAACAGGCAGGGTGGTAGATCTGGAGGACCAGGAATGAGCAGCCCTGCATTAGATAATAGGGTCTTGTCAAAGGACCCACACTGGATGAAGCTCATTGCTTCCCCTGGGAAGCAAACCCTGATTTCCCATGTAATGTTCTTGAGTGTGTGAATGTGAATATTTAAGAAAATTGCATCACTCTGTAGCATTTAAACCTAATTTCTGTGATGCCAAATTACTTCAAAGAATAGTTGTTTTTTTAATCATATAAAATCAAACTTTATTTGTATAGCACTCTTCCAACTAGGGCTTTACATAAAAAAAAAACAACTATAAAAACCAAAAGCAGGACAAGAGAACACTACACACACAAAAAATTTTTATATTCAACATAATTTTTTTCTAATTGCCATCGTTTTGTTCTACTTCTCATGAAAATACATCGAGACGACTGTTGTTGTGACTTTGGGCTATACAAAAAAAAATTTAATTGAATTGAACTATGGTGCCCCCTGCTGTATCATTGTGTGACTTACAATATTTTGGGGCATTTTTCATTTTTATGTACATTTATACAAGAAAACACATTTGAAGTTCACAATTTATATTTCTGTCAATGCAAAAACTGTACAAAAACAATGTAATTTATATTCAACAAAAAAGGGCAGTATAATATGTGCACATTAATTCATCTGCTTCTATAGACCCGGGTAGCATCTAAATTCACCAAAAAATATCCTTCCCGTCTGCTTTTCTAAGCCTCATTTCTTTGATCGTGTTGTCAAGCATCTCAGGTCAAAACAGAGGCGACAGGAGATATTAAAGAAAAAAATAGATATGTGCATTCGCAGAATTTAACCCTTTGTAGCTACGTAGATAATGCAACAGCCAATTAATACAATGTCGTCCCAAATTGAAGTAAGAAAATTGCTTATACATAGACTATACTTACATTTAGTAGAACATGTATTTGTATAATATTGGACAGTGTGAAACATATTGTTCAAAAATAGCTAAATCAGTTCTACTGTAAGATTTTCCACAACTATTAATCTGCGATGGCTAAGTAATTCCTTTTAAGAACACCAGGGAAGCTTAAGTCAAAAGCAACAGCTTTTAGTGACTGCTTTGTAACAAAAAATTACCATAATGTTTACCAAGAAAGATAGCATTTTCTCAGGTGACCGTAGAATGGAATATTTGACCATCAATGACATAGATTAACAGTAAAACATGATTTTACTCCTCTAGTTCATTACAAAAAACTCAGCTCAAGATGCTTGTATGAGACTTCTATGTCCGAAGGAGGGAATACGGGGGAGGAGGGGAGCAGAGATGAAGAGCAAGCTGGCCTGTCAGCTTCCTTGCCAGCTGCTAAGGAATATTTGACAGCTATTTCCACTGGTTCTTAAGTCACTATAACCAAAGTGTGTGCCCCTGCTAGGAAAAATGGCATCAGCTAACTCAGAAAGGAACTGAAAACATCCTGAGGAAGATAATGGATGAGAATAATTGTCATCCGGATGAATAAATGAATGATGGATGAAACCGGCCTCTTTAGGAAGAAGATGCCCTCACACACTTAACTGATGAAACAGGAAGGATGGGCTCCTGGTTTTGAGGCACATAGTAACAGAGAGAAACTCTTAAGTAAGGGTTAATGGCCGACGAAGTGTGCGGTTACTACTTTTTAACGCATGCCGTGGAAGCCTAAATCGTCTTCCGCGAAGTGCATTAAAAAGTAGTAACCGCACACTTTGAAGGCCATTAACCCGCTTATACCATGGTCACTTACAAAAGCAATACATATTAACCAGGTTTTAGTCCTTTTGTTTTTTTTTTTTTTTTAAACTTGTCCTGTCCAACAGCTGGGCAAACAGATGAGAGCTGAAGGCCTCTTGTGTTGGACAGATTTTATTTTAACAGCAGGGGTTATTAATCTTCAGACAAACCAGAGGAATGTCTGAATAAACCCCTTTTGTAGTTGAGGCCATACTTTATTAGATTCCATCATGTTTGAAAATCTTTGGTGTTGGACCGGACGGAAAAGGAAAGGAGGGAAGGATAGAGAGGGGTGTTAGAGAGGAGGGGGGTAGGAGGGTGATAATAGGAGGGGGGGGGGGGGGGGTAGAACCGTAAAGCAGCATAAGGCAACAACTTTACTGGATGTTTATCATTACGGTAAGGCTCAAGTGTAAAACAAATCTCAAAGGGCGGGGCCTGTCCACACACACATTCAGATGTTATAAACACACCTGTTAACTGCAAAGATGTCCACATGTCAACATGTATAGAAAACATGCACACAATACTGATATTATTCACACACGCATACTCATGCCTTTAAACCAACTATTGTGAAATATTTCATTCGTTCCATCATGCAAACTATTAGTGCAAAGGTGAGCTAACCCCTGTGCTCAGGTAGGTGTTTATGTTCTTCTAAATGGATGGCGGAATGTGAAAAGAAGGAGGGAGAGCGCCCAGCCACCCCCACACCCAGACCCAGCAGCAGCGGCAGCCAGAACCCCCAACGCCCCACGGCAGCAGGCAGAGAACAACCACCCCCCGGGCGACCACATCCGCCACCCAGGCCAGGGCCAGCAGGACCACCCCAGGCCCCCAGAGCCAGAGAGCAGGGAGGCACGGGGGGAAGAGAGCACCGCCCCAGCCCAACCAGGGGAGCAGCCCCCCGCCGCGCCGGGAGGGCCCACCGCAGGGCCCCACCCAGGAAGAGTGCCCACAGCCCCAGACAAGCACCTCATCACCACCCAGGAGTTCTGGGCATCCCCCCGCCCCAACCCCAGGTACGAGCCAGAACCTCCCAAGGGAGACCCGCTCTGCGCTCCAGGCAGCCAACCACCCGGCCCACGGTTGGTCCAGGAAGGAGCAAGGTAGGGGACAGCCGGCCCCGCCCAGGAGGGGGGCACCCCGGAGAAGAGGGGGGCCCGCAAGGGGTGTTGTAAACATGGCCCGACCAGGCTCGGCCACAGTTGGAATGTGGCCGGGGCCCAGCGCCCAGGGGCAAAAACCCGAACCCACCCCACAGGGAGACGGACACCCCCGGCTCAGGTGTAATGTGAACCCCCTCCCCGTGCGGAGAGAGCCCCGCCGGGCCCAGGAAACCGGCACCCAGGGGACATGGCCGCCGCTGCCAGGGGCCCAGTACCCCCCACCAGGGATGGGGTAGGGGACAGATGGACCTAGGACCCACCTTCCTTGCATAATGTGTGTGCGTGCATATGTGAGGGTGTATGTGTGCATGTGTGCGTGTTTGAATGTATAATTCTTGTTTTTTTTTTCGATTTGGATCGCTTTTCTCACAAACAGCGGACTATATGTTACGTGATGCGGCGCATGACATATAGTCTGCGTCGTGCAGCACCACCGCTGCAGTCAAGATTCGGCGATATATATATGCTGATCATCCCGATGGGTTGAATAAAGCATCAATTCAGAGGGAAAGTTAATCGCTTACCGCTTGTTTTTGCCCAGATGATAAAGCAAAAGGTTGTTTTACAGAAGCCGGCGCAGTGATACAAAACATTTAAGCTAGCTGACCGGAACTTCTTTTTTCACCGTGCAGTTATCAGGTTTTAATGCATACCCAGCAGCCAATCAGAATCGAGTATACAACCGGACCATGGTATAATGTGAGTTATAATTTATCCCTTGTGCTATCCTAGACACTTTACCGTTGGGAGTTGGGTCATCTAGACCCACTAGACAGTGTGCTGAACCTTTTTTTTTTCCAATGATTTGTGATCTTCACTGGTTCAATGGATTACATGAAATTTTTCCACCTTTATCCAACTTTGTCATGGTAGGGAGAACATGTCAAAGTAAGGGTGGGGTCATCTAAGATAGCACAAGGGATAAACTATGCAACGGTAACAGTCTATTGCTCTGAATAAAAAAAACAACAACTTTATTTTAAGAAATATTCCAATGTTATTTAAAAAATGTTTTACAAAGCATCAGAAATGTTGCAGAAGGGTTTTTGATTAGTAAAGATCTGTGACAGACATTCTTCAACTGCTGGTGTGGTTCTCTGTATATGCAGGCAAATATGGGGGGAATACTGTTGTTGCTATATGGTTATCCATGGTCGCTAGGATCATGTTAGCAGAAAAGTGAACTAAAAGCTAACAAAACTAAAAGTTTACGTTCCTTGACCGTGTTCGGAAGACGCAGGGGAGATCTTCTCCAGGGCCGAAGGCTGATCTTCCAACAGGGTTCACTTCCCTGTTCGAACCCTCAGAGCCTCCAAAGCGGGTTAAACAAAAGAACCAGTCTCAGTTCTTTAAGATTAACTTTCTTTATTACTTTTGTCTCAACTCCAAAAACAGCGACTGACTGCGTGTATATGCACTCCACACACTACATGCACTCTTCCCCCCTGCTTTCCTGCATCGCGCGAGCTGAGACACACCGGTTTCAGCACACACAAACATGCACATACATACTCATCCCACACTTGCATTTCTCCATTCTTTAACAAATCTGATCGCAGTTGCAGAGAAAGTCAGGTGTAGGTATCAAATCAGTAGCGATCGCGTGTGCAAAATGCATCAGCGTCCGGGCAGCATTACCGTTCTTTTAAGACCTTAAATCCGCCAATAATAACAATTACTACGTCTTCAAATGTTACGAATAGGATTAGGTTAGTAAGTGACGTAAGACTCGCGGCTATGTGGTCCTAAAGTTGTTCATGTTCCGCCACAAAAAAAATTCTGACGTCCAAACATTAGTTTCCCCCTTCACGCCTCGCAGCCTTGTCGCCCCCTCTAAGATGCCTCGCGCCCCCCAAGGCAGGCGTGCCCCACAGTTTGAGAACCAATGGTTTAATAGAAGATTCTTTCAGTTCTCAGGCCCAAGTCGGTTGTGGAGCAGGATTAAGATGGAATTGTTTTCTTGCAGACTTTAAATTCTCTTTTGGCATTATTAATTAAAGTGAAGTGGTTTTGCTATTTCCAGTGACATTCAATTCTGTGAGTTTTTGTTTTGATGTTATCTATATCCCGTCCCTTAATCAGCACATATTGACCAATTATGAAGAGAAAAAGAAGTAAGAAAGAGTGAAGGAAAGTTTAAAAAAAAAAAAAGATTCCCAGGAAGAAGCCAGCTCTTGTTGTTTGCTTTAAAGACAAAAGCAATCGGTTATCACACCAGTTGTATACAATATCGCGCGATTAGTTCATACAAAAGTTGTTTAGATAAGCCTGCGACTTTCTACGGGAACTGCCATGAATTTTTGAGAGGCATGAATACCAATCATAACTTTGAACACTCTTTCTCTCAATAAGTCAGAAACAAGTTGGAAAAAGAAACAAATCAAGAATAAAACCTTATCAATATTCCCAGACTTTATTTTTTATGGCCATTACATCATAGTTAGTTCTATTTAGTACAAATATTGCAATAAAACCCAAAATCATGGGCTTAGCAGAGATCTCACCTTACAAGACCCTAGAACTTATTGCAAACCTAACGTTACATCATCTGCAAAACACTCAGTGCTTAAGTCAATGATATTAAACAAAATTTCAGTCTCCTTAGAGACCATCAAAAATTGCCATAGCCGACTATATTTCAAGTCGTCAAGGCGGGGTATTGGGTAAAGTTTTCAATTAGCAATAATCGCGCCTCGGATAAACCTCATAGGCTACGATACTGCCACTGCGCAAAGATAATCACTCACAGCTGCTCACAGTAGACTCACTCTGGCGCCTACACCCGTCTGTTATGGTGTCGGTGAGGGAGTTACTTCAACAAAGATCAGTGAGGCTACGACAGCCGCTTTCAAATTTTACATCAATGCATTTCAATAAGATCTTCAAACAGGTATCTACACTACAGAAAAATCTCATCTAATCGTTGAACATATCAATAACATGGAAAAAGTCCATCTACAATTGTGTCTTGAACGTGACAATAGACAGACGGAAACTTTTAGGGACTTCGACTAATTTTCACTATCAACAGCTGTCAGGAAAAGCGAAACAACTACACCATTTACTGATTATTTTGAAAAATCAAGTACTTCCACGTGCAAAATTGAAAGCAGAAGTGACGACATTTCCTGTGCGACTTTCAAAGAACGCCACAAAGACGGAAGCTTTGAACACTCTTTCTCTCAATAGGTCAGGAACAAGCAGGAAAAAGAAACAAATCAAGAATAAAAACCTATCAATATTCCCAGACTTTACTTTTTATTGCCATTACATCATAGTTAGTTCTATTTAGTACAAATATTGCAATAAAACCCAATAACATGGGCTTAGCAGAGATCTCACCTTACAAGACCCTAGAACTTATTGCAAACCTAATGTCACATCATCTGCAAAACATTCAGTGCTTAAGTCAATGATATTAAACCAAATTTCAGTCTCCTTAGAGACCATCAAAAATTGCCATAGCCGACTATATTTCAAGTCGTCAAGGCGGGGTATTGGGTAAAGTTTTCAATTAGCAATAATCGCGCCTCGGATAAACCTCATAGGCTACGATACTGCCACTGCGCAAAGATAATCACTCACAGCTGCTCACAGTAGACTCACTCTGGCGCCTACACCCGTCTGTTATGGTGTCGGTGAGGGAGTTACTTCAACAAAGATCAGTGAGGCTACGACAGCCGCTTTCAAATTTTACATCAATGCATTTCAATAAGATCTTCAAACAGGTATCTACACTACAGAAAAATCTCATCTAATCGTTGAACATATCAATAACATGGAAAAAGTCCATCTACAATTGTGTCTTGAACGTGACAATAGACAGACGGAAACTTTTAGGGACTTCGACTAATTTTCACTATCAACAGCTGTCAGGAAAAGCGAAACAACTACACCATTTACTGATTATTTTGAAAAATCAAGTACTTCCACGTGCAAAATTGAAAGCAGAAGTGACGACATTTCCTGTGCGACTTTCAAAGAACGCCACAAAGACGGACGCTTTGAACACTCTTTCTCTCAATAGGTCAGGAACAAGCAGGAAAAAGAAACAAATCAAGAATAAAAACCTATCAATATTCCCAGACTTTACTTTTTATGGCCATTACATCATAGTTAGTTCTATTTAGTACAAATATTGCAATAAAACCCAAAATCATGGGCTTAGCAGAGATCTCACCTTACAAGACCCTAGAACTTATTGCAAACCTAACGTTACATCATCTGCAAAACACTCAGTGCTTAAGTCAATGATATTAAACAAAATTTCAGTCTCCTTAGAGACCATCAAAAATTGCCATAGCCGACTATATTTCAAGTCGTCAAGGCGGGGTATTGGGTAAAGTTTTCAATTAGCAATAATCGCGCCTCGGATAAACCTCATCGGCTACGATACTGCCACTGCGCAAAGATAATCACTCACAGCTGCTCACAGTAGACTCACTCTGGCGCCTACACCCGTCTGTTATGGTGTCGGTGAGGGAGTTACTTCAACAAAGATCAGTGAGGCTACGACAGCCGCTTTCAAATTTTACATCAATGCATTTCAATAAGATCTTCAAACAGGTATCTACACTACAGAAAAATCTCATCTATTAATAAATAAACAAAGAAGGATAATTGTTGAACATATCAATAACATGGAAAAAGTCCATCTACAATTGTGTCTTGAACGTGACAATAGACAGAAGGAAACTTTTAGGGACTTCGACTAATTTTCACTATCAACAGCTGTCAGGAAAAGCGAAACAACTACACCATTTACTGATTATTTTGAAAAATCAAGTACTTCCACGTGCAAAATTGAAAGCAGAAGTGATGACATTTCCTGTGCGACTTTCAAAGAACGCCACAAAGACGGAAGCTTTGAACACTCTTTCTCTCAATAGGTCAGGAACAAGCAGGAATAAGAAACAAATCAAGAATAAAACCCTATCAATATTCCCAGACTTTATTTTTTATGGCCATTACATCATAGTTAGTTCTATTTAGTACAAATATTGCAATAAAACCTAATATTAGGGATGGCCTGTTTGACACGGCGCTTCGGCGCGCGGTTCACTCTCATGAAACAAAATGTTTCGGCACAATGTTTCGGGGCGTGTGTCAACTAGCGCAGATCACGTGGTTGATGACGTATGACGTGCCAAATGTTTCATTTGGTCGAACCACGGTTCAGATGTCACTTGCGTGTCGAACAGTTGGGCGCGCTGTTCTCTAGAAACACGAAATGAATCCTGAACGTTTCCTGGTCAGTTCTATTGTTTCCCCTGTATCAGAATCAGCGACAGTTCATTGCACTTTACCATGACTCCTAGTAAAAAACATACTGTGGCTCAGGATCGTTTCTACTCGATTTCTCCAAATAAAAAAAGAATGCATGATTGTTGTGTTAAAAAAAAGACTTCAATAAATTTCTACTGTCACAGTTCTTTGATATCTGTAGCGATAGCTCAGTGGAATGATTGCCTGGAGTCACTACCAGAGGTCCTGGGTTTGAAACCAGCTGTAGGAAAAACATTTTTTTTTTTGCTTTGCGTTTTTTTTCTTCATGTGATGTTTCATACATGTGTTGTTTTACGTTGTTCTTTTTAATAGTCATTAACAACATTGTTTTGTTTTACATTGTTTTCATCATCATCATTTCCACATTGAAGTGTTACAAGGAGTTTAGTTGAAACACATGTCGATATACATCCAGTCCGCCACCAGATGCCGCTATTCGGTGTGGTTTCGAAGCCCTGAATGGGTGGTTCATTTTTCCGGCACAATTACAAGAACCCCAGTGAGGCTTCATGGGGCTTCTATTCCCATCCCTACCCAATATCATGGGCTTAGCAGAGATCTCACCTTACAAGACCCTAGAACTTATTGCAAACCTAATGTCACATCATCTGCAAAACATTCAGTGCTTAAGTCAATGATATTAAACCAAATTTCAGTCTCCTTAGAGACCATCAAAAATTGCCATAGCCAACTATATTTCAAGTCGTCAAGGCGGGGTATTGGGTAAAGTTCTTAATTAGCAATAATCGCGCCTCGGATAAACCTCATAGGCTACGATACTGCCACTGCGCAAAGATAATCACTCACAGCTGCTCACAGTAGACTCACTCTGGCGCCTACACCCGTCTGTTATGGTGTCGGTGAGGGAGTTACTTCAACAAAGATCAGTGAGGCTACGACAGCCGCTTTCAAATTTTACATCAATGCATTTCAATAAGATCTTCAAACAGGTATCTACACTACAGAAAAATCTCATCTATTAATAAATAAACAAAGAAGGGTAATTGTTGAACATATCAATAACATGGAAAAAGTCCATCTACAATTGTGTCTTGAACGTGACAATAGACAGAAGGAAACTTTTAGGGACTTCGACTAATTTTCACTATCAACAGCTGTCAGGAAAAGCGAAACAACTACACCATTTACTGATTATTTTGAAAAATCAAGTACTTCCACGTGCAAAATTGAAAGCAGAAGTGACGACATTTCCTGTGCGACTTTCAAAGAACGCCACAAAGACGGACGCTTTGAACACTCTTTCTCTCAATAGGTCAGGAACAAGCAGGAAAAAGAAACAAATCAAGAATAAAAACCTATCAATATTCCCAGACTTTACTTTTTATGGCCATTACATCATAGTTAGTTCTATTTAGTACAAATATTGCAATAAAACCCAATATCATGGGCTTAGCAGAGATCTCACCTTACAAGACCCTAGAACTTATTGCAAACCTAATGTCACATCATCTGCAAAACATTCAGTGCTTAAGTCAATGATATTAAACAAAATTTCAGTCTCCTTAGAGACCATCAAAAATTGCCATAGCCGACTATATTTCAAGTCGTCAAGGCGGGGTGTTGGGTAAAGTTTTCAATTAGCAATAATCGCGCCTCGGATAAACCTCATAGGCTACGATACTGCCACTGCGCAAAGATAATCACTCACAGCTGCTCACAGTAGACTCACTCTGGCGCCTACACCCGTCTGTTATGGTGTCGGTGAGGGAGTTACTTCAACAAAGATCAGTGAGGCTATGACAGCCGCTTTCAAATTTTACATCAATGCATTTCAATAAGATCTTCAAACAGGTATCTACACTACAGAAAAATCTCATCTATTAATAAATAAACAAAGAAGGATAATTGTTGAACATATCAATAACATGGAAAAAGTCCATCTACAATTGTGTCTTGAACGTGACAATAGACAGAAGGAAACTTTTAGGGACTTCGACTAATTTTCACTATCAACAGCTGTCAGGAAAAGCGAAACAACTACACCATTTACTGATTATTTTGAAAAATCAAGTACTTCCACGTGCAAAATTGAAAGCAGAAGTGACGACATTTCCTGTGCGACTTTCAAAGAACGCCACAAAGACGGACGCTTTGAACACTCTTTCTCTCAATAGGTCAGGAACAAGCAGGAAAAAGAAACAAATCAAGAATAAAAACCTATCAATATTCCCAGACTTTACTTTTTATGGCCATTACATCATAGTTAGTTCTATTTAGTACAAATATTGCAATAAAACCCAATAACATGGGCTTAGCAGAGATCTCACCTTACAAGACCCTAGAACTTATTGCAAACCTAATGTCACATCATCTGCAAAACATTCAGTGCTTAAGTCAATGATATTAAACAAAATTTCAGTCTCCTTAGAGACCATCAAAAATTGCCATAGCCGACTATATTTCAAGTCGTCAAGGCGGGGTATTGGGTAAAGTTTTCAATTAGCAATAATCGCGCCTCGGATAAACCTCATAGGCTACGATACTGCCACTGCGCAAAGATAATCACTCACAGCTGCTCACAGTAGACTCACTCTGGCGCCTACACCCGTCTGTTATGGTGTCGGTGAGGGAGTTACTTCAACAAAGATCAGTGAGGCTACGACAG
Organism: Oryzias curvinotus; assembly: GCA_023969325.1. NCBI lineage: Eukaryota > Metazoa > Chordata > Actinopteri > Beloniformes > Adrianichthyidae > Oryzias > Oryzias curvinotus. The sequence continues at coordinate 16,582,045 of CM043711.1, forward strand.
CCGCTTTCAAATTTTACATCAATGCATTTCAATAAGATCTTCAAACAGGTATCTACACTACAGAAAAATCTCATCTATTAATAAATAAACAAAGAAGGATAATTGTTGAACATATCAATAACACGGAAAAAGTCCATCTACAATTGTGTCTTGAACGTGACAATAGACAGAAGGAAACTTTTAGGGACTTCGACTAATTTGCACTATCAACAGCTGTCAGGAAAAGCGAAACAACTACACCATTTACTGATTATTTTGAAAAATCAAGTACTTCCACGTGCAAAATTGAAAGCAGAAGTGACGACATTTCCTGTGCGACTTTCAAAGAACGCCACAAAGACGGACGCTTTGAACACTCTTTCTCTCAATAGGTCAGGAACAAGCAGGAAAAAGAAACAAATCAAGAATAAAAACCTATCAATATTCCCAGACTTTACTTTTTATGGCCATTACATCATAGTTAGTTCTATTTAGTACAAATATTGCAATAAAACCCAATAACATGGGCTTAGCAGAGATCTCACCTTACAAGACCCTAGAACTTATTGCAAACCTAATTTCACATCATCTGCAAAACATTCAGTGCTTAAGTCAATGATATTAAACAAAATTTCAGTCTCCTTAGAGACCATCAAAAAATGCCATAGCCGACTATATTTCAAGTCGTCAAGGCGGGGTATTGGGTAAAGTTTTCAATTAGCAATAATCGCGCCTCGGATAATCCTCATAGGCTACGATACTGCCACTGCGCAAAGATAATCACTCACAGCTGCTCACAGTAGACTCACTCTGGCGCCTACACCCGTCTGTTATGGTGTCGGTGAGGGAGTTACTTCAACAAAGATCAGTGAGGCTACGACAGCCGCTTTCAAATTTTACATCAATGCATTTCAATAAGATCTTCAAACAGGTATCTACACTACAGAAAACTCTCATCTAATCGTTGAACATATCAATAACATGGAAAAAGTCCATCTACAATTGTGTCTTGAACGTGACAATAGACAGAAGGAAACTTTTAGGGACTTCGACTAATTTTCACTATCAACAGCTGTCAGGAAAAGCGAAACAACTACACCATTTACTGATTATTTTGAAAAATCAAGTACTTCCACGTGCAAAATTGAAAGCAGAAGTGACGACATTTCCTGTGCGACTTTCAAAGAACGCCACAAAGACGGACGCTTTGAACACTCTTTCTCTCAATAGGTCAGGAACAAGCAGGAAAAAGAAACAAATCAAGAATAAAAACCTATCAATATTCCCAGACTTTACTTTTTATGGCCATTACATCATAGTTTGTTCTATTTAGTACAAATATTGCAATAAAACCCAATAACATGGGCTTAGCAGAGATCTCACCTTACAAGACCCTAAAACTTATTGCAAACCTAATGTCACATCATCTGCAAAACATTCAGTGCTTAAGTCAATGATATTAAACAAAATTTCAGTCTCCTTAGAGACCATCAAAAATTGCCATAGCCGACTATATTTCAAGTCGTCAAGGCGGGGTATTGGGTAAAGTTTTCAATTAGCAATAATCGCGCCTCGGATAAACCTCATCGGCTACGATACTGCCACTGCGCAAAGATAATCACTCACAGCTGCTCACAGTAGACTCACTCTGGCGCCTACACCCGTCTGTTATGGTGTCGGTGAGGGAGTTACTTCAACAAAGATCAGTGAGGCTACGACAGCCGCTTTCAAATTTTACATCAATGCATTTCAATAAGATCTTCAAACAGGTATCTACACTACAGAAAAATCTCATCTATTAATAAATAAACAAAGAAGGATAATTGTTGAACATATCAATAACATGGAAAAAGTCCATCTACAATTGTGTCTTGAACGTGACAATAGACAGAAGGAAACTTTTAGGGACTTCGACTAATTTTCACTATCAACAGCTGTCAGGAAAAGCGAAACAACTACACCATTTACTGATTATTTTGAAAAATCAAGTACTTCCACGTGCAAAATTGAAAGCAGAAGTGATGACATTTCCTGTGCGACTTTCAAAGAATGCCACAAAGACGGAAGCTTTGAACACTCTTTCTCTCAATAGGTCAGGAACAAGCAGGAATAAGAAACAAATCAAGAATAAAACCCTATCAATATTCCCAGACTTTATTTTTTATGGCCATTACATCATAGTTAGTTCTATTTAGTACAAATATTGCAATAAAACCCAATATTAGGGATGGCCTGTTTGACACGGCGCTTCGGCGCGCGGTTCACTCTCATGAAACAAAATGTTTCGGCACAATGTTTCGGGGCGTGTGTCAACTAGCGCAGATCACGTGGTTGATGACGTATGACGCGCCAAATGTTTCGTTTGGTCGAACCACGGTTCAGATGTCACTTGCGTGTCGAACAGTTGGGCGCGCTGTTCTCTAGAAACACGAAATGAATCCTGAACGTTTCCTGGTCAGTTCTATTGTTTCCCCTGTATCAGAATCAGCGACAGTTCATTGCACTTTACCATGACTCCTAGTAAAAAACATACTGTGGCTCAGGATCGTTTCTACTCGATTTCTCCAAATAAAAAAAGAATGCATGATTGTTGTGTTAAAAAAAAGACTTCAATAAATTTCTACTGTCACAGTTCTTTGATATCTGTAGCGATAGCTCAGTGGAATGATTGCCTGGAGTCACTACCAGAGGTCCTGGGTTTGAAACCAGCTGTAGGAAAAAAATTTTTTTTTGCTTTGCGTTTTTTTTCTTCATGTGATGTTTCATACATGTGTTGTTTTACGTTGTTCTTTTTAATAGTCATTAACAACATTGTTTTGTTTTACATTGTTTTCATCATCATCATTTCCACATTGAAGTGTTACAAGGAGTTTAGTTGAAACACATGTCGATATACATCCAGTCCGCCACCAGATGCCGCTATTCGGTGTGGTTTCGAAGGCCTGAATGGGTGGTTCATTTTTCCGGCACAATTACAAGAACCCCAGTGAGGCTTCATGGGGCTTCTATTCCCATCCCTACCCAATATCATGGGCTTAGCAGAGATCTCACCTTACAAGACCCTAGAACTTATTGCAAACCTAATGTCACATCATCTGCAAAACATTCAGTGCTTAAGTCAATGATATTTAACCAAATTTCAGTCTCCTTAGAGACCATCAAAATTGCCATAGCCGACTATATTTCAAGTCGTCAAGGCGGGGTATTGGGTAAAGTTTTCAATTAGCAATAATCGCGCCTCGGATAAACCTCATCGGCTACGATACTGCCACTGCGCAAAGATAATCACTCACAGCTGCTCACAGTAGACTCACTCTGGCGCCTACACCCGTCTGTTATGGTGTCGGTGAGGGAGTTACTTCAACAAAGATCAGTGAGGCTATGACAGCCGCTTTCAAATTTTACATCAATGCATTTCAATAAGATCTTCAAACAGGTATCTACACTACAGAAAAATCTCATCTATTAATAAATAAACAAAGAAGGATAATTGTTGAACATATCAATAACACGGAAAAAGTCCATCTACAATTGTGTCTTGAACGTGACAATAGACAGAAGGAAACTTTTAGGGACTTCGACTAATTTGCACTATCAACAGCTGTCAGGAAAAGCGAAACAACTACACCATTTACTGATTATTTTGAAAAAATCAAAGTACTTCCACGTGCAAAATTGAAAGCAGAAGTGACGACATTTCCTGTGCGACTTTCAAAGAACGCACAAAGACGGACGCTTTGAACACTCTTTCTCTCAATAGGTCAGGAACAAGCAGGAAAAAGAAACAAATCAAGAATAAAAACCTATCAATATTCCCAGACTTTACTTTTTATGGCCATTACATCATAGTTAGTTCTATTTAGTACAAATATTGCAATAAAACCCAATAACATGGGCCTTAGCAGAGATCTCACCTTACAAGACCCTAGAACTTATTGCAACCTAATGTCACATCATCTGCAAAACATTCAGTGCTTAAGTCAATGATATTAAACAAATTTCAGTCTCCTTAGAGACCATCAAAAATTGCCATAGCCGACTATATTTCAAGTCGTCAAGGCGGGGTATTGGGTAAAGTTTTCAATTAGCAATAATCGCGCCTCGGATAACCTCATAGGCTACGATACTGCCACTGCGCAAAGATAATCACTCACAGCTGCTCACAGTAGACTCACTCTGGCGCCTACACCCGTCTGTTATGGTGTCGGTGAGGGAGTTACTTCAACAAAGATCAGTGAGGCTACGACAGCCGCTTTCAAATTTTACATCAATGCATTTCAATAAGATCTTCAAACAGGTATCTACACTACAGAAAAATCTCATCTATTAATAAATAAACAAAGAAGGATAAGTGTTGAACATATCAATAACACGGAAAAAGTCCATCTACAATTGTGTCTTGAACGTGACAATAGACAGAAGGAAACTTTTAGGGACTTCGACTAATTTGCACTATCAACAGCTGTCAGGAAAAGCGAAACAACTACACCATTTACTGATTATTTTGAAAAATCAAGTACTTCCACGTGCAAAATTGAAAGCAGAAGTGACGACATTTCCTGTGCGACTTCAAAGAACGCCACAAAGACGGACGCTTTGAACACTCTTTCTCTCAATAGGTCAGGAACAAGCAGGAAAAGAAACAAATCAAGAATAAAAACCTATCAATATTCCCAGACTTTACTTTTTATGGCCATTACATCATAGTTAGTTCTATTTAGTACAAATATTGCAATAAAACCCAATAACATGGGCTTAGCAGAGATCTCACCTTACAAGACCCTAGAACTTATTGCAAACCTAATGTCACATCATCTGCAAAACATTCAGTGCTTAAGTCAATGATATTAAACCAAATTTCAGTCTCCTTAGAGACCATCAAAAATTGCCATAGCCGACTATATTTCAAGTCGTCAAGGCGGGGTATTGGGTAAAGTTTTCAATTAGCAATAATCGCGCCTCGAATAAACCTCATAGGCTACGATACTGCCACTGCGCAAAGATAATCACTCACAGCTGCTCACAGTAGACTCACTCTGGCGCCTACACCCTCTGTTATGGTGTCGGTGAGGGAGTTACTTCAACAAAGATGAGTGAGGCAACGACACCGCTTTCAAATTTACATCAATGCATTTCAATAAGATCTTCAAACAGGTATCTACACTACAGAAAACTCTCATCTAATCGTTGAACATATCAATAACATGGAAAAAAGTCCATCTACAATTGTGTCTTGAACGTGACAATAGACAGAAGGAAACTTTAGGGACTTCGACTAATTTTCACTATCAACAGCTGTCAGGAAAAGCGAAACAACTACACCATTACTGATTATTTTGAAAAAATCAAGTACTTCCACGTGCAAAATTGAAAGCAGAAGTTGACGACATTTCCTGTGCGACTTTCAAGAACGCACAAGGACGGACGCTTTGAACACTCTTTCTCTCAATAGGTCAGAACAAGCAGGAAAAAAGAAACAAATCAAGAATAAAAAACCTATCAATATTCCCAGACTTTACTTTTTATGGCCATTACATCATAGTTTGTTCTATTTAGGGTACAAATATTGCAATAAAACCCAATAACATGGGCTTAGCAGAGATCGCACCTTACAAGAACCCTAGAACTTATTGCAAACCTAATGTACACATCATCTGCAAAACATTCAGTGCTTAAGTCAATGATATTAACAAAATTTCAGTCTCCTTAGAGACCATCAAAAATTGCCATAGCCGACTATATTTCAAGTCGTCAAGGCGGGGTATTGGGTAAGTTTTCAATAGCAATAATCCGCGCTCGGATAAACCTCATCGGCTACGATACTGCCACTTGCGCAAAGATAATCACTCACAGCTGCTCACAGTAGACTCACTCTGGCGCCTACACCCGTCTGTTATGGTGTCGGTGAGGGAGTTACTTCAACAAAGATCAGTGAGGCTACGACAGCCGCTTTCAAATTTTACCATCAATGCATTTCAATAAGATCTTCAAACAGGTATCTACACTACAGAAAATCTCATCTATTATAAATAAACAAAGAAGGATAATTGTTGAACATATCAATAACATGGAAAAAGTCCATCTACAATTGTGTCTTGAACGTGACAATAGACAGAAGGAAACTTTTAGGGACTTCGACTAATTTTCACTATCAACAGCTGTCAGGAAAAGCGAAACAACTACACCATTTACTGATTATTTTGAAAAATCAAGTACTTTCCACGTGCAAAATTGAAAGCAGAAGTGATGACATTTCCTGTGCGACTTTCAAAGAATGCCACAAAGACGGAAGCTTTGAACACTCTTTCTCTCAATAGGTCAGGAACAAGCAGGAATAAGAAACAAATCAAGAATAAAACCCTATCAATATTCCCAGACTTTATTTTTTATGGCCATTACATCATAGTTAGTTCTATTTAGTACAAATATTGCAATAAAACCTAATATTAGGGATGGCCTGTTTGACACGGCGCTTCGGCGCGCGGTTCACTCTCATGAAACAAAATGTTTCGGCACAATGTTTCGGGGCGTGTGTCAACTAGCGCAGATCACGTGGTTGATGACGTATGACGTGCCAAATGTTTCATTTGGTCGAACCACGGTTCAGATGTCACTTGCGTGTCGAACAGTTGGGCGCGCTGTTCTCTAGAAACACGAAATGAATCCTGAACGTTTCCTGGTCAGTTCTATTGTTTCCCCTGTATCAGAATCAGCGACAGTTCATTGCACTTTACCATGACTCCTAGTAAAAAACATACTGTGGCTCAGGATCGTTTCTACTCGATTTCTCCAAATAAAAAAGAATGCATGATTGTTGTGTTAAAAAAAAGACTTCAATAAATTTCTACTGTCACAGTTCTTTGATATCTGTAGCGATAGCTCAGTGGAATGATTGCCTGGAGTCACTACCAGAGGTCCTGGGTTTGAAACCAGCTGTAGGAAAAACATTTTTTTTTTGCTTTGCGTTTTTTTTCTTCATGTGATGTTTCATACATGTGTTGTTTTACGTTGTTCTTTTTAATAGTCATTAACAACATTGTTTTGTTTTACATTGTTTTCATCATCATCATTTCCACATTGAAGTGTTACAAGGAGTTTAGTTGAAACACATGTCGATATACATCCAGTCCGCCACCAGATGCCGCTATTCGGTGTGGTTTCGAAGGCCTGAATGGGTGGTTCATTTTTCCGGCACAATTACAAGAACCCCAGTGAGGCTTCATGGGGCTTCTATTCCCATCCCTACCCAATATCATGGGCTTAGCAGAGATCTCACCTTACAAGACCCTAGAACTTATTGCAAACCTAATGTCACATCATCTGCAAAACATTCAGTGCTTAAGTCAATGATATTTAACCAAATTTCAGTCTCCTTAGAGACCATCAAAAATTGCCATAGCCGACTATATTTCAAGTCGTCAAGGCGGGGTATTGGGTAAAGTTTTCAATTAGCAATAATCGCGCCTCGGATAAACCTCATAGGCTACGATACTGCCACTGCGCAAAGATAATCACTCACAGCTGCTCACAGTAGACTCACTCTGGCGCCTACACCCGTCTGTTATGGTGTCGGTGAGGGAGTTACTTCAACAAAGATCAGTGAGGCTATGACAGCCGCTTTCAAATTTTACATCAATGCATTTCAATAAGATCTTCAAACAGGTATCTACACTACAGAAAAATCTCATCTATTAATAAATAAACAAAGAAGGATAATTGTTGAACATATCAATAACATGGAAAAAGTCCATCTACAATTGTGTCTTGAACGTGACAATAGACAGAAGGAAACTTTTAGGGACTTCGACTAATTTGCACTATCAACAGCTGTCAGGAAAAGCGAAACAACTACACCATTTACTGATTATTTTGAAAAATCAAGTACTTCCACGTGCAAAATTGAAAGCAGAAGTGACGACATTTCCTGTGCGACTTTCAAAGAACGCCACAAAGACGGACGCTTTGAACACTCTTTCTCTCAATAGGTCAGGAACAAGCAGGAAAAAGAAACAAATCAAGAATAAAAACCTATCAATATTCCCAGACTTTACTTTTTATGGCCATTACATCATAGTTAGTTCTATTTAGTACAAATATTGCAATAAAACCCAATAACATGGGCTTAGCAGAGATCTCACCTTACAAGACCCTAGAACTTATTGCAAACCTAATGTCACATCATCTGCAAAACATTCAGTGCTTAAGTCAATGATATTAAACAAAATTTCAGTCTCCTTAGAGACCATCAAAAATTGCCATAGCCGACTATATTTCAAGTCGTCAAGGCGGGGTATTGGGTAAAGTTTTCAATTAGCAATAATCGCGCCTCGGATAAACCTCATAGGCTACGATACTGCCACTGCGCAAAGATAATCACTCACAGCTGCTCACAGTAGACTCACTCTGGCGCCTACACCCGTCTGTTATGGTGTCGGTGAGGGAGTTACTTCAACAAAGATCAGTGAGGCTACGACAGCCGCTTTCAAATTTTACATCAATGCATTTCAATAAGATCTTCAAACAGGTATCTACACTACAGAAAAATCTCATCTATTAATAAATAAACAAAGAAGGATAATTGTTGAACATATCAATAACACGGAAAAAGTCCATCTACAATTGTGTCTTGAACGTGACAATAGACAGAAGGAAACTTTTAGGGACTTCGACTAATTTGCACTATCAACAGCTGTCAGGAAAAGCGAAACAACTACACCATTTACTGATTATTTTGAAAAATCAAGTACTTCCACGTGCAAAATTGAAAGCAGAAGTGACGACATTTCCTGTGCGACTTTCAAAGAACGCCACAAAGACGGACGCTTTGAACACTCTTTCTCTCAATAGGTCAGGAACAAGCAGGAAAAAGAAACAAATCAAGAATAAAAACCTATCAATATTCCCAGACTTTACTTTTTATGGCCATTACATCATAGTTAGTTCTATTTAGTACAAATATTGCAATAAAACCCAATAACATGGGCTTAGCAGAGATCTCACCTTACAAGACCCTAGAACTTATTGCAAACCTAATGTCACATCATCTGCAAAACATTCAGTGCTTAAGTCAATGATATTAAACCAAATTTCAGTCTCCTTAGAGACCATCAAAAATTGCCATAGCCGACTATATTTCAAGTCGTCAAGGCGGGGTATTGGGTAAAGTTTTCAATTAGCAATAATCGCGCCTCGGATAAACCTCATCGGCTACGATACTGCCACTGCGCAAAGATAATCACTCACAGCTGCTCACAGTAGACTCACTCTGGCGCCTACACCCGTCTGTTATGGTGTCGGTGAGGGAGTTACTTCAACAAAGATGAGTGAGGCTAACGACAGCCGCTTTCAAATTTTACATCAATGCATTTCAATAAGATCTTCAAACAGGTATCTACACTACAGAAAACTCTCATCTAATCGTTGAACATATCAATAACATGGAAAAAGTCCATCTACAATTGTGTCTTGAACGTGACAATAGACAGAAGGAAACTTTTAGGGACTTCGACTAATTTTCACTATCAACAGCTGTCAGGAAAAGCGAAACAACTACACCATTTACTGATTATTTTGAAAAATCAAGTACTTCCACGTGCAAAATTGAAAGCAGAAGTGACGACATTTCCTGTGCGACTTTCAAAGAACGCCACAAAGACGGACGCTTTGAACACTCTTTCTCTCAATAGGTCAGGAACAAGCAGGAAAAAGAAACAAATCAAGAATAAAAACCTATCAATATTCCCAGACTTTACTTTTTATGGCCATTACATCATAGTTTGTTCTATTTAGTACAAATATTGCAATAAAACCCAATAACATGGGCTTAGCAGAGATCTCACCTTACAAGACCCTAAAACTTATTGCAAACCTAATGTCACATCATCTGCAAAACATTCAGTGCTTAAGTCAATGATATTAAACAAAATTTCAGTCTCCTTAGAGACCATCAAAAATTGCCATAGCCGACTATATTTCAAGTCGTCAAGGCGGGGTATTGGGTAAAGTTTTCAATTAGCAATAATCGCGCCTCGGATAAACCTCATCGGCTACGATACTGCCACTGCGCAAAGATAATCACTCACAGCTGCTCACAGTAGACTCACTCTGGCGCCTACACCCGTCTGTTATGGTGTCGGTGAGGGAGTTACTTCAACAAAGATCAGTGAGGCTACGACAGCCGCTTTCAAATTTTACATCAATGCATTTCAATAAGATCTTCAAACAGGTATCTACACTACAGAAAAATCTCATCTATTAATAAATAAACAAAGAAGGATAATTGTTGAACATATCAATAACATGGAAAAAGTCCATCTACAATTGTGTCTTGAACGTGACAATAGACAGAAGGAAACTTTTAGGGACTTCGACTAATTTTCACTATCAACAGCTGTCAGGAAAAGCGAAACAACTACACCATTTACTGATTATTTTGAAAAATCAAGTACTTCCACGTGCAAAATTGAAAGCAGAAGTGACGACATTTCCTGTGCGACTTTCAAAGAATGCCACAAAGACGGAAGCTTTGAACACTCTTTCTCTCAATAGGTCAGGAACAAGCAGGAATAAGAAACAAATCAAGAATAAAACCCTATCAATATTCCCAGACTTTATTTTTTATGGCCATTACATCATAGTTAGTTCTATTTAGTACAAATATTGCAATAAAACCCAATATTAGGGATGGCCTGTTTGACACGGCGCTTCGGCGCGCGGTTCACTCTCATGAAACAAAATGTTTCGGCACAATGTTTCGGGGCGTGTGTCAACTAGCGCAGATCACGTGGTTGATGACGTATGACGCGCCAAATGTTTCGTTTGGTCGAACCACGGTTCAGATGTCACTTGCGTGTCGAACAGTTGGGCGCGCTGTTCTCTAGAAACACGAAATGAATCCTGAACGTTTCCTGGTCAGTTCTATTGTTTCCCCTGTATCAGAATCAGCGACAGTTCATTGCACTTTACCATGACTCCTAGTAAAAAACATACTGTGGCTCAGGATCGTTTCTACTCGATTTCTCCAAATAAAAAAAGAATGCATGATTGTTGTGTTAAAAAAAAGACTTCAATAAATTTCTACTGTCACAGTTCTTTGATATCTGTAGCGATAGCTCAGTGGAATGATTGCCTGGAGTCACTACCAGAGGTCCTGGGTTTGAAACCAGCTGTAGGAAAAAAATTTTTTTTTTGCTTTGCGTTTTTTTTCTTCATGTGATGTTTCATACATGTGTTGTTTTACGTTGTTCTTTTTAATAGTCATTAACAACATTGTTTTGTTTTACATTGTTTTCATCATCATCATTTCCACATTGAAGTGTTACAAGGAGTTTAGTTGAAACACATGTCGATATACATCCAGTCCGCCACCAGATGCCGCTATTCGGTGTGGTTTCGAAGGCCTGAATGGGTGGTTCATTTTTCCGGCACAATTACAAGAACCCCAGTGAGGCTTCATGGGGCTTCTATTCCCATCCCTACCCAATATCATGGGCTTAGCAGAGATCTCACCTTACAAGACCCTAGAACTTATTGCAAACCTAATGTCACATCATCTGCAAAACATTCAGTGCTTAAGTCAATGATATTTAACCAAATTTCAGTCTCCTTAGAGACCATCAAAAATTGCCATAGCCGACTATATTTCAAGTCGTCAAGGCGGGGTATTGGGTAAAGTTTTCAATTAGCAATAATCGCGCCTCGGATAAACCTCATCGGCTACGATACTGCCACTGCGCAAAGATAATCACTCACAGCTGCTCACAGTAGACTCACTCTGGCGCCTACACCCGTCTGTTATGGTGTCGGTGAGGGAGTTACTTCAACAAAGATCAGTGAGGCTATGACAGCCGCTTTCAAATTTTACATCAATGCATTTCAATAAGATCTTCAAACAGGTATCTACACTACAGAAAAATCTCATCTATTAATAAATAAACAAAGAAGGATAATTGTTGAACATATCAATAACACGGAAAAAGTCCATCTACAATTGTGTCTTGAACGTGACAATAGACAGAAGGAAACTTTTAGGGACTTCGACTAATTTGCACTATCAACAGCTGTCAGGAAAAGCGAAACAACTACACCATTTACTGATTATTTTGAAAAATCAAGTACTTCCACGTGCAAAATTGAAAGCAGAAGTGACGACATTTCCTGTGCGACTTTCAAAGAACGCCACAAAGACGGACGCTTTGAACACTCTTTCTCTCAATAGGTCAGGAACAAGCAGGAAAAAGAAACAAATCAAGAATAAAAACCTATCAATATTCCCAGACTTTACTTTTTATGGCCATTACATCATAGTTAGTTCTATTTAGTACAAATATTGCAATAAAACCCAATAACATGGGCTTAGCAGAGATCTCACCTTACAAGACCCTAGAACTTATTGCAAACCTAATGTCACATCATCTGCAAAACATTCAGTGCTTAAGTCAATGATATTAAACAAAATTTCAGTCTCCTTAGAGACCATCAAAAATTGCCATAGCCGACTATATTTCAAGTCGTCAAGGCGGGGTATTGGGTAAAGTTTTCAATTAGCAATAATCGCGCCTCGGATAAACCTCATAGGCTACGATACTGCCACTGCGCAAAGATAATCACTCACAGCTGCTCACAGTAGACTCACTCTGGCGCCTACACCCGTCTGTTATGGTGTCGGTGAGGGAGTTACTTCAACAAAGATCAGTGAGGCTACGACAGCCGCTTTCAAATTTTACATCAATGCATTTCAATAAGATCTTCAAACAGGTATCTACACTACAGAAAAATCTCATCTATTAATAAATAAACAAAGAAGGATAATTGTTGAACATATCAATAACACGGAAAAAGTCCATCTACAATTGTGTCTTGAACGTGACAATAGACAGAAGGAAACTTTTAGGGACTTCGACTAATTTGCACTATCAACAGCTGTCAGGAAAAGCGAAACAACTACACCATTTACTGATTATTTTGAAAAATCAAGTACTTCCACGTGCAAAATTGAAAGCAGAAGTGACGACATTTCCTGTGCGACTTTCAAAGAACGCCACAAAGACGGACGCTTTGAACACTCTTTCTCTCAATAGGTCAGGAACAAGCAGGAAAAAGAAACAAATCAAGAATAAAAACCTATCAATATTCCCAGACTTTACTTTTTATGGCCATTACATCATAGTTAGTTCTATTTAGTACAAATATTGCAATAAAACCCAATAACATGGGCTTAGCAGAGATCTCACCTTACAAGACCCTAGAACTTATTGCAAACCTAATGTCACATCATCTGCAAAACATTCAGTGCTTAAGTCAATGATATTAAACCAAATTTCAGTCTCCTTAGAGACCATCAAAAATTGCCATAGCCGACTATATTTCAAGTCGTCAAGGCGGGGTATTGGGTAAAGTTTTCAATTAGCAATAATCGCGCCTCGAATAAACCTCATAGGCTACGATACTGCCACTGCGCAAAGATAATCACTCACAGCTGCTCACAGTAGACTCACTCTGGCGCCTACACCCGTCTGTTATGGTGTCGGTGAGGGAGTTACTTCAACAAAGATGAGTGAGGCAACGACAGCCGCTTTCAAATTTTACATCAATGCATTTCAATAAGATCTTCAAACAGGTATCTACACTACAGAAAACTCTCATCTAATCGTTGAACATATCAATAACATGGAAAAAGTCCATCTACAATTGTGTCTTGAACGTGACAATAGACAGAAGGAAACTTTTAGGGACTTCGACTAATTTTCACTATCAACAGCTGTCAGGAAAAGCGAAACAACTACACCATTTACTGATTATTTTGAAAAATCAAGTACTTCCACGTGCAAAATTGAAAGCAGAAGTGACGACATTTCCTGTGCGACTTTCAAAGAACGCCACAAAGACGGACGCTTTGAACACTCTTTCTCTCAATAGGTCAGGAACAAGCAGGAAAAAGAAACAAATCAAGAATAAAAACCTATCAATATTCCCAGACTTTACTTTTTATGGCCATTACATCATAGTTTGTTCTATTTAGTACAAATATTGCAATAAAACCCAATAACATGGGCTTAGCAGAGATCTCACCTTACAAGACCCTAAAACTTATTGCAAACCTAATGTCACATCATCTGCAAAACATTCAGTGCTTAAGTCAATGATATTAAACAAAATTTCAGTCTCCTTAGAGACCATCAAAAATTGCCATAGCCGACTATATTTCAAGTCGTCAAGGCGGGGTATTGGGTAAAGTTTTCAATTAGCAATAATCGCGCCTCGGATAAACCTCATCGGCTACGATACTGCCACTGCGCAAAGATAATCACTCACAGCTGCTCACAGTAGACTCACTCTGGCGCCTACACCCGTCTGTTATGGTGTCGGTGAGGGAGTTACTTCAACAAAGATCAGTGAGGCTACGACAGCCGCTTTCAAATTTTACATCAATGCATTTCAATAAGATCTTCAAACAGGTATCTACACTACAGAAAAATCTCATCTATTAATAAATAAACAAAGAAGGATAATCGTTGAACATATCAATAACATGGAAAAGTCCATCTACAATTGTGTCTTGAACGTGACAATAGACAGAAGGAAACTTTTAGGGACTTCGACTAATTTTCACTATCAACAGCTGTCAGGAAAAGCGAAACAACTACACCATTTACTGATTATTTTGAAAAATCAAGTACTTCCACGTGCAAAATTGAAAGCAGAAGTGATGACATTTCCTGTGCGACTTTCAAAGAATGCCACAAAGACGGAAGCTTTGAACACTCTTTCTCTCAATAGGTCAGGAACAAGCAGGAATAAGAAACAAATCAAGAATAAAACCCTATCAATATTCCCAGACTTTATTTTTTATGGCCATTACATCATAGTTAGTTCTATTTAGTACAAATATTGCAATAAAACCCAATATTAGGGATGGCCTGTTTGACACGGCGCTTCGGCGCGCGGTTCACTCTCATGAAACAAAATGTTTCGGCACAATGTTTCGGGGCGTGTGTCAACTAGCGCAGATCACGTGGTTGATGACGTATGACGCGCCAAATGTTTCGTTTGGTCGAACCACGGTTCAGATGTCACTTGCGTGTCGAACAGTTGGGCGCGCTGTTCTCTAGAAACACGAAATGAATCCTGAACGTTTCCTGGTCAGTTCTATTGTTTCCCCTGTATCAGAATCAGCGACAGTTCATTGCACTTTACCATGACTCCTAGTAAAAAACATACTGTGGCTCAGGATCGTTTCTACTCGATTTCTCCAAATAAAAAAAGAATGCATGATTGTTGTGTTAAAAAAAAGACTTCAATAAATTTCTACTGTCACAGTTCTTTGATATCTGTAGCGATAGCTCAGTGGAATGCTTGCCTGGAGTCACTACCAGAGGTCCTGGGTTTGAAACCAGCTGTAGGAAAAAAAATTTTTTTTTTGCTTTGCGTTTTTTTTCTTCATGTGATGTTTCATACATGTGTTGTTTTACGTTGTTCTTTTTAATAGTCATTAACAACATTGTTTTGTTTTACATTGTTTTCATCATCATCATTTCCACATTGAAGTGTTACAAGGAGTTTAGTTGAAACACATGTCGATATACATCCAGTCCGCCACCAGATGCCGCTATTCGGTGTGGTTTCGAAGGCCTGAATGGGTGGTTCATTTTTCCGGCACAATTACAAGAACCCCAGTGAGGCTTCATGGGGCTTCTATTCCCATCCCTACCCAATATCATGGGCTTAGCAGAGATCTCACCTTACAAGACCCTAGAACTTATTGCAAACCTAATGTCACATCATCTGCAAAACATTCAGTGCTTAAGTCAATGATATTTAACCAAATTTCAGTCTCCTTAGAGACCATCAAAAATTGCCATAGCCGACTATATTTCAAGTCGTCAAGGCGGGGTATTGGGTAAAGTTTTCAATTAGCAATAATCGCGCCTCGGATAAACCTCATCGGCTACGATACTGCCACTGCGCAAAGATAATCACTCACAGCTGCTCACAGTAGACTCACTCTGGCGCCTACACCCGTCTGTTATGGTGTCGGTGAGGGAGTTACTTCAACAAAGATCAGTGAGGCTATGACAGCCGCTTTCAAATTTTACATCAATGCATTTCAATAAGATCTTCAAACAGGTATCTACACTACAGAAAAATCTCATCTATTAATAAATAAACAAAGAAGGATAATTGTTGAACATATCAATAACACGGAAAAAGTCCATCTACAATTGTGTCTTGAACGTGACAATAGACAGAAGGAAACTTTTAGGGACTTCGACTAATTTGCACTATCAACAGCTGTCAGGAAAAGCGAAACAACTACACCATTTACTGATTATTTTGAAAAATCAAGTACTTCCACGTGCAAAATTGAAAGCAGAAGTGACGACATTTCCTGTGCGACTTTCAAAGAACGCCACAAAGACGGACGCTTTGAACACTCTTTCTCTCAATAGGTCAGGAACAAGCAGGAAAAAGAAACAAATCAAGAATAAAACCTATCAATATTCCCAGACTTTACTTTTTATGGCCATTACATCATAGTTAGTTCTATTTAGTACAAATATTGCAATAAAACCCAATAATCATGGGCTTAGCAGAGATCTCACCTTACAAGACCCTAGAACTTATTGCAAACCTAATGTTACATCATCTGCAAAACATTCAGTGCTTAAGTCAATGATATTAAACAAATTTCAGTCTCCTTAGAGACCATCAAAAATTGCCATAGCCGACTATATTTCAAGTCGTCAAGGCGGGGTATTGGGTAAAGTTTTCAATTAGCAATAATCGCGCCTCGGATAAACCTCATAGGCTACGATACTGCCACTGCGCAAAGATAATCACTCACAGCTGCTCACAGTAGACTCACTCTGGCGCCTACACCCGTCTGTTATGGTGTCGGTGAGGGAGTTACTTCAACAAAGATCAGTGAGGCTATGACAGCCGCTTTCAAATTTTACATCAATGCATTTCAATAAGATCTTCAAACAGGTATCTACACTACAGAAAAATCTCATCTATTAATAAATAAACAAAGAAGGATAATCGTTGAACATATCAATAACATGGAAAAAGTCCATCTACAATTGTGTCTTGAACGTGACAATAGACAGAAGGAAACTTTTAGGGACTTCGACTAATTTGCACTATCAACAGCTGTCAGGAAAAGCGAAACAACTACACCATTTACTGATTATTTTGAAAAATCAAGTACTTCCACGTGCAAAATTGAAAGCAGAAGTGACGACATTTCCTGTGCGACTTTCAAAGAACGCCACAAAGACGGACGCTTTGAACACTCTTTCTCTCAATAGGTCAGGAACAAGCAGGAAAAAGAAACAAATCAAGAATAAAAACCTATCAATATTCCCAGACTTTACTTTTTATGGCCATTACATCATAGTTAGTTCTATTTAGTACAAATATTGCAATAAAACCCAATAACATGGGCTTAGCAGAGATCTCACCTTACAAGACCCTAGAACTTATTGCAAACCTAATGTCACATCGTCTGCAAAACATTCAGTGCTTAAGTCAATGATATTAAACAAAATTTCAGTCTCCTTAGAGACCATCAAAAATTGCCATAGCCGACTATATTTCAAGTCGTCAAGGCGGAGGTATTGGGTAAAGTTTTCAATTAGCAATAATCGCGCCTCGGATAAACCTCATAGGCTACGATACTGCCACTGCGCAAAGATAATCACTCACAGCTGCTCACAGTAGACTCACTCTGGCGCCTACACCCGTCTGTTATGGTGTCGGTGAGGGAGTTACTTCAACAAAGATCAGTGAGGCTACGACAGCCGCTTTCAAATTTTACATCAATGCATTTCAATAAGATCTTCAAACAGGTATCTACACTACAGAAAAATCTCATCTATTAATAAATAAACAAAGAAGGATAATCGTTGAACATATCAATAACATGGAAAAAGTCCATCTACAATTGTGTCTTGAACGTGACAATAGACAGAAGGAAACTTTTAGGGACTTCGACTAATTTTCACTATCAACAGCTGTCAGGAAAAGCGAAACAACTACACCATTTACTGATTATTTTGAAAAATCAAGTACTTCCACGTGCAAAATTGAAAGCAGAAGTGACGACATTTCCTGTGCGACTTTCAAAGAACGCCACAAAGACGGAAGCTTTGAACACTCTTTCTCTCAATAGGTCAGGAACAAGCAGGAAAAAGAAACAAATCAAGCATAAAACCTTATCAATATTCCCAGACTTTATTTTTTATGGCCATTACATCATAGTTAGTTCTATTTAGTACAAATATTGCAATAAAACCCAATATCATTGGCTTAGCAGAGATCTCACCTTACAAGGCCCTAGAACTTATTGCAAACCTAATGTTACATCATCTGCAAAACATTCAGTGCTGAAGTCAATGATATTAAACAAAATTTCAGTCTCCTTAGAGACCATCAAAAATTGCCATAGCCGACTATATTTCAAGTCGTCAAGGCGGGGTATTGGGTAAAGTTTTCAATTAGCAATAATCGCGCCTCGGATAAACCTCATAGGCTACGATACTGCCACTGCGCAAAGATAATCACTCACAGCTGCTCACAGTAGACTCACTCTGGCGCCTACACCCGTCTGTTATGGTGTCGGTGAGGGAGTTACTTCAACAAAGATCAGTGAGGCTATGACAGCCGCTTTCAAATTTTACATCAATGCATTTCAATAAGATCTTCAAACAGGTATCTACACTACAGAAAAATCTCATCTATTAATAAATAAACAAAGAAGGATAATCGTTGAACATATCAATAACATGGAAAAAGTCCATCTACAATTGTGTCTTGAACGTGACAATAGACAGAAGGAAACTTTTAGGGACTTCGACTAATTTTCACTATCAACAGCTGTCAGGAAAAGCGAAACAACTACACCATTTACTGATTATTTTGAAAAATCAAGTACTTCCACGTGCAAAATTGAAAGCAGAAGTGACGACATTTCCTGTGCGACTTTCAAAGAACGCCACAAAGACGGAAGCTTTGAACACTCTTTCTCTCAATAGGTCAGGAACAAGCAGGAAAAAGAAACAAATCAAGAATAAAACCTATCAATATTCCCAGACTTTATTTTTTATGGCCATTACATCATAGTTAGTTCTATTTAGTACAAATATTGCAATAAAACCCAATATCATGGGCTTAGCAGAGATCTCACCTTACAAGACCCTAGAACTTATTGCAAACCTAATGTTACATCATCTGCAAAACATTCAGTGCTGAAGTCAATGATATTAAACAAAATTTCAGTCTCCTTAGAGACCATCAAAAATTGCCATAGCCGACTATATTTCAAGTCGTCAAGGCGGGGTATTGGGTAAAGTTTTCAATTAGCAATAATCGCGCCTCGGATAAACCTCATAGGCTACGATACTGCCACTGCGCAAAGATAATCACTCACAGCTGCTCACAGTAGACTCACTCTGGCGCCTACACCCGTCTGTTATGGTGTCGGTGAGGGAGTTACTTCAACAAAGATCAGTGAGGCTACGACAGCCGCTTTCAAATTTTACATCAATGCATTTCAATAAGATCTTCAAACAGGTATCTACACTACAGAAAAATCTCATCTATTAATAAATAAACAAAGAAGGATAATCGTTGAACATATCAATAACATGGAAAAAGTCCATCTACAATTGTGTCTTGAACGTGACAATAGACAGAAGGAAACTTTTAGGGACTTCGACTAATTTTCACTATCAACAGCTGTCAGGAAAAGCGAAACAACTACACCATTTACTGATTATTTTGAAAAATCAAGTACTTCCACGTGCAAAATTGAAAGCAGAAGTGACGACATTTCCTGTGCGACTTTCAAAGAACGCCACAAAGACGGAAGCTTTGAACACTCTTTCTCTCAATAGGTCAGGAACAAGCAGGAAAAAGAAACAAATCAAGCATAAAACCTTATCAATATTCCCAGACTTTATTTTTTATGGCCATTACATCATAGTTAGTTCTATTTAGTACAAATATTGCAATAAAACCCAATATCATGGGCTTAGCAGAGATCTCACCTTACAAGGCCCTAGAACTTATTGCAAACCTAATGTTACATCATCTGCAAAACATTCAGTGCTGAAGTCAATGATATTAAACAAAATTTCAGTCTCCTTAGAGACCATCAAAAATTGCCATAGCCGACTATATTTCAAGTCGTCAAGGCGAGGTATTGGGTAAAGTTTTCAATTAGCAATAATCGCGCCTCGGATAAACCTCATAGGCTACGATACTGCCACTGCGCAAAGATAATCACTCACAGCTGCTCACAGTAGACTCACTCTGGCGCCTACACCCGTCTGTTATGGTGTCGGTGAGGGAGTTACTTCAACAAAGATCAGTGAGGCTACGACAGCCGCTTTCAAATTTTACATCAATGCATTTCAATAAGATCTTCAAACAGGTATCTACACTACAGAAAAATCTCATCTATTAATAAATAAACAAAGAAGGATAATCGTTGAACATATCAATAACATGGAAAAAGTCCATCTACAATTGTGTCTTGAACGTGACAATAGACAGAAGGAAACTTTTAGGGACTTCGACTAATTTTCACTATCAACAGCTGTCAGGAAAAGCGAAACAACTACACCATTTACTGATTATTTTGAAAAATCAAGTACTTCCACGTGCAAAATTGAAAGCAGAAGTGACGACATTTCCTGTGCGACTTTCAAAGAACGCCACAAAGACGGAAGCTTTGAACACTCTTTCTCTCAATAGGTCAGGAACAAGCAGGAAAAAGAAACAAATCAAGAATAAAACCTTATCAATATTCCCAGACTTTATTTTTTATGGCCATTACATCATAGTTAGTTCTATTTAGTACAAATATTGCAATAAAACCCAATATCATGGGCTTAGCAGAGATCTCACCTTACAAGGACCCTAGAACTTATTGCAAACCTAATGTTCACATCATCTGCAAAACATTCAGTGCTTAAGTCAATGATATTAAACAAAATTTCAGTCTCCTTAGAGACCATCAAAAATTGCCATAGCCGACTATATTTCAAGTCGTCAAGGCGGGGTATTGGGTAAAGTTTTCAATTAGCAATAATCGCGCCTCGGATAAACCTCATAGGCTACGATACTGCCACTGCGCAAAGATAATCACTCACAGCTGCTCACAGTAGACTCACTCTGGCGCCTACACCCGTCTGTTATGGTGTCGGTGAGGGAGTTACTTCAACAAAGATCAGTGAGGCTACGACAGCCGCTTTCAAATTTTACATCAATGCATTTCAATAAGATCTTCAAACAGGTATCTACACTACAGAAAAATCTCATCTATTAATAAATAAACAAAGAAGGATAATCGTTGAACATATCAATAACATGGAAAAAGTCCATCTACAATTGTGTCTTGAACGTGACAATAGACAGAAGGAAACTTTTAGGGACTTCGACTAATTTTCACTATCAACAGCTGTCAGGAAAAGCGAAACAACTACACCATTTACTGATTATTTTGAAAAATCAAGTACTTCCACGTGCAAAATTGAAAGCAGAAGTGACGACATTTCCTGTGCGACTTTCAAAGAACGCCACAAAGACGGAAGCTTTGAACACTCTTTCTCTCAATAGGTCAGGAACAAGCAGGAAAAAGAAACAAATCAAGAATAAAACCTTATCAATATTCCCAGACTTTATTTTTATGGCCATTACATCATAGTTAGTTCTATTTAGTACAAATATTGCAATAAAACCCAATATCATGGGCTTAGCAGAGATCTCACCTTACAAGGCCCTAGAACTTATTGCAAACCTAATGTTACATCATCTGCAAAACATTCAGTGCTGAAGTCAATGATATTAAACAAAATTTCAGTCTCCTTAGAGACCATCAAAAATTGCCATAGCCGACTATATTTCAAGTCGTCAAGGCGGGGTATTGGGTAAAGTTTTCAATTAGCAATAATCGCGCCTCGGATAAACCTCATAGGCTACGATACTGCCACTGCGCAAAGATAATCACTCACAGCTGCTCACAGTAGACTCACTCTGGCGCCTACACCCGTCTGTTATGGTGTCGGTGAGGGAGTTACTTCAACAAAGATCAGTGAGGCTACGACAGCCGCTTTCAAATTTTACATCAATGCATTTCAATAAGATCTTCAAACAGGTATCTACACTACAGAAAAATCTCATCTATTAATAAATAAACAAAGAAGGATAATCGTTGAACATATCAATAACATGGAAAAAGTCCATCTACAATTGTGTCTTGAACGTGACAATAGACAGAAGGAAACTTTTAGGGACTTCGACTAATTTTCACTATCAACAGCTGTCAGGAAAAGCGAAACAACTACACCATTTACTGATTATTTTGAAAAATCAAGTACTTCCACGTGCAAAATTGAAAGCAGAAGTGACGACATTTCCTGTGCGACTTTCAAAGAACGCCACAAAGACGGAAGCTTTGAACACTCTTTCTCTCAATAGGTCAGGAACAAGCAGGAAAAAGAAACAAATCAAGAATAAAACCTTATCAATATTCCCAGACTTTATTTTTTATGGCCATTACATCATAGTTAGTTCTATTTAGTACAAATATTGCAATAAAACCCAATATCATGGGCTTAGCAGAGATCTCACCTTACAAGACCCTAGAACTTATTGCAAACCTAATGTTACATCATCTGCAAAACATTCAGTGCTGAAGTCAATGATATTAAACAAAATTTCAGTCTCCTTAGAGACCATCAAAAATTGCCATAGCCGACTATATTTCAAGTCGTCAAGGCGGGGTATTGGGTAAAGTTTTCAATTAGCAATAATCGCGCCTCGGATAAACCTCATAGGCTACGATACTGCCACTGCGCAAAGATAATCACTCACAGCTGCTCACAGTAGACTCACTCTGGCGCCTACACCCGTCTGTTATGGTGTCGGTGAGGGAGTTACTTCAACAAAGATCAGTGAGGCTACGACAGCCGCTTTCAAATTTTACATCAATGCATTTCAATAAGATCTTCAAACAGGTATCTACACTACAGAAAAATCTCATCTATTAATAAATAAACAAAGAAGGATAATCGTTGAACATATCAATAACATGGAAAAAGTCCATCTACAATTGTGTCTTGAACGTGACAATAGACAGAAGGAAACTTTTAGGGACTTCGACTAATTTTCACTATCAACAGCTGTCAGGAAAAGCGAAACAACTACACCATTTACTGATTATTTTGAAAAATCAAGTACTTCCACGTGCAAAATTGAAAGCAGAAGTGACGACATTTCCTGTGCGACTTTCAAAGAACGCCACAAAGACGGACGCTTTGAACACTCTTTCTCTCAATAGGTCAGGAACAAGCAGGAAAAAGAAACAAATCAAGAATAAAACCTATCAATATTCCCAGACTTTACTTTTTATGGCCATTACATCATAGTTAGTTCTATTTAGTACAAATATTGCAATAAAACCCAATATCATGGGCTTAGCAGAGATCTCACCTTACAAGACCCTAGAACTTATTGCAAACCTAATGTTCACATCATCTGCAAAACATTCAGTGCTTAAGTCAATGATATTAAACAAAATTTCAGTCTCCTTAGAGACCATCAAAAATTGCCATAGCCGACTATATTTCAAGTCGTCAAGGCGGGGTATTGGGTAAAGTTTTCAATTAGCAATAATCGCGCCTCGGATAAACCTCATAGGCTACGATACTGCCACTGCGCAAAGATAATCACTCACAGCTGCTCACAGTAGACTCACTCTGGCGCCTACACCCGTCTGTTATGGTGTCGGTGAGGGAGTTACTTCAACAAAGATCAGTGAGGCTACGACAGCCGCTTTCAAATTTTACATCAATGCATTTCAATAAGATCTTCAAACAGGTATCTACACTACAGAAAAATCTCATCTATTAATAAATAAACAAAGAAGGATAATCGTTGAACATATCAATAACATGGAAAAAGTCCATCTACAATTGTGTCTTGAACGTGACAATAGACAGAAGGAAACTTTTAGGGACTTCGACTAATTTTCACTATCAACAGCTGTCAGGAAAAGCGAAACAACTACACCATTTACTGATTATTTTGAAAAATCAAGTACTTCCACGTGCAAAATTGAAAGCAGAAGTGACGACATTTCCTGTGCGACTTTCAAAGAACGCCACAAAGACGGAAGCTTTGAACACTCTTTCTCTCAATAGGTCAGGAACAAGCAGGAAAAAGAAACAAATCAAGAATAAAACCTATCAATATTCCCAGACTTTACTTTTTATGGCCATTACATCATAGTTAGTTCTATTTAGTACAAATATTGCAATAAAACCCAATATCATGGGCTTAGCAGAGATCTCACCTTACAAGACCCTAGAACTTATTGCAAACCTAATGTTCACATCATCTGCAAAACATTCAGTGCTTAAGTCAATGATATTAAACCAAATTTCAGTCTCCTTTAGAGACCATCAAAAATTGCCATAGCCGACTATATTTCAAGTCGTCAAGGCGGGGTATTGGGTAAAGTTTTCAATTAGCAATAATCGCGCCTCGGATAAACCTCATAGGCTACGATACTGCCACTGCGCAAAGATAATCACTCACAGCTGCTCACAGTAGACTCACTCTGGCGCCTACACCCGTCTGTTATGGTGTCGGTGAGGGAGTTACTTCAACAAAGATCAGTGAGGCTACGACAGCCGCTTTCAAATTTTACATCAATGCATTTCAATAAGATCTTCAAACAGGTATCTACACTACAGAAAAATCTCATCTATTAATAAATAAACAAAGAAGGATAATCGTTGAACATATCAATAACATGGAAAAAGTCCATCTACAATTGTGTCTTGAACGTGACAATAGACAGAAGGACAGAAGGAAACTTTTAGGGACTTCGACTAATTTTCACTATCAACAGCTGTCAGGATAAGCGAAACAACTACACCATTTACTGATTATTTTGAAAAATCAAGTACTTCCACGTGCAAAATTGAAAGCAGAAGTGACGACATTTCCTGTGCGACTTTCAAAGAACTGCCACAAAGACGGAAGCTTTGAACACTCTTTCTCTCAATAGGTCAGGAACAAGCCAGGAAAAAGAAACAAATCAAGAATAAAAACCTTATCAATATTCCCAGACTTTACTTTTTATGGCCATTACATCATAGTTAGTTCTATTTAGTACAAATATTGCAATAAAACCCAATATCATGGGCTTAGCAGAGATCTCACCTTACAAGACCCTAGAACTTATTGCAAACCTAATTTCACATCATCTGCAAAACATTCAGTGCTTAAGTCAATGATATTAAACAAAATTTCAGTCTCCTTAGAGACCATCAAAAATTGCCATAGCCAACTATATTTCAAGTCGTCAAGGCGGGGTATTGGGTAAAGTTTTCAATTAGCAATAATCGCGCCTCGGATAAACCTCATAGGCTACGATACTGCCACTGCGCAAAGATAATCACTCACAGCTGCTCACAGTAGACTCACTCTGGCGCCTACACCCGTCTGTTATGGTGTCGGTGAGGGAGTTACTTCAACAAAGATCAGTGAGGCTACGACAGCCGCTTTCAAATTTTACATCAATGCATTTCAATAAGATCTTCAAACAGGTATCTACACTACAGAAAAATCTCATCTATTAATAAATAAACAAAGAAGGATAATTGTTGAACATATCAATAACATGGAAAAAGTCCATCTACAATTGTGTCTTGAACGTGACAATAGACAGAAGGAAACTTTTAGGGACTTCGACTAATTTTCACTATCAACAGCTGTCAGGAAAAGCGAAACAACTACACCATTTACTGATTATTTTGAAAAATCAAGTACTTCCACGTGCAAAATTGAAAGCAGAAGTGACGACATTTCCTGTGCAACTTTCAAAGAATGCCACAAAGACGGAAGCTTTGAACAATCTTTCTCTCAATAGGTCAGGAACAAGCCAGAAAAAGAAACAAATCAAGAATAAAAACCTATCAATATTCCCAGACTTTACTTTTTATGGCCATTACATCATAGTTAGTTCTATTTAGTACAAATATTGCAATAAAACCCAATATCATGGGCTTAGCAGAGATCTCACCTTACAAGACCCTAGAACTTATTGCAAACCTAATTTCACATCATCTGCAAAACATTCAGTGCTTAAGTCAATGATATTAAACAAAATTTCAGTCTCCTTAGAGACCATCAAAAATTGCCATAGCCGACTATATTTCAAGTCGTCAAGGCGGGGTATTGGGTAAAGTTTTCAATTAGCAATAATCGCGCCTCGGATAAACCTCATAGGCTACGATACTGCCACTGCGCAAAGATAATCACTCACAGCTGCTCACAGTAGACTCACTCTGGCGCCTACACCCGTCTGTTATGGTGTCGGTGAGGGAGTTACTTCAACAAAGATCAGTGAGGCTACGACAGCCGCTTTCAAATTTTACATCAATGCATTTCAATAAGATCTTCAAACAGGTATCTACACTACAGAAAAATCTCATCTATTAATAAATAAACAAAGAAGGATAATTGTTGAACATATCAATAACACGGAAAAAGTCCATCTACAATTGTGTCTTGAACGTGACAATAGACAGAAGGAAACTTTTAGGGACTTCGACTAATTTGCACTATCAACAGCTGTCAGGAAAAGCGAAACAACTACACCATTTACTGATTATTTTGAAAAATCAAGTACTTCCACGTGCAAAATTGAAAGCAGAAGTGACGACATTTCCTGTGCGACTTTCAAAGAACGCCACAAAGACGGACGCTTTGAACACTCTTTCTCTCAATAGGTCAGGAACAAGCAGGAAAAAGAAACAAATCAAGAATAAAAACCTATCAATATTCCCAGACTTTACTTTTTATGGCCATTACATCATAGTTAGTTCTATTTAGTACAAATATTGCAATAAAACCCAATAACATGGGCTTAGCAGAGATCTCACCTTACAAGACCCTAGAACTTATTGCAAACCTAATTTCACATCATCTGCAAAACATTCAGTGCTTAAGTCAATGATATTAAACCAAATTTCAGTCTCTTTAGAGACCATCAAAAATTGCCATAGCTGACTATATTTCAAGTCGTCAAGGCGGGGTATTGGGTAAAGTTTTCAATTAGCAATAATCGCGCCTCGGATAAACCTCATAGGCTACGATACTGCCACTGCGCAAAGATAATCACTCACAGCTGCTCACAGTAGACTCACTCTGGCGCCTACACCCGTCTGTTATGGTGTCGGTGAGGGAGTTACTTCAACAAAGATCAGTGAGGCAACGACAGCCGCTTTCAAATTTTACATCAATGCTTTTTTTTAAAGTAGTTTATCACACCTTGTGTGACTCTGCAACATTGTTTGTAAAAAGAAAAAAAAAACAGTATTTATTTTTGGCTTGCAGTTCCCAACAAGTAATCGATGAGGCTGTGATGAAGGTGACCATCAAAGACTGTCAGCCACCAATTACTGTTAAAGATGGTTAAGTCAGGTCAAGGAGCTCCTGAAGCTTGGTGCACCTTCATTTGTTCTACCAAAAGAAATCACCATGGAGAAAAAACACTACAAAAAGTCTTGTTCCTCATTAAAAATGCAAGAATTAATTAAATTTTTGACTTTCAATTAGTATAAATGAACACCGAAGTTAAAAAAAATCATATTGGATGACTGCTACAGGAAGAAGCTGGAGCAG
The DNA here is from genome assembly GCA_023969325.1 of Oryzias curvinotus. Lineage (NCBI taxonomy): Eukaryota > Metazoa > Chordata > Actinopteri > Beloniformes > Adrianichthyidae > Oryzias > Oryzias curvinotus. The sequence continues at coordinate 16,609,723 of CM043711.1, forward strand.
CGCCTGGAACAGCACAACATCCGTGATGTGTGGAGAGGTCTCAAACACATCTCGGGCCACGGTGAGGCTGGAAATCGTCGCCAGGTCACAGGTGACCAAGCCTGGGCAAATGAACTGAACCTATTCTTCAACAGATTTGATCCACACGGCCCCCTCTTCACACCTTTCCAGCTCAGACGTCTCCTCCCAGCTCCAGCTGTTACCACCTCAGCACCAAGCAGTCCTCTCTCCCCTTCTTCCAACAGAAGCAAAGGGATCCCCCCAACAACTCACGGCACCAGACCAGCCACCGCCCACCCACCCTCCAACCCCCCTCTGCCTCACCCTGAATCAGGTTAGGAAGGAGTTAAGGAGAACAAAGGCCAGGAAGGCTACAGGCCCTGACATCACCTCCAGGCTCCTCAGGGAGTGTGCAGACCAGCTCTGTGTGGTGATGCTGTTCATATTTAATATGAGCCTCAGACTGGAGAAGGTACCAGTCCTCTGGAGGACTTCCTGCCTGGTTCCGGTTCCAAAGGTACCTCGTCCTACGGAACCGAACCACTTCAGACCTGTTGCCTTGACTTCCCGCCTGATGAAGAGTATGGAGAGGATCATCCTCAGCCATCTCCGCACCCAGGTGAGCTCAGCACTGGACCCGCTGCAGTTTACATATCGACCAGGCATCGGGGTGGATGACGCCATCATCTACCTGCAGCATCGGGCCCTGTCTCACCTGGAGTCCCCTGGGAGCACTGTGAGAGTCATGTTTTTTGATTTCTCCAGTGCTTTCAACACCATCCAGCCATCACTGCTGAGGAGGAAGCTGGAGGTTGCAGGTGTGGACCAACATCTGGTTGCTTGGACCATCAACTACCTCACAGACAGGCCACAGTTTGTGAGGCTGCGAGACTGTGTGTCTGATGTGGTGGTCTGCAGCACGGGGGCACCTCAGGGGACTGTGCTCTCCCCATTCCTGTTCACCCTGTACACATCAGACTTCACCTACGACTCCCACCACTGTCATCTGCAGAAGTTCTCAGATGACAGTGCCATTGTGGGCTGTGTATCAGGGGGGGACGAGCAGGAGTACAGGGGGGTCATCTCTGACTTTGTTGGCTGGTGTGAATTTAACCACCTGCTGCTTAACACCAGCAAGACAAAGGAGCTGGTCCTGGACTTCAGGAGGTCCTCACCACCACACTCACCGGTGAACATCCAGGGTTCAGACATTGAGGTCGTGGACACATTTAAATATCTGGGTGTTCACCTGAACAGCAGACTAGACTGGTACAACAACACGGATGCTCTGTACAGGAAGGGTCAGAGTCGCCTGCACCTGCTGAGGAGACTTAGGACTTTTGGCGTGTGCAGACAGCTGCTGAGGACCTTTTACGACACTGTGGTGGCCTCAGTGGTCCTCTATGGAGTTGTGTGCTGGGCGGGGAGCAGTGCAGGCAGAGACTTGAAGAGGCTTAACAAACTGGTTAGGAAGGCCGGCTCTGTCCTGGGCTGCACACTTGAGTCCATCCAGGAGGTGGCGGACAGGAGGATGTTGGCTAAGCTAACATCCATCATGGATAACCCCTCCCACCCCCTGCACCAAACTGTAGAGGCGCTGACCAGCTCCTTCAGCACCAGACTGTTGCACCCACAGTGCAAGAAGGAGCACTACCGCAGGTCATTCCTCCCCACAGCCATCTAACGGTTAATATATTTTTCACCTTTTTCAATAAAGTATATTTTGCGAAAACGTGTAGATTTACCTCGTCTTCATAATTTACTTTTTCTGCTAGTCCTGTGTTCAGACTTCAAGGGTTTCTATGGGAAACCTTTGATCACTCTGCTCCTTCTCTCCCGCCTGCTGCGCGCGGTGCTTTCACTGCCGAGCACCACGCGGCACGCGCTCACTACTTTTTTTTCCAAACTTTATTGAATGTAACAATTCAATACAAAACAATGTTAAACAGCAACAATGAAGGCACAAGCCAGTGGGTTATTATTACATTTGATTATAAATCCGACACCGTCACTGAAGAGAGACTGAAGCATGTCAGAGATGTGGAAGACATGGCAGGAATAGATAGGAATATGTTAGATGGAGTAATGGGTGGAATTAGTAGTATGGACAGCAAGATATTTAATGAATGCATTGAAGATGAACCTGTATGCACTATGCTTTAAGCTGAATGTAAAGAATCAAAGGCAACTCCAAATACCTGAATCTCAGACTCTAATGCAGTAGAATGTCAAAGTACTTCATTTAGTTTTTCTGTACAACACTGTAAGCAGTAAGTATTTCTAGTTAGCTGAATGATCTCAGTTAGACCTGCACGATATGAGGAAAACTCGCGATATGCAATATCAGAGATTAAAATTGCGATAACGATATAATTTGCGGTATATAAACAAACGACTACCCCACTTTGGTGGGACACAGCCTGGGTATATAGATAGATAGATATAAACAAACAGCAAAATAACCAAATAACCATTCCCGTTTCATTGCAACAGTTTAAAAATTGTACTCCAAATGACCCTCATTGACATAGGTGACAAACAGTTAACATAATAGGGCTCCATCTGATTGGTCAACAACGT